>JAXCMG010000034.1:135350-265254 GCA_034642415.1 Podarcis siculus
TTATTATTATTATTATTATTATTATTATTATTATTATTATTATTATTCAATGGGCTTCCTTCCAAGGAAACATGGGATCAAAGTGGCCTGCTGTTGCAAGGTCTCATCCTCGTTCCTTTATTTGACCTGAGACATTATCCGACCTTGGACTGTGTAAAAACCAAGAACGATCAACAAGAGTCCTATCTGAAAAGAGAAAGATAGCTACTGGGGCTCAGAGTTGCCATTCCACGCCTGGAAACTGTCCACACACACCCTACCTGATCCCAGATGTGTGAAAAGGAACTAAGTGTATGTAGCTAACTCCGCGGGGCTAGCACTCTGCACATGCTTAGAGTCATTTCTTCCTTTTGATAAGAGTTTCTTACATTCTCAGTGGTGCCCTCAGGGCAGGACTTAGGGGGCAGAGATCCAGGGTCCCCAACTCAATTGAATGAACAGGAGGAGCCCCCCCCCCAAAAAAACACACACACCCTGCAAGGGTAGCTTAATTCATTTTGAAGGAAGTGAGCACATTCCCATCTAAACGGAGCAAGTGGGAGAGATCCCTTACCTAACTAAGCCGCTGTACAATCGGGGGCAAAACTTCAGCTCTGAAAGCCGGTTCCGGGGCTAACAGCTGATCTTCTACAGGTCCCTCCAAGGTCCCGAAATAAATATTAAAAGGAGATCCTAGTTTTAATATTGAAAATATTAAAAGGAGAGATTCCTTTTTACCTCCTGTGCCGCCTCCACGTCTAACAACAGAATCCACCCTTTTCCATGTAAACTGCTGCCACAGTAATTCAAAATAATTTCAAGACTTGGAAAATAAAGCATCCGGTTGGAGTTTTTTTTTTTGGGGGGGGGGAATTTGGCCGATATTTTGCTTTGTCTTGGCTGCTTGCTGTAAGCAAACCTGCCTTTCGACGTGTAAACACTTGCACACGTTTTTCAAACGTGTACAAAGCGTGTCGCTCTCTCCCGATGCTGAATTTGCTGTTGCTCCTGTGGGGAGATCCAGGCCCACAGTGGCCTATCTATCTTCTCTCTCACCTCTCGATGAGGGTCCAGGCTCAGTGGTTGGGCATCTGCTTTGCATGTAGATAGGCCACAGGTTCGATCCCCGGCGCCTCCAGGCAAGACTGGGCGAGACTCCTTGCCTGAAACGCCGGAGAGACCCGCTGCCAGTCAGTGTAAGCAACGCTGAGTAAACGCGACCCGGCGGTCTGGCTCAGGAATAAGGGAACTGCCTTTGTTCTAACATATTCCTATTGTTCATTTCATTCTCTCTCTCCCGCAATTGCCCTCTTCCGCTTTCGACCAGGGATTAAAGGGGGTGGGGTGATTGACACGCGTCGCTCAAAGGGCTACGTGTGAACGTTCCAGAGATGGAAGAGAAGCCAGCGTACATTGGAGACAAGGTAGGTTTTTAGACTCATATGGTAGGTTTTAGGCTAAACAGACCCAACTCCCAAGTGATGCATTGCAGAGGGTCTTAGGGTGCGGGGAATCAAACAAGAACCTGCTAAGGCCAGCAATAAACATTTGCACCTCTCTTTTCCTTCCTTTCTTTGCTCTACCGAATGTCATAATGAGGATCGCTGTTACAAATTCCTACCAATTCCCTGCTTTCTATAGGAACTAACAGTGCACCACTGTGCATATTTACTCAGAAGGAAATCCCGTTGCTTTTAAGGTGCTTGCTCCCATGTATGCATGTAATAATAATAACAACAATTATTATTATTATTATTTATTTATCTCCCGCCCATCTGGCTGGGTTTCCCCAGCCATGTATGCATGCATTTATCTGGATAATTTAAAAAAACCAGCCCTTTCTCAATAGGGACAAGTGGGTATAGGGCTGCAGCCTGTGAAAGACCACGTTATTCATAGGTCACCGAGGGTGGGCTGTGTTCTGCATCGTGGAGCCAGAAGCTCGCCTAAGTCAACTATCGATATTTATGCCAGACTGTAACCTCGCCTGCTAGGAAACCTGTCCCATTTTCTTGCAGTGGAGCTTTCCTCCGGGTAAACAGGCATCCGGGTCGAGTCTTAAGCTGCCCGCATTTGAAAGCATATTCTCCCCTCCCTTTCCTCTCCAAATAATTATGGGCACTGTGGTTTATGAAGGGTTGCTGTGAACTGTAAGTCCGCGAGGAGTAAACTACAATGTCCAGAATTCTTTGAGCTTGAGAATGCGCTTCGAATGTGCTCTATAATTCTATTAGTTGAGATTCCTGCATCGCAGTGGGTTGGACTAGATGGGGGGGGGTGTCCCCTGGTTTTTTTGTTTTGTTAAAGGTATAGTGTATAAGCAAACTATGTTGGCTTCTTGCAACTGAAAGCAAGTTTCACTAAATTGAATGGGACTGATTTCGAAGGGATTATTCTGATAATGAAGCCAGAGGAAATATATAAACCGGGTGGTCTCTCTCTCTCGCCCCCCCCATATATTTCCCCTTTGAACTCACCCACAAAGGCTGTGATAGGACGTGAGCAATCCTATTTGTGTCTACTCAGAACTAAGGCCCGCGTTATTGAATGGGACTTACTCCCAGGTAAGTGTGCATTGCCTTTGTCCATGGAGTTTTCTTGGCAGGGATACTGGAGTGGCTTGCTGGTTCCTCCTCCAGGTGGATCACGTTTGGTCAAAACTCTCCAATTGATGCTTTTGAATTATGGTGCTGGAGGAGACTCTTGAGAGTCCCATGGACTGCAAGAAGATCAAACCTCTCCATTCTTAAGGAAATCAGCCCTGAGTGCTCACTGGAAGGACAGATCCTGAAGCTGAGGCTCCAATACTTTGGCCACCTCATGAGAAGAGAAGACTCCCTGGAAAAGACCCTGATGTTGGGAAAGATGGAGGGCACAAGGAGGAGGGGACGACAGAGGACGAGGTGGTTGGATAGTGTTCTCAAAGCTACCAGCATGAGTTTGACCAAACTGCGGGAGGCAGTGGAAGACAGGAGGGCCTGGCGTGCTCTGGTCCATGGGGTCATGAAGAGTCGGACACGACTAAACGACTAAACAACAACAAAGTGTGCATTAGGCTGTATGAACATTTTAAAAAATTGTTTTTATTGAAATATTTTAATGTATAACCATCTCTGTTTTCAGTTCTCAGAGTCCTTTCTACAGGTCAGTTAGCATGAAGGAGGACTTCGTGGCATCCTATCAGTGATGGCATGGGAACTACCCAATCAGCCCCTCACATTCCACACCCCACTCCAAACTGCAAGAGACTGTTCTATCTGCCACCTTTTCCAGTGACACTCATATTGTGAAAACAGAGAAAAATGTTACAGGCTGCGAGAGAGGTGCTGTCTTAAAGATGCTTCAATGCTCTGTGATGAATAGGGCAATTTTATGTAAATACGGTAACAGTAGTGCCATTATTTTTGCACCTGGCTCTGGTTGGCTTCAAGCAAAAAACAAATACAGTGGTACCTTGGCTCTCAAACTTAATCCGTTCCGGAAGTCCGTTCCAAAACCAAAGCGTTCCAAAAGCAAGGCGTACTTTCCCATAATGCAAAACAGATCAATCCATTCCAGACTCTTAAAAACAACCCCTAAAACAGCAATTTAACATGAATTTTACTATCTGACAAGAGCATTGATCCATAAAATGAAAGCAATAATCAATGTTCTGTACTATAAAATAAATGAGACAGTATTGTAGATGATAAAATTAAATTAATTTCCCCCCTTATCTGCACTGATGATAGTACAGTGCAGTACCTTGGGTTAAGAACTTAATTCGTTCTGGAGGTCCGTTCTTAACCTGAAACTGTTCCTAACCCCAGGTACCACTTTAGCTAATGGGGCCTCTCGCTGCCGCCGCGCCGCTGCCACATGATTTCTGTTCTCATCCTGAAGCAAAGTTCTTAACCTGAGGTACTATTTCTGGGTTTGTGGAGTCTGTAACCTGAAGCGTCTATAACCCGAGGTACCACTGCAATTGTTTGGATGGGGGGGCTTTTATCCATTTCTGCAAGTCACACAATCAATCAATCAATAATCAATCAATAATCAATCAATCATACAATGAAAAACAAGCCAGGCAGTCACAGAAATTAAAAAGCCACACAAACAAAAACACAAAAATATATATAGCGAAAACAAAAGCACCAAATATCACCTCAGAACGCTGCAATCAGAAATAGAAGGCCTTAATTACGATGGGGGGGGGGACTTAAATGAGCTCTGCAAGGGTAAAAGTGGAAGGAAGGAAGCCTTAATTACTATGCGGGGGACTCAAATTAACTGTGCAACAGTGAAAACGGAAGCTCAGGAGCACGTTCAGCTTCCAAGGCAAAGTTTGAAAATCGGAACATGTACTTCTGGGTTTGCAGCGTTCAAGTTCTGAGTTGTTCAGGAACTAAGCTCTTCAAAACCTGAGGTACCACTGTAATGTAAATCCTACAAGCCTACCGACTGCTGCATGACATCATTAGGTGAGAAGTTGTCTTGCCTATGGGCCATGGAAATGAATGGAAACTTGTAAGAAGACAATTGCAACCAAAAGACAATATTCCAGTGGTGGGGTTGGTCAGTTTCCACTTTGGCCTACCCACCCGATGTCAAGGAACCACCACCAACCAAGAGTTGCTTCTTATAAGTGGCTCCATTCGAGGCCAGCTTTTTTGATGGCTCCATCAGATAATACACTGCCAAGGGCAACATCTGACGCACTGAAAGTTCAGGTGCTGTGCAGTGTGCCCAACAATGAGACCAATAACAGCACATTTCTGACCAAACCATCATTTTTATCACTTTGGAAATAGACACAAGAAGGTTGTGCAGAATAGGAAGCTGAAAATTGCTGAGGAAACTCCTGTGCTTTTTCAGGGCCGGGTTGCAGCCATTCAAGCTTTTCCTGGAACTGCGGTTTAGGGTGGTTTACTGTGGGGCACAGCTCCAGGGACCAAGACACCTGCTGATTCATTGCCCCAGATCTCAACTCCGAGGCAGATTGGGCCAACTTGAGGGCCTTCTCGATAGTGGCGCCTGCCCTCCCATCAGATGTCAAAGAAATAAACAACTATCTGACTCTTAGAAGACATCTGAAGGCAGCCCTGTTCAGGGAAGTTTTTAATGTATTTTTAATCTCTTGTTGAAAGCCGCCCAGAGTGGCTGGGGAAACCCAGCCAGATGGGCGGGGTATAAGTAATAAATTGTTGTTGTTGTCACTGCAAATTGGCACAGGACTTCACTAAAGAAATGTTAAATGCAAACCCCAAAGTCTGATATACCCTCAAAACCGAACTGAAAGATATTTTTCCTCCAGTAAATTGTTAATCATTTTATTTAACAAAAAACAATAAGTTGCAATCAAAGAAAGGACAATGCAAACTTATTGATCATATATCACGAAAGAGGGGGGGAAACCTAACTCACAAAGAGTGGTCTATCTTCTTTGTTAAATTACTTGTATCAGGAGGAGATAAAAACCACCCATTTTTCTATACATTTGTTTTTGAAAAGCACATTTTCTCTTAGCTGGACATATGTAAGTGTCTCTATTATGGATACACCCTATAGTCCATAAAGCAACTCAGACAGAGAAGGAATCTTCTCCGATAGGCCAAAGTTTGGGGCTAGTTTTGAACTGTTTTGTGCAACAAATTCTGAGTCTTGTGCTGCCATCGAAAAAAGTATGCCCCCCATGACCAGTACCAAGCCCCCACCTTGCTGAAACAAGTCTGGGTCAGGTCAGTGCCTGGATGGGCAACTACCTGGGAACCACATGGATCCTGCCTTGGAGTCTATGATGGAAGAAAGTTGGAATACAAATGTAGGGAAATTAAAAAAATAAAACCTTGGTCAAAGTTTTGTGCTGCTTTGTGCCTCAAACCCTGAGGTCTGTGTTGCCATCCACACATGAGTTTCAACCTGTCCGGGTTCTGGCATCTTGTGGGGAGTCTCCCTTCTCTCATGCCTGCCACCCTCACAGGTACACAGGAGAGAGTGTTCTTGGTGCCTTCTCCCAGACTCCGGAACTTCCTCCCTGGGGAAGCTACTGTAGACTGGCTCCCTCTGGCAGGTGACCTTCTTGTTCCAAAAGGCTTAGGGAACCCACTGCTTTTTATCAAAGGGCTAGTGCTGTGCTGTTTATATTGTAATTATTTGTATGTTTTAAACAGTTTTTATATATGTATACCGTTTTAATGCTATCACTGTTTATTTTTAATTAACGTTTTCCCTATGTTTTTAGCAATTCTTTTTATCCATAAGCCACCTTGGGTCCTGTCAGGGGGAAAAGGCAGGGTATAAAGAAAGAAATAACACCAACACCAACACACCAAAGGCAACCCCCCCCCCCCAATATATTTCTTGGAATATATTATGTTCCAGGCTTTCTTGGATCTGCTTTTGTCTGAAAAATGCTGTGTTACATTCCCTTGCCCTCATGGCCACTGGACAATTCTTTTCCATTGGCTAGGGGAAAAAAACCTGCTGGAGAGCTCATTGTGTTGTTGTTGTTGTTGTTGTTTTGTTATATTTTATTTGTACCCCATCCATTTACTGGGGTGCCTCAGCCACTCTGGGCAGCTGACAACATATATAAAAGCACAATAAAACATTACAAATTAAGAGGCACCCCTATACAGGGCTGCCTTCAGACAGTGGCGGAGCTTCATGCTCCGGCACTGGGGGTGGGGGGGGCGGAGAGCAGGTGGGGGTGGGGGTGGTGTGCATCCTGGGGGCGGGGCATGCTGCCTGCAGGGGCGTGGCACCCAGCGTGGGCAGGGAGCAGCTGCAATGGCACCCTACTGGGATTGTGCTGCCGGGGGTAGTGCGCTCCTCCCACATTCCTCTTCCTTCACCAGTGCCTTCGGATATCTTCTAAAGGTTATATAGTTACTCATCTCCTTCACATCTGGTGGGAGGGCGTTCCACAGGGTGGGTGCCACTACTGAGAAGGCCTTCTGCCTGGTTCCCTGTAGCTTCACTTCTCACAGTGAGGGAACCACCAGAAGGCTCTCAGAGCTGGATCTCACCCCATTGATCCTTTTCAGGGAGTGGCTTCATCCTTGGCTGAGATGGGGAACTTCAGGCCCTTAGGAGTTGTTGGACTTCAGCTTCCATCAGCCCCAGCTGCCACGGCCAATGAACAGAGACGATGGGAGCTGTACTCCCAACATCTGAAATGCCACAAGTTTCCCAACCCCTGCTCTGAGGTATGCTCATAAAACAGACAACAAAATAAGATACACATGAAGTCTAACTTTTGTGATTTGACCACCATTATGCAATTTATAATTTGTGTGCAAAGAGGAGAGGATTCAGGCGCCTCATGGTTTGTGAGGCTCTTCAGGGAAAGTGTGTGTAAGGGTGAACAAGGAACGACCTGCAGAGGTTTCTATAAAAAGCACACTGATCAATCCATTTGCTCTTCATAGCACCACACCCTTTGGATTGCTGTTCCTTCTCTCAGAACACCCACCACCTTGGTTGCAGCAAGGCAGAGGGACAAAAAGAGACAGTTTTGATTGTGTTGCATCACAGTCTTTGGTTGTGTACACACTGCCAGCTTAAAAAACAGGTGAGGTTGTGTAAGCACTATACCTTTAAAGTACACTCCAAGCACATTTCCCCCTCAAAGAATTCTGGGCACTGTAGTTTGTTAAGGGTTGCCGGCAATTGTAACACAGTGAGGGGTAAACTACGGCACCCAGAATTCTTGCAGGGAAAGAATGTGCCTTAAATGTATAGTGTGTACACAGCCTAGTTCATTATTTTCTTCCATTCAGATTGAAGCTGGTTGTGGGTGGGTGTGTGTGGGGGGGGAGAACAGCAAAATACAGCATTTCCTAAGAAATGACAGGATACAGTACAGTGGTACCTCGGATTACATATGCTTCAGGTTACATACGCTTCAGGTTACAGACTCCGCTAACCCAGAAATAGTGCCTCAGGTTAAGAACTTTGCTTCAGGATGAGAACAGAAATCGTGCTCTGGCGGCGCAGCAGCAGCAGTAGGCCCCATTAGCTAAAGTGGTGCTTCAGGTTAAGAACAGTTTCAGGTTAAGAACGGACCTCCGGAACGAATTAAGTACTTAACCCGAGGTACCACTGTATAGATATGGATTGTGGCTAACACAGAATCTGTACGCTTGTTTCCTAAATCAGCAGTGGAAGAGCACTGGATGCAAAGAAAACAGGTGTGTAGAGAGATAATATCCAGCCAGTTGTTACTGTAGCAACAAAACCAGGTAGGAGTGTTGGTTTGTAAGGTTCTTTGGCTGGAGAAGCAGCATTCAAGGCTTACAGTTCTGTGATGGATTCCAGGGAGAAACATTCAGATGGCTCTCTTCCTTCGGCATATTTGCCCCAGGTAAAAAAGAAAAATCCTGTGTTTGAAACAACGCCGCCGAACCCAAACAACAAAAATAATGGGAATAAAGCCCAATAAAACCTTTATCTATAGGCAGGATGAGGCTGTGGTCATATGAGGTAAGCCTTCAGGGCAGAGAACTTTATAGGAAAGGTTTCTAAAATACACACATCAAAGACGGACGGACAATGGTTGTTCGGTTTATCTCAGCAGGGAGTCTTTTATACAAGGAGGAGGAGGAGAAAAGCCCAAGACAATAAGAATGCCTTCACAACTTGGGAAGGTAGGCCCACCCTGGCCATTCAGCGCTGCCTCCATCTTGTGGCTCAGCGGCGCCAGAGGAAGAACACAGAAGTCACTGGCCTTTAAAAGAGGCAACAGCAGCCTTCTTTTTCCTGGAACACACTCTTCCTCGGCGCGTCGCTTGTTATTGGTCTCCCAGCCCCCACCATCTTTGCTGACTCAGAGCTTGCTGGAGATTATTCAGACTGGAAGTCGCATGATTTTTCTCCCGGCTCCGTCATTAAACGTTAATCACTGGAAAGGGGAATTAACTCTTTTGTTCGCCCTTCGGGATGCGTAGGAAGCAAGCGGCCCGACAGTCTGGCCCTCAAACAGGGTTGCTGTTGAGGCAGCCGATAAAACTATCAGGATAGGTCACGGCGTGACAGCATGGGTTGTGCTGCAGTCGTGAGACGGCCCAGAAAAATTAGAATGCTCTGGAGCCAGAGGCCCATTTCATACCTTCCAGCATTTCTCCAATAAAAATAGGAACATCCTATTCCACATCAGGAAACCTCTCCTGCATTGTGTCTCCTGCACGCACGGACGTCAATTGCAGCCTCTCCGCCTAACCTACCTCACAGGACTGTTGTAAAGAAAAAAATGTGCAAGGGAAGGGATTGTGTACAACAGCTTCCACAGACAAATGGAATGAAATAAAATTTTAGTTGTAAGCTGCTTTGAGTCCCTGTCAGGGGGAAAGGTCGAAAAATAATAATAATAGAAACTGTGAGAAAGATCAGGAACATACTAGAGAATAAATCCTATTGAACTCAGAGGGGCTTAATTCTGAATAAAACTGTTTAGGATTGCAATGTAAGGCTGCCCAGTCTTTACCCGGTTACCTGGGAGTAAGCTCTATTGAATACAGTGCAACTTACTTTTGAAAAAGACAGTGTAAGGCTCCATTTACAATAAAGGAATTGACGCTCCACACATTTCCTTAAAAATTGCTGGCTGCTGATGCATTGCAATTAAATAATTTAAAGTGGATTGGTGACATTTTCCTTCAAAATTATAGGAAGGGCTTTGTATGTCAGATTCACCATTTCCTTCATTTAGTGCAGGTATTTTATTTTCAGTAGAAACAGGACTCTGTTTTGCACCTGCACATACCTACACACACCTAATTGTTCTCTGAGACGTTGAGGGGAGGAAAAAGGAAAACCCGGGACATTCCGGGATCAAATCAGAATCTATGACAGCTTCTTTAATTCCAGGACTGTCCCTGGAAAATCAGGACACTTGGGGGGTATGCCATTTATACAACATGTTACCCTAACTGCTCTTGACGAACTCATTCCAGTCTCTTAACTAGAGGGCATTAAAAGACAGAGCCACAATTTCCTACACCTCGGGATATGGCCACCTCACCCTGTCTTCGCTCTGGGATTGGGGATTAAGTAAATTACAGTGGTGGACATCTCTGCTATGCAAAGTAACATTCCCTAGCATGTTGCACGACTTGTGATTCCACGGAGCCAAGTGCAGCCCACGTATTGTGGCTTGCCAGCTGCTTGAAAATCCCCTCCTTCCATTTTGCAATCCCAGACAGGTAGCAGGAACAGCAGTGCTATTTTTCTAGAAAAAGAGGTGCCGGAGCTTACCGTGAACTTCTCTTCCCTTGTTCTCTTAGAATGGCAATGGCACCTACCTAAGATCCTGATCTTTTATCAGGAGCAACTAAAACATCAAACATCACAACCATTGTTGTACAGTTGAACCTTAGAAGTCAAACTGAATCCGTTCCGGAAGTCCGTTTGACTTCCAAAGCATTTGACTTCCAAATCGCGGCTTCCAACTGGCTGCAGAAGCTTCCAAAAGAACTTGTTGGACGTTCAGCTTCCAAAAGAACATTCGGAAACTGGAACAGTCACTTCCAGGTTTTTATCGTTCAGGAACCCAAACGTCCAAGTTCCAGAGCGTTCAACAACCAAGGTACGAATGTAGTCCTTTCAACAATCTATAGAGCAATGGAGGCAAATTCTGCCCTTGACATTGGGTGAGTGACCTTGACTAAGGAAGATTTGCTCTGCCTGTAGGAACACCTTTTAAGTCACACATCACCCCATCAAGGTCACAATGATGGGTATTTTGCTAGTTAATAATAACGGAGGAGAAAGGGGACAAAGTCTTTTTATTTGCAAACATGGGGGTACAAACTTGCTTTTAAGATGAGGTTTTCAGGGTGCTACATCCAACAAGGATGCTCTGCATTTGGGTAGCTACCTCACAGATGCTTGGTGAACTTGCAGCAGCACAGATATGGCCTAATGGGAAATATGGTCTGCCTCATTATGATTGCCAGGCTGGTAATTCCAGTGCCCCCAATTCTGTCTGCTGTTGGTAGAGCACCCGTATGATTTATGATATACTTTATTTTACCATCTTCTGCCGAAGCAAATGCCAATGTAGGACCCACAGAAGCCCAGAAGGCAAATTCTGCAACCAGAATAAACAATGTCTATCAAGCAGAAAGTGCAAATTTTGTTCCCATTCTGGTACTGGATTAATTATTATTTTTTATTAGGTAGGGCCTGGTCTGATAGACAGAGCGAGCACTATGGGGCACAGGACAAGTGCTAATCATCATCATACAGATGGTGGTTAGAGGTCAAATACTGTGGAACTGAACAGAATGCAGAAATCTCACATTCTGCATACAGAAAGTTAGTTGTCACTTTCTCTTGAGAATACACACATCCCACAGGTGATATTTAGCTTACATTTTTGTAAGCTTCATTGTAAGTGAAGCGGTTGCTACACTTGACGTGTAGTAGATACAGGCCGTCATTATTATATTATAAATACATTAGTATATTTGAAGTGCCCCGTCGACTTTGATATGGTTGGCAGCAGTGCCCACAAGATAAAGAGGTGGAATGTCCTGATTACTTCATGGGAAAGCACACATTCATTATTGCCATGTTTTCTTCTGCACTGGGTGTTAATAGGTTTTATCACACTTTCTGCTACTACCAGGAAGTCTCAGTCCTGCCAGGAAGCCCCAGCCCCTTGCCTCCCAGTAATCAGGACTATAAACTTTCATTTAAAGTAAGATAAACATGCAACTGCAGGGACTTTGTCCCAAAGAACGAAGTCTGTGCTGTGCAGTCACCGCACTTCTTTCCGAGCAGGCCCATATTTCATGCCAAGAACATGGCAGCCCAATTTGTGCCTTGCAAGTCATTTGGGGCCTGTGGAGAGTTTAAGTGCAACTTCACTATCCCTTCCTCCCGCCAAACAGCGCTGAGAGCATGGCTATGCAGCAGGGAAGCGAGGAAAGTAAATTAAATTGGGAGCAAAGATATACAACCCACAGCAAGGAAAACTGTGAGAAAAGCACAGGAGCCCTAGCAAATAATTTACAACTACAGACGTTGCAGACACCATCCAGAGGTGTACAGGACTCAGTTTTATTCCAGTGGGGGAAGCCAAACCCCTTTGCATGCAAATCTTTGCCATTTTTAAACCTTTATTGAGATTGGTGAACAGTCTGTTCTTTGCAACTTTTCTCTAGGTTTACTAATGTAACACTGCTTTGGAAAATGCGAGGAATTTAGAGTTAAGCTAGACAGGACATGTATATCTCCCTGAATTAATTTTTTAAAAAATACGTCCTTGGGAGCGGCAATAGGGAACAGAAGAAAGCAGGGGGAAGGACTGCTGAGACCTATTCCCTTCTGCTGTTTTTCAACTCAAAACTGTCCTTTCCAAGTGGCCTTTTCCGCATAAGGAGAAAACATAAGATTTTGCAGATGCAAAATCAGGTGAAAGAAGATTTTTTTAAAGTGGGGAAAACGATTGGAGTGAGAAGAATTAGCTATCTACTTTCCTCCCGTGTTTCTGCTTCCAGTTGTAGCCTCTGAAGCAGATGCTTATTACAAAAAAACCCCACAAAACATCAAGGGAAACAGACACAACGGCCATGTGCCACCTCAAGCTCAGTCCTTAAGATTCAATCTGCAAAATGCACTGCAGGAGATACCATCCTTCTCTGCAGGACTCCACACACCTCTGTAGTTCAAGATGAGGGTAGGATTGGGAGCCATGCTAACCCTGTAGACACTTAACATAGCTCTCGTTTTCAAAGAAATTTTTGGAAGAGAATTTTCCAGTTGGCAAACAACCATCCACATATTTCCACAGGGAGCAGAAAGTCAGGAGCTTCCACTATCTCAGAGCCACTTTTTTTTTAAAAAAAGACCCAATTATCTTTACAAGTCAAACTTCACAGGCTGCATGGAAGCTCTTGGAAAGGCTGGCTGCATAGGAATTCACTTGGAAAGGATATAGCTGAACAGTTTAAACGGTTCCGTATGCCCCTCAATAGAAAATAGCATCTTTCGGGCTCCAGGAACCATCCCATGTTCTTTGTGAAAGATCCACTCAGACCCTGGAATGAAGAATACAATGATATGCTGAGGAAACAGAACTGGAAGATAAAGACAACAGCACCAAGTATTTTGCCCCAAAGACCACCAACAGCCTATTATAACAACTACCACAGTTGCAAATGCCCACTTATCGGCCATTTTAATTAGGTAGTTACTTCCTGAAATGGTCCTGAAAGAGTCTCTTTGGGGAGCTTTAGATTGCTGCCATCTTTTTGTTGCTGTTGTTGGAAAAAAAAACAAATGCTCATTGTTATTATTTTCGTTCTAGAGAAAAATAAAAGAAACCAATATATGAGCAACAGAACAAAAATGGACTGATAAAGGCTCATTTCAGGATTGAATATTAAAGTGGCAGAGTTTGAGAGGCCTATTTTTTAAAAGAAAGGGGCAAGGAGGAAAATTAAGGGGAGAATTGCTTTGGGTACTCTCAATAGCCCTTTGCCCACAGTCATTGAATGATACTATAATTGAATTTTAACTCAAAAATATCACCATAGATCAGGTCTCAGAAAAAAATGGGAGGACAATATGGAAACTACTGCAATGCAACAGGCTGGCAGAAATGTCTGGATTACCTATAAAATTGCACGTATGAATTACGTGCATTCTGTATGAAATAGCTACTATAGTAGCACTTTTCAACATTTACACCCCTGGCTTTATACAAGGTTCTGATGAACTTTACACTTCCCCTGAAGTGCAAGATTTGGACCTGGGTGCAGAAATGTAAACATTATGAGAACGTCAATGTCATTTTCAAAAAACAGTATGTTTTGAGCCCTAAAAATGCAAAAAGCTTAGAAGTGCAAAGGCCTGTTGAAAACCCTGAAACGAAAATTCAGAGCTGAGCAGAATTTTCAGGAAGAGGTTTAAAGGCCAAAACCCAATCCTTGCCTCTCTCCAAAGAAAGCAGAAACAAATGAAGAAGTGTACATACATTTGCCTAATGTGCATAGTTTGCAAATAGTTTACATATCAGAAAGCAGTTTTTCTTGTATTAGTGTAGAAGCTTGAATTCTACCCTCTGCCACCCACTCCAAGTACAGTATATGCACAGTCTTGGAAGATGATTGGAGTGCATTGACTGCATGGATGATTCATTCATTCATTCATTCACTGAATTTATATACTGCCCTATACCCGGACGTCTCAGGGCGGTTCACAAAAAATGAGCCACTTGCCTTAAAAGTTATGGTTCTCCCCAGCGCCTTCAGAAATGTTAAACTTCTGCTAACGAAAACTTGGCAGCCACACTTGTCGGTTACCTGTTTACAGAACTCTCTTCCAACATTGGGTCGCTGTTTTTTTGGGACTGGTTGTTCATCCGCGAGATCACCAGCAGGTCTTGCAAGCTTTGCTGCTGAACCATCGGCCTTTGCGTGACGAGGTGTGGGTTGTAGTATTTTGTTGGCTTCTTGTACGAAGCGCTCCTGCAGCTCAGGATTTCTCTTGGGAGTGAGGCGCTTTCTGTGTAGCACAAAAACCAAGATTTATTTGCTGCGATTGAATATGCACAGTAGCATCACTAGACCATTTTTTTTTTTTGTTTTCTTTTACTGGATCTGACAGCAGGTAAGAAAATAAGATGGAAGGTGTAAGCACAATGGGGCTCCTAACCTGGGTGTTTCCTCAGTCAGCATCAGGCATATTCTCCAGCAAGTACAGGCAAAACCACATAACCTACCTGGCGTCTGCCTATCTACTTTTGTCTCACAGTCATCTACCAGGTTTGTTCAGAGCTGGCACCTGTTTTGTGGGTCCCAGGTTAGAGATCACCTGCACACACACCCGCCCATCTCATCCTCACTACAAAGAAAAAGAGGGTATCTATCTGCACAGACAGCAGACCTAATACAGTATGAGTCTCTATAAGAGCAAAGATTCAGAGTCAGAATTGATCTTATAGCCTCAATCGCCAGTTGCAGGTAGAGAGAGAAGTTACACAGATATTGCAGTGCCAATGTAATGGAGTCATTGCAGTGCTACTGAACTCCTTCTATTTCTGGGAGAAGAATGATGTAAGAAGACATCCATTTTCTATGCCGTCCTGTATCTGTCACAAGCAGCGTCCGGGCTGAATTTCTGAAAATCGTTTAAAATGTCTGGGCAACCCATGTCGGAAATATGGCAACCCTAAATTATAGAACTTACGCAAGATACATAATGAATTATGCAACTTGTGTTGTCATTATGTTATTCCACCCCATTCATTTCCATGCAAAGGGATCAATGCAAAATGAGAAGAAAAATATAAGCAATCATGAACCGAAAGCAACAACAGTGAATTGCCCAACAAGTTTGCCCAATGCTATTTTTCTAGAAAATACCGTATTTTTCGCTCCATTGGACGCAGTTTTTCCCCTCCAAAAATTGAGGGGAAATGTGTGTGCGTCCTATGGAGCGAATGCAGGCTTGTGCCATAGCCGCACGCAACCCCTCTAGCAGGGAGAGGCTGCACGGGGCTAAAGAGGAAGCCAAAACAGCGAGTGGGATCCATTGCGCTCGCTGCCTTGGCTTGTTCCATAGCTGTGCGCAACCCCTCCAGCAAGGAGAGGCTGCACGGGGCTAAAAAGGAAGCCAAAGCAGCGAGCGGGATCCATCGCGCTCGCTGCCTTGGCTTGTTCCATAGCTGCGCGCAACCCCTCTGGCAAGGAGAGGCTGCACGGGGCTATGGCTTCTTTAGCCCCACGCAGCCTCTCCCGGCAGAGAGAGGTTGCGTGGGGCTAAAGAGGAAGCCAAGACAGCGAGTGGGATCCATCCTGCTCACTACCTTGGCTTATGCCATAGCCGCGCGCAACCCCTCCAGCAGGGAGAGGTTGTGCGCAGCCTGTACGCTGCTCTTTGGGGCTGGGGGGGGGAAATATTTTTTTCCTTGATTTCCCCCCCCTAAAAACTGGGTGCGCCCTATGGTCCGGTGCGCCCTATGGTGTGAAAAATACGGTAGGTGCCAGAATTCACTTCAAATGCCTCCCTTGTTCTCTTATAACGGTGATGGCGCCCACCTGAGAGGTGCTGGAACTGAGTTCCAGTAAGTTCTGGCTGAAAAAAGTCGTGGACTTGCTGGACTGATTTCCGTTCCAGACATGGGACGAATAAGCAAACACTGTCAATTTCTGTTTCCACTGGAATTCCCTCACACCCCTAGCTCCTGCGGCCAAGACCTGATTGCTCAATGCACTAGCTGCATATGAACCACAGTTTGGCATTACAAAGAATGAGCTGCGTAAGACTTGGGTTTGCACAGTCCTCCCCATCTACCACAACCTATGCAGATCTTGTACCAGCTCTTCTCTGACGTGTGGCCAGGGGAATAACACTACGGTCACTGAGGTCCAGCTCCGAGGGCCTTCTGGTGGTTCCTTCACTGCGAGAAGTGAGGTTACAGGGAACCAGGCAGAGGGCCTTCTCAGTAGTGGTGCCTGCCCTGCGGAACGCCTTCCCATCAGATGTCAAGGCAATAAGCAACTATCTTACTTTTAAAAGACATCTGAAGGCAGCCCTGTTTAGGGAAGTTTATAATGTTTGATGCTGTATTGTGTTTTTATTATTCAGTTGTGAGCTGCCCAGAGTGGCTAGGGAAACCCAGCCAGATGGGTGGGGTATAAATAATAAATAATTATAATATTATTATTACTGAACCACTCTACACACCTGGAAGATGTGAACTGGAAGTAGTGAATAAGCAGCACCTATCCCCTCCCCCCATGCAAAACTTCGGAGATGCACCCCAAACCCAAGAAATCAAAATCCTGAACATTTTAAAACCACCAGGCAGTTCTGTACAACATCTCACATTCTGTTGGATCAATATATCTATGCATGTTCTGCAGATGGGGCTGGCCCGAGACATACTGCTGCTGTAGGCAAATCGGCCCAATGCCACCAGCTCCCCAATTGCGACGCTCCCACGATTGTGCCCACTCTACTGCCAGCCCTGCCCTGCCTGTGGCTGCACCTGAGCTTGCTGCTATGAACACAGTGGCAGTGGTAAGGGCACAGCGGCAGCAGTGAAGGCAATGGTGCCATGATGATGGTGCGGGGACTGGCAGCAGTGCAACAGTGGTGGAGGAGAGGGGCTGTAGGGCCGGGGGGGGGGCAAATCTGCTGCCCGAGGGCAAATGGTTTCGCCTGGAGCCCCATGGATGGGCTGCCCCTTATGACAGAGATACAATGCGCTCAAAGTGACAGGGTGCCAAGAAAACGGCTCTCACTTGCTCGGCTGACCAAGTGATGAGAGTGCTGCTGCAAGGGAAGTCTGAGTTTTCTTTCCTTTGGTGCAAAAGTCAGCTTGCTGAAGAATTCGGAGGTCAAAAGGGTTCCTTTTTCATTGTTGTTCCCATAGAACGTTCTCATCCTCGGGGTGACTGAGTTTGGGGAGGCTGTGTTTTCTCTGACGTGAAACCGGAAGGAGTGTTCTTCAAACGGACGGAAGTTCTTAATAGGCGGACTTCTGCAGCAAGGCATCTTGGTCACTGTCGAACTCTTCGCACGAGGAAGGGCCATTGCTGGAAAATATTTGGAAGCACATGGGCTCTCCTTACCGCACGGCGCTTTTGCAAACTCATCTGTTGGCTGGACCTGGCAAGGGAAAGAAGGAAGGGCTATCACGGAGTCCCTGTTGCAAATGCCTGACAGACTTAAGGTGCTTTGGGATTCATCTGGACGGAAAGTAGCATAGTAACACAACCAAAGTATAACCAAATCAGTAATTTTTTATATAACTGTAAAAACTACTCTGAAAATATATTATTCCAAGGAAGAATGAGTTTTTCTGTAAAAATAATAATGATTTGAATCAAGTCTTACTGACTAGTGATTTAAACTGTGATTTAAATCAATTTGAATTCAATCAAATCCACCCTGGCTGCTGCACTCAGGTCTTCCTTGCAGGCTTCACAAAGGCACCTGGTTGGCCACTGCAAGAATAGGATATTGGACTAGATTAGCTTTTGGGCTGGATCCAGCAGGACTCCTTCTTATGTTCTTAACATGAAGTCTATGGACCCCTATCATATTTGATCAAGAGTTTTTCCCAAACGGATTGCCCCTCTTTTAGAGGTGTTTTTCTTTCTCTTTACAGTGGTGCCTTGCAAGACGAAATTAATTCGTTCTGCGAGTTTTTTCGTCTTGCGGATTTTTCGTCTTGCGAAGCACGGCTATTAACGGTACTTAGCGGCTTTAAGAAAAAGCGGCTTTAAGAAAAAGGAAACAAACTCGCAATTAAGAAAAAGGAAACAAACTCGCTATTAACTTAGCGGCTTTAAGAAAAAGGAAACAAACTCGCAAGAACTCGCAAGACGTTTTCGTCTTGCGCAGCAAGCCCATAGGGAAATTCGTCTTGTGAAGCGACTCAAAAAAACGGAAAACTCTTTCGTCTTGCGAGTTTTTCGTCTTGCGAGGCATTCGTCTTGCGAGGTACCACTGTATATTATCAATAATATAAAAATACACCAAATAATTCATTAGCTGCTCACACACCCACTTAACAGTAAAAAAACCCAAAACATATAGCATCTAAGAAATGCATCATTTTGAAATGCAACAAATAAAAGCCATTTTGTTCAGATATATTATATTAAAGTTGCCCAGTAATAATCTGAGAAAGCCCGCCGGAAGGGAAAATCTTTTAAACAAATCAGGGCAAAAGGCCTGTTCTGTGTTTGTTGTGTGGTGAGGTACGAGATCCAATTCAGCAGTAATTTTACAACAGCAACACAACTTTATTACTTACTCCAGATATAAAGTTCACATCTGTTGCAGAATGGTGGCTGTTGATGGTATTCCTCAATTCTGGATTGGAATTATACTGCTCTCGGATGCGGGGTGCAGTCTGTCTGGTAAGGTCAGGCACAGAACTGTAAGGTCTCACGGGTCGGTTTTCAGAGTTCTTTGGGCTGCTGTCTGTCTCATGGTTCTGAAGCTGAGAGGAGCTCGAAGAATCACAAGTCACTTCTTTCTTGGGTTCTTTCTCATCTGCAAAATGTTCAAGCAGGAGGGTAGTCCCAGGCCCAGCTTCTGAACAATCCTCAGGCTGAATAAGAGGGAAAATAAAGACCAAGCAAGGTCAAATTCAGGAATGAAATGAAATGTGTGTGTATGCCCTACAAGTCCACAAACTCTAAATTATCGTAGTTCAGAATTTATTAGTCGCTAGTCATCTGTTTAGACACGCAAGTACATACTTCTATTTTATTTTTTAAAATGATGGTTTGGGAAGCAATGAATACAGAGAAAGAAATATAGAAGCAGAGCGATTGGAAGGTGAAAGCAAACCAGTGGCTCTGGGAAAGTCATAGAATCATAGAATTCTAGAGGATCTCTAGTCTACCCCCCCCCCCTGCAAAGCAGGGATATGCAGCTGTCCCATAAAGGGATCAAACCTGCAACCCTGGCATTATCAGCATCATGCTCTAACCAAATGAGCCAGCATCCCCAAAACTGTGAACTGAAACACAGTCATTCTTCAAAATGCAAACTTATCTGAATTTTGGAATGCAGTTCTCCAGCCAAATGATATTTACAAAAAATCATTATATTTGGGGGAAGTGTGCAAAAAAAATGAATGTATTCATGAAAATAACAGAAAAAATGCATCCTATTAAAGGAAATTGCTTACCAAAACGTGCACATTAATTAAAACTGCATATAGACATGTGTTTATTCAGAGTTCACACTAATGAACGAATTTTCATTTGAGGTTTTATTTTAAATCAAATTTATGCAGAAATGTAGAAAACTGAATATAACTTAAGAAGATGAGAAATTGAGAAAATGAAAACTGACCAATCCATTTGTCCCTAGCCTGAACTACCTCACAAAGCTGAGAGAATAAAATGATATATCTCCATGCACACCATCCTGTGAATTTTATAAACATCATCTGGAACCCCTTGTAGGAAAAGTGGAATGGCGACACAGTAAGTAAATAAAACAAACTGGAAGCACAGCCATAAGCTACACTCAGGACACAATATGACAATAGCGAAAGAGGGATAGAAAGTCAAATTTAGCAGGGAATTTCCAGTTGGCCAGACAGAAAAGATGCAATGGAAGGGGAGGGCTGCAAGGAAGAAGCTACAGCAGGAGACTAGAGCTCTGGGAAGGGTCTTTAGCAGCAGGTAGAGAGAGGAAAGGGTAGATTCTGCAGATGTCGAAAAAGTGACAAGGAGAGAGCTACCCCAAACCACCAACATGGCAAGCAAGTTGGTTATCATCTGGGCCATTTGAACTATATAAGGGCAAATCTTAAGTTCCATGGAGTTCCATCTGGCTTAAGATGAATTTCCTGCAGGATGCTGATTAATCCAAGTTAGTCTGAATATGGCATTTGGTGGTGGGGAGTCGTTCAAATTAGTTTACAGAAGCAGAGAATTGAGAGGGCATTTCAATTTACTTTTCCAGAGATAGTAGTGTGTGTGTGTAATAATTCATTAGCTAATACGTTTCTGTGTTAGTCCTACCTGAGCAGAGACTGGCACCACACTTGATCTGTTCACCATCTTTTGCCTGGGAAGCTTTATCTTTTCTCCACCCGACTCTCCCTGCAGCTCAGCCTTTTTCTCTCTCAGCAGAGCTGCTTTCTGTTCTTTCTTGAGACGCAGCCCTTGGAGCTGCTGCCTGTTGATGACATTGCAGAGAAGCGTTCGTAACAGACTCAAGACGGGGAGAAGGCTGCCTACCAGGTGCTGCTTACCGTCGAGATTGCTACACCGGGTTTGCAAACCCTTAAAGCCTCCCAAAAAAATTCCCCCCGAAAGTGCATGGGATCAACGCCAGGCAGAGTGGCCTTGCCTCTTAAGCCAAGCCCAAACGGTTGCCGATTGTATGAGGGCAGCATAGCAAGACATGGGGCATGTGTTTCCCCAAATTAATCAAGAGAAGTGGAGGCAATGAGAGTGTAAGTGGCCAGACAATATGGGCCAATTTAGCAGTCCCAGCCACCAGCATGGGAAGGTAGGTAAAAAGGGAAATGTCCAAGGCCTAACTATAGGGCCAGAATGTGATGCAATTATAAAGAAGAGCAGAGCAGGGCCAGCTGGAGTGATGACCCCCAAGTGTTGCTGGACTGCAACTGCCATGATCCGTAACCATTTGCGATGCTGGCTGGGGCGGATGGGAGTTGGACTGATAATGCTACAATACTTCCAGGCATATTGCAAAAGATAAAAATGGTAGGTGCATGCAGTCATGTCACCCCGTGGCTGTGTACTGATCTTTGTGAAATGTCTACACCAGAACTCTTTGATCTTTGAAAATGTTTGCGCATTTTATTTTTTATAAGAAGCATAAGGCTGAGTGGTAAGATTGCACTGTATTTTGGTTTCCAAAGCAATGTTTTGCTCGTCCAAGGTTCTGACCATCATGATTTGTACAGTATTTATCATTGGGCACTAAAGACAATAGAACATTGAAACACATCTGGCCATTATGCCTTATGGAGCACATTTTTCATTGGCAGTGGCCTATAAGTGAGATAAAGAAGGGCTTTCCTTCTATCTGTATTCATTATACTGTGCATTTTATCATAAGGAATACCAAAAATGTATGTCTATGGCTGGGCCATATATCAATATATTGTCCACAACCAGTTTGAAATCCGTATCGTGATATCAGTTTCGTAATTTTTGACCTGACAGTATATCGCAAATCACAATGAGTGTGTGTGCTATGCAAAAATCACAATGTGGGAAAAACTGTGAAGCTAGTCAATGCCTCGACATAGCTCCATCCCTATTTCAGGCATATATCGCTATATCACGATGTTTGTATGGTGATATATCGTGATGTTGAAAACCAGATATTGCCCAGCCCTACTGTTCATCTCTACATATTTCCATCCTTATTTCAGACATCATGATATAGCAATACATCACAATGTTTAGCTTAAGATATATTGCAATGTTGAAAATCAGGTATCGCTCAGCCCTAATGTCTATACAGTCTATAATTGAATAATTGACCTTAACTCTAGCCTTTTTCAATTGCCTTTTTTTAAGGGCAGTGAAACTCCTTTCCTTTGGGAGCTGGAGTCAAGCAACACGTTGGGGGTACTAAGTTGGCTACTCGGAAGCAAAGTATGTTTCCTTTCACAACCAGGGCCACACAATCTGGTGGTGGGAACTTCAAGAACACAGAATATCAGTGTCTGAAGGGTATAGTTTATTTCATCTCTTTTATTATATTTCCATGCTTCTTTTTACCCGCATGAGTCACAAAGCGGCTTACATGCAATAAATAATAACATAGTCGAACATCACAACTGCAACATAAGTAATATAAAATAATCATCAGTAAAACAAGCACCTTCTATAAAACACCATTAACAGAACAACTTTTTAAAATAGGGTAAACCGCACAACCAATTTAGCAAGAGGGTTCTGGAGTTAATTGGTCAAGACCAAGCAGTGTTTGGGCATATGTAGTTTGGCAACCTCTAACACACCCGTTTTCAAATTTATGGCTCTCAGAGAAGCACTGAAAATAGAGGGTTTCGGGGAAACTCAATGAAGTTAACTGGCGCTAAGTAAAGCACTGAAAGCTCACTTTCACACAGCACCCAATTCACTCCTGGAATTCATTACCCAAGATATGGCTTATTATACTATTGGTTGCTTGCATGGGTTGTACCTGCTCCCGAGCTCAGCTTGATATGAATGCTCTTCCTTCCCTCTCCAGAGTTTTGGGGAGTAAAAAGAGGGTTTTTACGGTTTTAATGAGCAGAAGACTGGGAGCACTTACCCTGCCAAGTGAATTTGGGGAGGCCTGATCCACCACAATATCAGAACTCCTGGGGATCACTTGGTGTGGCAGCAAGAACGGGATATTTAAAGTGCAGTTAAACCAATAATTCATGTTTTGCTAGATAGGCACATGATAGGAATACAAAAAGCTCCTCAGAGGGAGCCTTGGATATGATAGAGCCAAGGCCTGTTGAAGGCTTTGCCTTCCCTTCTCCTACCTGGCTGGGGAAGATTGTCTTGGTGCATATTTTATGGGTATTATCTATTATCTAATATTTAGTCCATTAGATAAGTGGTGGACATTATTGGCATTGTAGAACCTCCTAGTTTCTGATGAGACAATGACACTTGATCAATGTGAGTACAGGTGTCTGTTGCGTGATTTGCAACAAGACCATCTGAATGTGTGTGGGTGGCACTTCACCTGGAAGTTACATAAACATAAAAACACAGGACACAAAAGCCTTTGTCAGGAAAAAAACACACAACACATTAGGGATTACTATGAAGAAAACTGGGGGCGGGGGGAGAGAGACTAGAACTACTAAGTTCAGGGCTGGATGACAATTTAGCAGGTTGTGCTGTGAGACAAGAATCAGCTGTACTCTTCAAATAGTTCATCAACCTACACATTTAGTAAAAAAGAAGAAAAGATAGCAGCAAAGTTTTCCAACGTTTTAAGCCCTGGCTTAAAAAGTAAACAGAAAGAAGGCTACCCTGAAATGAAGAAATGGAAAGATTTAATGGTTACCTAGCTCTATACAAATGGCCCATGGATAAGACAAAAAACTGATCCTAGCAGTCTCTCCCCCCCCCCCACAAAAAACCAGCAACCCCAAGTCCTACACCTCCCTTTTATTTAAGACAAAACAGAGAAAAATGACATTTCTTACCTGGCAAACTCTTCACGTGCTCTGGAAGCTACTGTTTCCTGGTAGATTGAATTATTGTGTTGGAAAAACTTATCGTATTTGTCTGAATCTGAACTGGGGTAAATTCGGCGATAGCCTCCTATATTTTTTTCCTCATACGTCTCCGCTTGCTGGAGCCAAGCGGCCTGGGAGTTCTTGTATTCCTCAGCCCTGATAAAATCACCCAAGAAAAACGGTTAACAGAGAAAACGTCCACAGTGGGAGACCTCTCCATTTAGTGTTCATGTTGCCATTTCAGCTTTTAAATTATATCTGTTTAACTCAACCCACTAGGACAAAGCTTGTTTATACAGCTTTTAAACAAAGTGCAGAGATACACACCATTCACAATTGTATCGTATCCCCTTTTTTATTAAAAAAAAATGCTAATTAACTAGGTGCAAAGAGCTCTGAAGTAAACCGGTGTGTGTGCAGTTTAGGCAGGCCCCCTTCTGTCTCCCTTCCCAGCCTAATGCACTAGTATAATAATGGCTTTTGTGTGGTTTTCTAGGCAATGTTGCATTCTCCAGACTGGGAAGGAAGAAAGGCCCATCCTTGCAGTCTTTCTGCAACATAAGAACTCAGTTTTATCGCTCCTCATTTTCTTCGCAGGAAAAGATAAGGAGGACAGGGAAAAAATAGGACGCTGCCCAAAACCCTGGCGGGATCTTGCAGCTCAGCTCTATTTTTGTTCAGTCCAAGCCCTACCTATATATGAGAGGGGACCTAAGCACACTAATGGCATTTAGAAAACTGTAAGAGTGGGAGCCACCGCTGGGCTCACTTACACTCTCTGGGTATGTAATCCATGCTTACTCTTTCTTGAACTACTTGTACACAGACTGCAGAGGAAACTCAGTTTGAATGATGGCTGAAAGAAGAGGCACACTTCAAAGATAAATAAAGTTCTGTTCTTTTAAAATTTACATTGCGGTATGAGGATTCACAAGTTACACTTTTCTGCACCAACCAGTTCTGTTCTGTGCTGGGCACATAATGCTTACAGAAATAGCGAGTTTCCTCTTGCTTTACGCCCTATCTTTGCTGAAGGCTGTGAAGCTCTTCTAATATTTCTAAGAAAATTTGCATAGCAAAGACAATGAGGATGATCTAGCCCTGAAATTATGCCCCAAGTGTAAATGAGCCCTACAGCACAAATATTCACATTGTTATCTAACGCACTCTGGACTGTTGCTTGATTTTCCAGCACTAAACACTTTCTGCTGTATGGTAATGTGCAATTTCTTTTATCAGAAGTGAAACCTCAATATTTTATGACCTCATCTCAAGCCTACACACACAAACATTTCCCCAGCATATTCCATCCAATTTATCAGGATGGCAGGAATGATGTGGCACAATTGCCCAATTTTAGCTTTATTTTAGGAGTGAAAAAAATAATACTACAAAACTCGAGTCTTGCTTTCCTGTGATGAGACGGCATATATGCACGAAACCTGGCCCTATCACAGCCAAAGCCTGTGAGCTGTATACTCTCCCCAATAGATATATGGATTCATTTTTACGTGTTCCCCTTTGAGAAATGTTCTTCGTTGTTTTGAGTGAGGTGCCGTGTGCTTGCTTATAGGTTAGCTACGTTGTCATACCGTCATCAGACTGCTAAGGCAAAAACTAGATGCTAAAATACAGATGCATCTAAAAACAACAGCCACGAAGCAGAGAAATGCACAATGTTGTGACATCACAAGGATATGGGTAAGTTGTATCAGACATTAGGAGCAGCGGGTGAAACTAGGCACACGGCTCCATTTTCAGCTGCGGCAATGCATATATTTTAGTTGCAGCCTATGTTGCCGGATAATGTGCTGGCTTCATGAACACTTTGCTAATTTCGCTCTGTAAATTTCTATTTTAATACATCTGAGTAATCCCGATTTAAAGAGGACTACTAAATGGACTGAAAGTTATATTAAATATATGCTTATTTCTTTGTTTTTCATACAGCTCATGGAAGAGCCAAAAGATTACAATCCATTGCATTTAAACACGTTTTGCAGATGATTGACAAATTCCTATCTGCGTAATCCCAAGAAGCAGAAGAAGAACTGAAAAGGTCCCACCTGGATTCCCGGTTGGGGCACTGCTTAAGGCGCCTCTGCTTTCCTCGCCGTTTCTCTTCCTCCAATACTTTCCGTTTATCACATGCACCCAAATTGATAAGAACCAGAGTATCATACAGGAGCTGATCTTTTACTTCTTTGTCCAGCCACGAATCAGTACTGAAGCTTGGAGAGTGATTCACCTGGACAGGAATTAAACCTATATTTGAATTTGATACAATTTGAAATATATAACACAAAAATTACTGGGAGAAAAAAAGAACGTTGGAAGATCAAAGACCTATTTACTGGGGAAGTAAGCTGAAAACAACATTTAAAACTTTCAGCGTTGAAGACTGTGCGCTGCAATAGCCTTAGGGGCACATCGGAGTTATCTAATTATCAATCACATGCAATTAGCTACCTTGAGAGAGACCCTTGGTGACTGCTCCTTAATTATGGCACTCCTAGAGATTTATCAGAATTCTTGTTTCAGCATCTCTCTACAACTTTGAATTTGCTTGCTTGCCACATTTTCACCCCCACTTTCCCTCCTAGTTGCTTAGGAAAGGCTGCAGAATCTTCTTATTTGGTTTCTGGCTTTTTAAGGTTGGGAATAAGTAGATTTTGAAGGGCAAAGCTAGGGAGGAGTGAGACAGTTCAATACAGAAGACTGGGGCCTAGAACTATTATTTGGATAAAATACTCATGAGGGGCATACCCTCCAACACGCCAAGGTGAAAAACCGGGACGCAGAGGCAGACTATTACAACATTAGGCTTATACAGAAAATAAATTGTATAACAAGGTGTCATTTCTGAATGCTTGATGGTTTAGTATGCCATGTAAATTTAATCACACTGGAAACCATAAATGCTAGCTATGGATTTCTTCTTAATTTACTGAAAGGAGATGTGGTTGTTTCCAAAGGTAACCGAAACAAACTTTTAGTCATCTAAAGAAAAAGGAAACGTACTGTACATTGAATGATACACTGTACTGAACAACTGCTGCTTAATGATAACAAATCAGAAGATTCCTCTCAGGAATAAGAAATTTGTAATCACGGTTAGAAGAGCAGGAGGCATTTTGCAACTCCTTTTTGTTTAAATATTGGAGCATGTATAATCGTACAGACATAATGGGAACATATAACTGTACAGATGATTTTATGGTTACATTTGAATTTGTATTTCTAATGGAAGTATTTTTCATTTTACTTTTATGTAGTCCAATGTACATTTAAGTACATTAAGGTCATTAATAAATTCAGTTTACAGTGATATATTTTAATGGATGCCTTGCTTTGTTGGCTTTCTTTCTAAAATTAACAACCCCATGAGTCCTTAAAATGGGATGTTTAGAAATCTAAATAAACAAGAAGACAAAAAATGTAAACAATAGACAGACAACTGGCTTAAGACAAAGATAGGGAAATACTATGGAGTGCAATGTGTAACTACTAGACTATGAAACTGACCATCACGGGACATCTAGCTTAAGCAGCTTGAGTTTAGTATGAAGCCTAAATCCATTAGTGACTATTAGCTATGTGACAGCAAAAAGTGCAACCTGCTTGCCTTTTTCTGGTGAACTTCTCTGTGGAAGTTGGCTGGCTGCTGCCAGAAGACAGAAAAATTAGCTGGATAACCTTTTGCTATGACCCAATTTGGCAGATCCAATTTGTTTTGGATCCTCTTAGAGGATTTGTTTATGAAACCAACTGACTGTCTTCCCAGTTGGGAACGCCAACGTGCAAGGGCAAGTGTGATTTTTTAAAAAACAACAACTCCAAATACATTTCCTGTAGTCGAACGCCCTCTGCTGGGCATCCCAACGCTTGGAAGAATTGCCACGGGGCACTCGAGCAACAAACTGACGGAAGGTGGGGGAAAGATCAAAGTGGGTTTTATCAATGCATTTTGGGAGTAATAGCAGCTTCTTTAACCCCCTAAAGTAGGAGAGAGAGAGAAAGAGAGCTCAGACATTTCTGAGTCTAAGCTCAGGGCCATTTGCTTTGTTAGGACTTACCTCGAGCAGCCACGGTTTGAGTTTTCGATCCAGCAAAATGTCAAATCCCAAGATCTCAAAGCAGGCACTCCACATGGTGTGGTTGGGGAAGCAAGTGAGATAGTTATGCTTGATGATAGGATGGGCTGAGATCAGTGTTTTAATGACAACATCTTCAATGTCCTTCCATATCTGTTCCGTTTCATAGCCATTCTGCTCCATGTGCTCATTAAAGGTGGACAGCTTCCTTGAAAAAATTGGGGAGGGGGGCAGAGAGAGAGAGAAAACATACCTGAAGGACTTGCATTCTGTTTTTCATCCGCTGCAAGTTGGGCTGCTGCAGCCGTAAGCTAAGACCATGTGCACAACTTTCCCCTTCACATTAATTAATCCGGATAGCTACCAGTTAATACTTCTAAAACAAAGGGAAAGGCGAGAAAGCCCATCCTTCTGACAGTTTTAACCCATCCAGACTGAAGACTGGGTGATTATACTGGGAGAGGGGCTCTCCGAAAGGGTACCGAGAACTCATATACATTGCTCATAAGTAAAGGTAAAGGGACCCCTGACCATTAGGTCCAGTCGTGGCCGACTGGGGTTGCGGCGCTCATCTCGCTTTATTGGCCGAGGGAGCCATCGTACAGCTTCCGGGTCATGTGGCCAGCATGACTAAGCCACTTCTGGCGAACCAGAGCAGCGCACGGAAATGCCGTTTACCTTCCCGCCAGAGCAGTACCTATTTATCTACTTGCACTTTGATGTGCTTTCGAACTGCTAGGTTGGCAGGAGCAGGGACCGAGCAACGGGAGCTCACCCCGTCGAGGGATTCGAACAGCCGACCTTCTGATTGGCAAGCCCTAGGCTCAGTGGTTTATAGAATAACATAACTGTAGAGCTGGAAGGGACTGCAGTGGTCATTTAGTCCAACCCCCTGCAATGTTGGATTACCTAAGGAAAACATTTCATGTTGTTAGTCAGACCAACAGAGAGATAAATAAAAGCCAGGCCCAAAGCCTGAAGATAGGCTGGATAGAGCTACAGGGGACACTCTGGAGGATGCTAAATCCACAGGGGAAATTGGGACCAACATAGGGTCATCTAGGCCATAGAACCCCTTCCCATCTTTCACTAACCATGGCACAGGGGAGTGGCGAGAGCCATTGGGAATGAACTCCTGTTTCTAAGACCACATCTTAAAGCACCATGGAACTCTTATGCCTACCTCAGAAATAGATTACTGTAAATGCTTTCCCCCACTTGGACACAAGTGTCCTAAAAGCTTTGAAAAGTTGAGTTTTAAAGCTATCTTTCTGCCAGGTTATGAGCCGCTAGCCAAACATTTGAAAACTAGAAGGACAGAGAGTGAGCAGATATGATGGAAAAACAAATCAGGGCACTGACAGTGATCCCTTGGCACTGGAGTTATAGGGACATCTGTTCTAGTAACTCCTCCCACTTGTCTCTTGATCTGCCACATTGCAGACCCCGTTTTTTGGACAGCAGCACAGCGTAACACTGCAGAAGTCAGGCTGCACTGCTGATATTTCAGCCGCTTACCGGGAAAGCACAATAATACTCAGGAAAAATACCAAAAGCATATCAAGCCTTTGCCGCAGTGGGCAGAGCACTGCAGAAGAGCCTCAGCCAGCAGACTAACACAGCGCTAGCGATCAACAGAAAAGCCAAGAAATTCTAGAGGGGGAAATATTGAGGCAACAATAATTAGATCGAACTGACCGTTCTGCGCAAGATTTAGAGGGGAGGCTAATTACACCCACCGAAAACAATAAAACAGAGGGCGGCAATCCAGCAATTCCATTTGCAACAAATTCATTTGTATTTCCTTTAGGGGGGGATAAATCCAGGCTCCTCTCGCCTGCTCCAGGCACCCTGCTGTTATTCATCTGAGCTTTTTAAATGATTTATTTCACCTAATGATGGAGAATGCGCCACGTTGCAGCTGAATTTGGAGAAATGTTTCCTAAACACGTATGAAATGGCCATAAAGATTCATGAGAGCAGGCCCCCCAGCTGTGATTATTTTAGAAAACATTCTGTACCTCTTGCTACCAGAGTCTGCGTCTCGTACAAAATTAGCGCTGTGCTTGTTAATTGAATAATTAGTCAGGTGCATACAGACGTCGTCCTGTAAATAATTAAACAAACAAGCAGGTTATGAGGCTAGAGAGATTTCTGCTTCCCTTATGCTGTTTCTTCAGGATGGGGGGGGGCGCAGAGAGGAAGCACCTTTACCTTTACCAGGCTGTGTACAGTATATTGAATGGCCTTTACATCCCTTTTGGACCTAGGAAGCTGACGTCACTTTCCTTAATTCCAATTGGAATTTTGAGCGCATACCTCTTAGATGGTGGTGGTTGGGGGGGTGTATTTTCAATATTTCTGGACTCCAAACTCCTCAATCAGAATAGATCACTTAAGGAAAGTGATGTCACGTTCATAGAACCATAAAAATGAAATAGATAACAATATGCACACAGACGTTCTTCATAAAACACAGGAGTTCAGAATGAAACCAAGGCAAATGACAAAATTATTACCCCCTCCTGCGTCTCAGTAAGGTGGCTGTTGTTCTATTCGGACAATAAAGAGAGCAGACTATTTTAATCAAACCACAGACAACCAGGCTCTGCCTGAGAATTGGCTGTGGCCTCAGACTTCCTTATTGCCTTTAGGGCATGACTATATCTTCCATGCAAACCTATGTAACAGAACACAGGCAAACATGTATTTTTGGAACTCACAGGCTGGAGGGATGATTTAGAGTAGAGAAGTAGTGGGCGTTAAAAGGCTTAAGCAACATCTTCCTTCTATTACTTCTCTTTTCCAAATTGCTCCTTTCCCCTCACCCCCCCCAAGCTGTTTAGTTGCTGGTTTTTTTAAAAAGGCCCCTTGTTAGTTTTGAAGGGGCCTTTTTAAATATTAACAAATAACTTCAGGGTTAGCTCTGTAGACAAAGGTTGCTGTGCAGGCTTCAAAGGGATAGAAGGTACAAAATATGTTAAAAACCCAACTTAAATCGGTGCAGGAGTTCTGAGCTTCACAAAATGCATCCCTTAGTGCCCCCTGGCCCCATGCATTTCCTCATAGGTAAAGGGACCCCTGACCATTAGGTCCAGTCGTGACCGACTCTGGGGTTGCGGCGCTCATCTTGCTTTATTGGCCGAGGGAGCCGGCGTACAGCTTCCGGGTCATGTGGCTAGCATGACTAAGCCGCTTCTGTCAAACCAGAGCAGCGCACGGAAACACCGTTTACCTTCCCGCCGGAGTGGTACCTATTGATCTACTTGCACTTTGATGTGCTTTTGAACTGCTAGGTTGGCAGGAGCTGGGATTGAGCAACGGGAGCTCACCCCGTCGTGGGGATTCGAACCGCCGACCTTCTGATCACCAAGTCCTAGGCTCTGTGGACATTTCCTCATAGTGATGCTTATTTCACAGGACAAAGAAAGAAACAGTGGGATCTGCAAAGCAGCTCCATCATTCCAGCTGGAGGAATGTTGCAAAGAACTCTTCTGTTTGCAGGTACCGGCGTTTCCCACACTTTTGATTTCATCAAACCAGCTGCGTGAGATGCTTCCTTATGAATGCACACCCCTCAATGATTTATGGCTGTTGTTTACGACATTGCTGCATTCCTTTCGATACCACAAGGCTTGGGTATTAATTCTTGGAAAATACAGAGGAAGCACCTGATGAATTATGTGGTTTGAACCAAAAGCTGTCAATATTTCTTACAAGCGCGCTTGGTCACGTCAGCAGGAGCCTCCCTTGCTTACCAAGTTGCTGTGTGATGGGTCCGAGTAGGCAGACGTCGCAAAGCGCGCAAGGCCCTCTTTATAAAGAAAAACCCGTAGCGGTTCACATGATGTTACCAGCACATAAATCCGAAGGTCAAATTTGAAGCCATCAATGATGAAAGGCTGTGGCAGGGTGGGGGCAGGGAGAGAGATAAAATTATTAAATCAGATATCTAAAGGGGCAGGAGTAGTTTGATAAATCTGGAGAATGCAACATTGCCTAGAAAACCACACAAAAGCCACTATTATACTAGTGTATTGGGCTGGGGGGTAGGTTCACCGGCTTCCTAAAGCCTTCTGGGTACTAATTCACATGTTGCATTTAACCCGTGGAGGCCAAAATGGCTTGAGTTTCTCTCTTTCACAGAGATTCCAACTGTGTGCATTGACTGATTCAATCCCACCCTTGTTCCATGTTCACACCAGAATGTTACAAATAGAGGCACAGCTCCAGTCGAACTCTAGAACTCCCTTCTCTGGAGGTTCACATCTGACCTTTTTCTGGGAACCATTAGGAAATGTCTGCGCTAATAAGCAGAGTTGGAGGGGGCCTTGTAGGCAATCTAGTCCAACCCCCTACGTCTTGATGAAGAAAACAATAGAGCTACAATAACCCCAGCTGATGGCTGTCCAGCCTCTGCTTGAAGAGACTAATTACCCCCAGGGTAACTGGCTCCATTATTAAACTGCTCTGACTGTTTTAAAGGTCTAACACAGGCTTCCTCAACCTCGGCCCTCCAGATGTTTTGAGACTACAATTCCCATCATACCTGACCACTGGTCCTGCTAGCTTATGGGAGTTGTAGGCCAAAAACATCTGGAGGGCCAAGGTTGAGGAAGCCTGGTCTAATATCCTGTATTTCCACACTTTACTTTGCTGTATATTTTAAACCTCTGCTGGGGTTCTCTCACCAAAGAGTACTTGTCCCAAATCTTCATCTTGCCATCCATAAAATTCTCTTTTTAGTTACCTGTTTTCTCCCCAAACCAAAACTTACTGTTAAGGGGTCCCCCCCCCAATGGTTAACTCCAATGATAATGCCCCCTGCAGCTTCAGCCAATTAGACCTAATCCTGCTATCGGGAGCCATAGAGAAAAGGAATCATGCCCTGGCTGAATGAAAAAGGAGGTAGTGATTGCGATCTTGCTATATATGCACCCACAACATCATTGGGCAGGTGTGGATGCACCCACCATTGCTGGGACCACTTACATCCATTTTCAACTGGACACACTTCTGGATAATGCAGAACCAATCTACAATAAGCACTTTTCAGGGGCAAAAATATGCATGGCGACTATATAGTAAAATCAAGTACTCCATGGATTCTAGAATAAAAAGCCATCCCATCACAGTCTCTTTGTCTTATCCCACTTTCGCCAAGACTCCTGCTTTTGAGTGTGTTGCCTATGTATTCCCCTTCCTTCAGCCCGCTTCCTTCTTCAGCACTCCCATTCACAAATCTCCCCCCAGTCTCAGTCCCCCTCTTAGTGTCTTTCACCCTGATAGTATGCAGCTGCTCTCTCTTGGTGCTGGATGTTAGGACCCTTTCAAAGCAACTCCTTCTCTCAGAGTTGGTTCACTGATCAACATTATTTTCGATGGATTGGCACTTCCCTGAAATAGTACACTATGAACATCTTCAATATTGCAGCAACCAATGACTAAATCAAGGATGAGGAGCCTGTTTCCTTCCGATGTTGTTGGACTCCCATCACTCCCATCAGCCAGCATGCTGAATGGTCAGGGATGATGGGAGTTGTGCCTGAACTAAGGGGACTCACAGGCAACACAGGCAGCCCATTTCAAAGACTAATAAAAGGGGTTACCTTTGAGATATAGAGCTGGCAGATCATATCCTCTCCAGGTTTGATATCTTTCACAGATCTTGTGATAAAAATGCCTCTGCCTTGACAACCAGAGTCTGGCTTACAGATGTAGGTTTTGTGTTTTTTTGACCTGCCAAATGCTTGCAGTTCTCCATAGCTGAGAGCAGTGAAGAAGGAAAGCAAAATATACATTCTCATTTGATGTAGTACCACACAGTGGCATAATAATAGTTCAAGCTAAAGTAGTGATAGTAGTGGGAAATAGGCCTGATACCATCACGAACCATCCCAGATCTAAGGTTGTTTGTTTCCTCTCTCAAGACATTCAGAAGAAACTTTTGCTGCCTTTCACACTACCACTTCCCTTCAGGCCCCTCATCCTTCCGTTCCTCACCAACCCCAGTGATGACCAGATAGTTAAAGGGAAAACAAGATGGAGTCAGTAGCTCCAGCAATATCTTGCAGCAGCCACATTTAATGAGTGAGCTATGGGAAAGTTCACACTTCTCACATACACTGTCAGTTCAGAGATACTCATGCAGGCTAAAGCTAAAGGGCATCCTTTCAGCAGGTCAAACCAAGGATCTTGACTCAGAGGAGACTTTTAAATAATCATTCACCTGCTCATCTATGGCAAGAGATATTCTTCCAGAGAAAAAGAAACCTTTGACAAAATTTGGACCTCTGTTACTTTTGCAATATAGATATTGGTGTGGGGAGGAAGAAGAGAGTCGTGAACAAATTGCTGTGGACTAGGAACTTGTTTTTATTGTTTTTGCAAGGCTGCATTAAAGGATCGGGGTGGACTTTGGTAATATGGCCCCCTGAGCGAGGATTAAGTTTACTCCCCTGCCCATCTTTATTAGTTTCACAATGATTCATTTTGGTATTATTGCTTTTTTATGGATCTACTCAGTAGGTACCTCTATGAATATAGGCAGTAGTAGCATAGCTGTCAACTTTCAGATCTGAAAATAAGGGATCAGCAGCCTCACCTGTCCCGGGGACAGTCTATGGGATATCTAACAATCTGGGATAGCAGCGGGAAGCAGCAGGAAACGGCGCTGGAATAAGGGAATTTCCCACAAAAAAAGGAAAGGTTGACAGCTATGAGTAGTAGTAGGGATTATAGAATTGCAGAGTTGAGAAGGACCCTGAGGATCATCTGGTCCAACTCTCTGCAATGCAGGAATATGCAGCTGTCCCTTTAGGGGATTGAACCTGCAAACTTGGTATTGTCAGCACCATGCTTTAGTAGTAGTAGTTGTTGTTGTTTTTATAATAATAATAATAACCCTGTTAAATATGGCACTGAAAGGATGCTGCATTTTTTGGAACTGAGTCTGGCAACTAGGCTTTCTCTCCAGATCCTGAGTTGACAAGGACTGAAAACAATGTTGGTAACATTGGGCAGCAGTTAAAATAAGGGGTCTAAGTCCCATCTCTTGGTATTCCACTTTTTGAAGGGCACTTGCCCTCTCCTGCTGCCTCATTCTTTCATTACAACCCTTTAATTGTATTGGTTCCCAGGCCTAAGTCCACATAGATAATGATGCCTGCATCTGAAAATGGATAATGTAGAGATGAAAAAAAACCAATCAAAGTGGCTGGGGGCTGCAGCATCAATCCTTATAACCAGTGCTATTTTTCTAGGAAAAGCGGTGCTGGAGTTCACTATGAACACCTCCCTCGCTCTCTTATAATGCCAATGGTGCCCACTGAGAGGTGCCAGAACTGAGTTCCGGCGAGTTCCGGCTGAAAAAAGCCCTGCCTGTAGGAAAAGGTTACAACCCTACGAGAGTGTCTGTATGGAGGTTTGAGGAACGCTCAGATGCATTCATTTGCTTCATTCCACCCCTACAAGTTACAGAGAAGATGTGCCATTTTTCTCACCAGTTGATCTGGTGGGCAGGGAGATAGTGGCTCATGGACAAGACACACAGCCCACTCAGGAAGGTGTCCAGAAGAGCTTTTCCACAGGACAGAATCATTTGTGATAAGCTACATAGGGCTTATCCGCACTTCCTCTTGTTCCACTGCTTCCCTGCCACCCAGGGGAATCTGCTCTTTGGCGCTCAGTCAGAGCAAATGGCAATTTAGGTTTTCTTCAGATTTCCATTTCTTCCGATCAAGAGCTAAAGAGTGGGTTTTCTCTTGGAATGGAGTGAAGTAAGGGGAAAACCACTTTCTAGGCATGGCACAAGCAGAAATCTACCCTTAGTGTGGTGGTGGCATTTTACCAGACAAGACCTGATAAAATGGTTTTAAAAAACCATTTGTGCAAAAGTCCCCCCCCCCCTTCCGACTTTGCTTCTCCACTCTGTGTCCTCAATCTCTGTGATGATGAGGGGAAGCAAGCCAAGATGGAAAATGATTTAGGAAAGACTCACTCAGCAGGAAGACACCAGGTCCTGGGAAAGAAGTTAAATTCCTTCGGAAAAAGCTTTAGCATCCTGCCCATGTTCCTGGCCAGAAGATCCTTCCTACAGATTTCCAACATCCCAGGGAAATGGTTTATTTTCTAGAAAAGGAGTCCAAGACAAAAGCCTGATTGTTGTCTAGGCCTTCGGATCTTTCTCATGAATGAAAAAATGAAGGTAGACATTTTAGCTCCACCACTTCAGAAGGAACACCAAGTACCTGGTAAGTTTTCATTTCTAGCACCCGTTCCAGTGAGACAGAAAAATCTGTCCAATACAGAGTCCAATCATCAACTTCAGTTGCCTCCCGGAGGCCACACATCATAGCAGCCCGTCGCACTGCATCATAGAAGAGAGAATGGTGTCATCAGCATTTAATAGATACATCTGCAAGAGGAAACATCGGGTGGGGAGGCTTGTTCAACTCAGGGTCACATCAAATACACATCTAAATCTAAAATGCTGCAGCTAAGTTGTACATATTTTAATTGCATGGAATGAATGTAAGAGATGATAATTTGCTTGAGCCTGGGAGATGCCAAGATACAGTTGGTAGATACGTAATATTTATTCTGTATCACAACATTTCCCCCTGCAAATTCCTACCCTAGCCTTCATTTATTTAGATAATATATATTCCACTTTACATGCCAAAGAAAAGCTCTTCTGACAAAAATTAGGCTGCCCTTGAAAAAATATCAATATTTTTAGAAGTAATGATAATTCAAAAAATGCAATGTATGTGGCTGTGTTTTGTTTTAACTTATATGTTTGTTACTAAAGTATATTTTCAACTGCAGTTGTGACCCTCTCTCTCTCTCTCTCTCTATATATATATATATATAGGTAAAAAAATCTGGTCTTAACAAAATTCCAATTTAAATCAAGAGACACATGAAAGTTGCTCCCTAGTGCAAATGGTGCTTTTCTCACTGTTTAGAACAGTGACTGAGAAATAAAGCCAATCTATTATTTCACAACTGGGGACAAAGAAGGGCACTCACCACTCTCGTACTTGCAGTTGGTCAGATTTATCACTGGTCATCTGGAAAACAGAAAAAGAAGAAGAAAGACAGAGGCAGACAGGCAAAACCAATTCATGGTCTTATTGCAAAGCACCTGAGTACCTTCTGGGACCTCTTTTAAGCCTTTACCTCCAGGTGTAGATGCTTCAAGTACCACATTGCCTATGAACTCACGGAACGCCACAGGGGGCGCCATAACTATGATGTGAACTGGAAGGTGAGAGGCGGTGAGGGGGGGCATTGAAGTTTGGCATTGCACAGGGTGCTGCTGAAATTTGAGACCCCGAGGTCTGCCACTGGGGTTGTGGGTGTGTTGCTGCGAGTCTAATGAGTTAAATAAATAAAAAATATATACAAAATAATTGGCTTCTAAGCAGTCTGAGTAAGTCACCAAATGTCATGTCAGCAAGAAATGTGATGCCAGATCAGGACAATTGCTGCTATAGAGAAATTTTCACCTTCTCCTGCATATGACCCCAGGAATGGCTGCACAAAGCTGTGACCCTTTCCTTCAGAAGCCTGTCAGTATATCCATAACAATATGATATTGACAATTTTTTTAAAAGCCTTGCAAATAAGCTGCAAAGCTTTAGCTTTATTATTATTATTATTATTATTATTATTATTATTAGTCTGCTAAGCTCCATCTCTCCTGTAGCAACCCACTACATTTCAATACTGGGCACAGAGGAACAATGGAGTGCTCCATCATTCCCCCACAAGCCCCCTTTCCTCATCTGCATGCAATTCCTTATATCTTACGGCTATCAGGAAAACGCTTAATTACAGGGCTGTTTTAGAATTAAAACCAGAAATGAGCTAAATCTTTTCAGACAGTGACAGATGCTGGTGGAAGTTTAGTAAAGTGTACAAGCTTCCTGCTCTCAGATGGGGTGCAGAGCTTTCCCCCTTGGCCCTGCATGATTGCACCAGGGTATAGCACCATAGCTGGAGACTAAAAACGATGCGGTGATCAAGATTTACTTCAAATGTGCTTGCTCGCCGATCTCTGCAGTCTCAGAGTAAGTGAGTACATGACTCCCAGGGCCTTGGGTCGAGGTATCAGATGAACCACAAACAGTACGGTTCGTTTGGCAGAGAAGCTGCCTTGCTCTAAGGCCAATCGGGCATGCAGCTAGATTGCTAACAGCCAAACCTCAAACAGATTGGAAATTGCTATAGAGAGCAGAAGGTTTTTTGTTTTGTGTATTAAAAACAGTGAGGAAAGCCAGTTGAATTTGAATGATACACCTGCATTCAGCTCATCACTCAGAACTGAAACTCACAGGAAGGCCCCAGACAAGTCCCTGTTATTCAGCCTATTCTACCTCAGAGGATAAACACGTAAATGAAAAACTAAGTTAAGGATATATCAATATGCATGCTGAGCATTCGGAATGGACTGGCATGATTGATTAGGAGGCAGTGGCGGACCTACATTTTGGGGGCTTGAACTGTTATGGGGCCCCCTTTGCAACTAGCAACAAGGTCTGGGTAACCACTGTTATCTTCTTCAATGGGGCTGTTTACAGCAACCTTTACAACACCTGTGCTATTGACTTTCAAACTCTGAAATATATACACACACACAATTAATCAATTTGAGTATGCGACTCATTTGGGTCTACTAGACCCAATTCTTTTAAGCAATGTGGACTAAAGTAAGTTCTGGGGCCCCTCCATGTTTAGGGACCCTGAAACTTAAATTTCAATAGTTTCATAGAAGATTAACCCCTGGTGTGAGGTATATTAATATATGCTCTTTCATACACTAATTTCCTCTTAGCACACCTGGTTTTCTCCCACTGCATTTATATTGCACCCTTTCTCATTATTACCACAAAAGTTTGCAATGCCTCCTTGGTTAGTGCCTCGTATATTTTTATGACTTTCAGAATTACATTTCCTTGTCCCCATCCAGATGCCCCTAGTGCTTTCAATACTTATTTCTAACCTCCTTTTCTTCTTTCTCTTCTTCACAGCGGTGTTGGACCCGGAGCACAAAATTTTTCTGCTCTCTTCTTCACACACTGCTGTTTCCTGATCCGTGGCGTCCAATGCACTTTCCTCTCTTTCCAGGCCACTTGAAAGGAACTCTAAGTCGGACACATCCTTCTCCCCTAGCTCTTCCAGCTCTTGCCTCTCTGTGTGAAATGAACCATACCTTCGTGCTGAATCCGATACCCTCATCCTGTTAGTAAAAAGAAAAAAGGCAAAGAAGTAAATTGGATCCACATTCCTATCCGCTTTGTCTGCAGGTCCAAGGAGTTCCTTGTCAAACAAATAAAAAGACATATTAATATGTCTTTGTTTATCTCTCCTTAATTGCCTGGACCTATATGAATTTCTCTGTATTTTGATAAGATTGCCTCCATCAGAAGGCAAGTCCTGCAACATCTCTCTTTCCATTAATAACAATATCCATGTGAATGGACAAAGAAATGTACTATGACTCTCAGTCCTTTTACTGTCATGTTCACCACCAAGTGAATTCACCCTAACACAGGCATTAGAGCTATAAGCATCCTCCTTATGACAGCCAGTGCTTTTTAAATAGCTTACCCCTGCTCATCTCTATGGGTTCAGTCCTCCTTAGAGTCTAGAGTGCAATGTTATAGGCCAAAAGAACATGCACTTCACTTGAATGCCACCTCAGTACTGACATCTGATAAGTTGAATGAGAGAACCCTGGGTCTATCGAATCTACAGGATGAAACTTGAATCTAACAGTTCAAGTTCTCCTGCAAGCAAGCAGTTCAAAGGGAAGTTAAGATACAGTAAATGTTTTATCTGGGATCTGTGCATTTCATGGGTGGGGTTGATATTAATCGTACCCCATCAAACATGCTTTTCTCCTAGGAAACTAGACCCCGTATGATAGAAAAGTTAGTCTAGCTTGTTCATCTACATGAACTTTGTAGCAGGGCCCTCGGAATGCCTGGATAAACAAGAGTGACACACTGACACAGCTATTCCTTGGATAGAGAGACCTTGTGGAGAAAAAAATGGAGTTCTACTTTAGGTCAGAAACCAACCAACTCCTAACAAATTTTTAAAACCCCCACTCTTCAAAAACATTCCTAAAATATTTGGATGATCAGAAGTTTAAAGAAAGGGAAGAACAGAACACTGATTTGGAGGCAAATTACTGAATTTGTAAAACAAGGCGTTTCAGAGATCTTGTGTAAATGAGATCCTCTGTGTTGTAAGGCTTGGTCTGGCAAATAAAACCCCAACTGTTTTGCCTAAAGCAGAGGTTATGCTAACATGTGATGGTGTGAAGGATTTCACAGAGCATATTAAGGGCATATTAATTTTAATAATTTGACCAAACTGCGGGAGGCAGTGGAAGACAGAAGTGCCTGGTGTGCTCTGGTCCATGGGGTCACGAAGAGTCGGACACGACTAAACAACAAAAATTTTAATAAGCAGAAGCAGAAAGCCCTGAAACATATCAAAGTGAAGTGTAAATATTTTAGCTTCCCCCCCCACCCCCTCAGCAGAAGGGAGCAAAACTCAGGCCTCCTTCTCCTGCCCCACACAGAAAAAGACAAGTCCTGCACAGGACAAAGCAAGGTTGGAGCTCTTGCCTCCTTCCAGTTTCTTCCAAAGAAGCATAGGACAAGGAGGTCACTTCTGGACAATCTGTTTATTTAGCATTCATTCTGCATGGAGATAAGGCTGCTGGCCATTTAATAAGCATTCCTTCTCATTTATTTGTGGGGAGGTCAGATGGTGCTGCATAAAAGCAAGGATTTTCCTACACTTTCCACTGCACCTTCCTGCCATTTTCCTTATCACAAATGTCCGATCTTTGGGGAAAAGCAGGTTTGTTGCACAACATCTCACAAGCAGCTATAATTGTGCAATCTGAATCTGCTGAGACGTGACAGAACCCGACCCGACAACAGTGACAGTCTGGAGGTGCCTGGAGTGAGAAAGCTAGATTTCTGCCCAACTCCCCCAAAGGACTGCACATCCTGGTTCTGATTCATTCATTCATTTAGAACAGAGGCTTTCAACCTTTTTGAGTCCACGGCTCCCTTGACCAACAACATTCCTTCTGCAGCACGCCTGTGGGGCTCAGGAGCCCAGTTATGTCACCCCTCGCCTGCAGAGCTGGCAGCCTCTCACCCTTTTTTTTGAACACTTTCCCTTGTGGAGGGTTCCCTCAGCCTCATCTCCCCCTCTCCTTGGGAGTCCTCTGGGCAGCTGCTGCTGCCACCCCTGGTCTCTGAGCTGCCCCCCACCGTCCCAAAGAGAGGTGCCTCCTCACACTGCCCCACAGGGGCCTGGGACTTGTCTTTCCATTCCCAAGAGCAAGGGCTGGTGGATGGGCTGGTTGGGCTCCCTCACCCGCTTGCTTGCTTGCTTGCTTGCTTGCTTATTCCGAGGCCGCCTCAGCTCCTGGCAACCAGCACCCCCTGGCCAGGCCCAGAGGCACCATTCGCCTGCAGGGCTTGTAGCCAGGGCTGGTGCAACAAACAGTCTTTGGGAGTCAGAGACATGAGAAGGCATCAGAGGAGGGAAGGAAAGAGGGACAGAGGCCAATGTTGCCCACGGCACCCCGGACCACCATTTAAGGCACGCCAGGATGCCACAGCATACTGGTTCAAAACCATTGATTTATAACATTTCTATAACACCCCTCATTAAAAATTTCCGTGCAATCCACAACAATATAAATACATTCTTAATAAACACCTGCAGTAAGCCAAACAATTACTATAAGCTTGGTATCAAAAACCAGCAAATTGGTTTGCCCCAAGTCCTGTTCATTCATGGTCACAAACACTGTCTGCAAAGCTCTAAATTGCAATTAGAACATGTTAAAAGCTCACTGACACTTATTGAGCAGATTGTTCCTATCTTTGTGTGATGGTTTAGTAGTACAGTAGTATTTCATCCTGAACAAGATTTTGAAATATACAAAAAATAAATAAATTAGGGAACCGATCCTTTAAATAGTATCATTGTGCTGCACTACGTAGACATCCAATACAAAGGTTAAAAAGTATAGATATGGGCCTGAGTTGCAGTAATCTATGCCAGAATTATTAATTGTTAATTTCTCTAGGGAATTTCTTATAGTAAGTATATTAAATAGTAGTGAAGTTGCAAAGAGTTGAAAAGGCATAGTTCTTTTGTTCTTAAAATTTGTCGCAACTACTCTCAAACTTGACACAGCTTTGAATACCAAACAAACACTCTGAATAAATGCAATTGACATTTTGTTTCATGCAACTATAGCACTGCAGAAGGGACGCGGGTGGCGCTGTGGGTAAAAGCCTCAGCGCCTAGGGCTTGCCGATCGAAAGGTCGGCAGTTCGAATCCCCGCGGCGGGGTGCGCTCCCGTTGCTCGGTCCCAGCGCCTGCCAACCTAGCAGTTCGAAAGCACCCCTAAGTGCAAGTAGATAAATAGGGATCGCTTTCTAGCGGGAAGGTAAACGCCGTTTCCGTGTGCTGCGCTGGCTCGCCAGAGCAGCGATGTCACGCTGGCCACGTGACCCGGAAGTGTCTCCGGACAGCGCTGGCCCTCGGCCTATAGAGTGAGATGGGCGCACCAACCCCAGAGTCTGTCAAGACTGGCCCGTACGGGCAGGGGTACCTTTACCTTTACCTTTTTACCACTGCAGAGCAAAATCAATAATAAACAGAAGCCAGCACCATTGCTTTCAACAGGACTTCAGACATGTATGTATAAGACTGCACCATTAGGCTGCAATCCTGAACATAGTTATTTGGAAGTAACTGCTACTTAAATAAACAGGAATTATATCTGATTAAACACTGTTAGAATTAGAGGATGTTGGGGGAGAATGCTAACATCTGGCGAAGAAGTCTATTTTTAGTGTTTAAAGTACAGTGGTACCTCAGGTTACATACCCTTCAGGTTACATACGCTTCAGGTTACAGACTCCGCTAACCCAGAAATAGTGCTTCAGATTAAGAACTTTGCTTCAGGATGAGAACAGAAATCGTGCTCTGGCGGCGCAGCAGCAGCAGGAGGCCCCATTAGCTAAAGTGGTGCTTCAGGTTAAGAACAGTTTCAGGTTAAGTACGGACCTCCGGAACGAATTAAGTACCGGTACTTATCCCGAGGTACCACTGTAGTCACCTGAAGTGGTACTGTATATGACTTTGGACTCCCAATATGTTGAAAAACCATCAGAAAAAAAACACACAGCATGTTAGACAAGTGAGCAAATAGATGTTAATCTAAACATAATGCTGTTTACAACTGTGAGGCTCTCTCTCATATGCATAACTCTCGCATTTGCTAAAACGAACCTGATCCTCTGCCTCCATTCCTCACCATGGACTTTAGGGTCTTCCCAGATCTGTTCATAAGGCAAAGAATATCTTGTTGCAGTTGCCATCTTGAGGTCTCTAAGCAAGATAAAAAAACAAACACAAGTACAAGTCTCAGCCAATGAGATAACAAACAGCTCTGAATACAGGACTGGAGTAGTGACAGACTCTGGCACAAATCAGGAGTCATTACAAAATAATAATCAGTGGACACACTATGAAGGAAAGCCAGCAGAATCTGTCCCACTGTCACCAGGGAAATGTTTGTTTGTTTCATTAATGGTTGTCTGGACTTGTCTTTCCATTATTGACCATTGTTGATACTAGACTGCCAACAGCGTATCACGTGTTCACAATTTTCAAATGATAAAAGTTTGTTTGTTTAAAAAAGACTGAAAGTGTATCTTACCAATATTACTTTCGGAAACTCAGTAAAACATGCTTTTAAAAAACATTTTAACCGCTCGGATGAAGAAAGGTTTTCCTGGTGTGCGATCTGCAAATCCTGCAGCTTTATATTAGAATAAATGAGCTGAACAGTTAAATTGATAACAAAGTATTACTTCACCACTAATAGCTAAGCAAGCAAATGGGTAAAAAACTACCCACATCATACAAATCCAATAGTATTACTGCATGACAATGTAAAAATTAAATACAAATTGAGTGTACTATGCAGCCCATAATTTCCTGAGCTCTACGCGCGCACACACACACTCAAATTTTGACTAAGCAGATCGTTTATGTTCGGTTTCCCATGTTCTTAGCTTCGCGCTTTAGCACAGAACCATACGTGATGCATACCCTCCAACATTTCTCCTATGAAAATAGGGACGTCCCATTCCATAATGATAATTTTACTGTTTATGCCCCACACGTATTTTGGAGGGTATGAAGTTATTCAATTCTGAGGCCGTCTGAAGGCAATCCTGTATAGACATGGTTTTCAACCAGTGTGCCATGGCACTCTCTTTCCTTCCCTCCCTCCTCTGATGCCCTCTCGTGCCCCTGCCTCCCAATGGCTTGTGTGACTGTTTGTTGCAGCAGCCCTGGTTACAAGCTCTGCAGGCGAATGGTGCCCCTGGGGCTGGCCAAGGGGTTTGCCAGTAAGCAAACAAGCGGGCGAGGGAGCCCAGACAGCCTGTCCACCAGCCCTTGCTGTTGGGAATGGACAGACAAGTCCCAGGCCCCTGTGCGGCAGTGTGAGGAGACATCTCTCTTTGGAGCAGTGGGGGGCAGCTCAGAGACCAGGGGTGGCAGCAGCGGCTGCCCAGAGGACTCCCAAGGAGAGAGGAGAAGGAGAGGAGGCTGAGGGAACCCTCCACAGGGGAAGGTGTTCAAAAATGGGTGAGAGGCTGCCAGCTCTGCAGGCGAGGGGTGACATAACTGGGCTCCTGATCCCCGCCGGAGTGCCACAGAAAGAATGTAGTGGAACCTCGTGTTACATACACTTCAGGTTACAGACTCCGCTAACCCAGAAATAGTACCTCGGGTTAAGAACTTTGCTTCAGGATGAGAACAGAAATCGTGCAGCGGCGGCGCAGCAGCAGCAGGATGCACCATTAGCTAAAGTGGTGCTTCAGGTTAAGAACAGTTTCAGGTTAGGAACAGACCTCCAGAACGAATTAAGTTCTTAACCCGAGGTACCACTGTAGTTGGTCAAGGAAGCCATGGACTCAAAAGGATTGAAAACCTCTACTGTATAGGAGTTTTTTTTAAAAAAAATGTTTAATATTTTTATATATGTTGGAAGCTGCCCAGAGTGGCTGAGGCCACCCCCTTGCTTCTTGTGCTCCATTCTATTTTATTTATTTATACTTTTCAAGTTTATACATTTCACTAATTGGACAACAATTTACAATGTTTTGACATTTCAAAGCTTGACTTCCTTCCCCCTCTTTCTGTGGTTCCTTAAATTTACTTTTAATATCTTCTGCATATCCAAATTAACTTAGTTTACTCATTTATTCATCTTCTTTAAAATATAAACTCTTATGAAACTGCAGGTTGTTACAACAATCCTGCCAGTGTTCTTATCTGTTTACAATTTATCTGTAAATATTCAATAAACCATTTCCATTTTAAATCATAGTTGCGGTGCCCAGTTCGCGCCCAAACCAGTCGAGCTCCCCTAAATCCACCTCTGCTAAGTTACATTGTGTCACACTGAGATGGGAGGGGAAATACCGTACCAATATTAGCTGTGATGTCTGTAGTGCTTTTTAAACGTTGGGAGGCTTTGGAAATATGTAATGGGATCTGTAAGGGCTTGCTGTTATGACTTCCTCTGGTGAAAGTGGGGCTGGAGACAAGAGTTAGGGGACATAAATTAGCAGGCGCTATCAGATCTGAGTTACTAAGGGCCGGGTAAGGCAATAACTGGGAAACTGTCATGGCTCCACTCTGGTTAAAAGAAGGAAATATATGAAGGGGAGCAATAAAAACATAGTGAGTATATATTAAGAGGAAAGCAATTGCTTTGGGAAAGGCTGTCAACTTGCTAAATGTAAGGGTGGGAGGCAGGGCCAGATTTAGGTTTGATGAGGCCCTAAGCTACTGAAGGTAATGGGGCCCTTTATATGTTAGCTGTCCTTTGTCAACAACAAATTGTCGCTATTTTTTGTGTAGAATTTACGGACCTAATAGGTATCTAAAGCCATTTGTACATAACATATATATATTCAAAGTAATTTTTGAACTGAAATACAATTGTTGTTGTTGTTTAGTCGTTTAGTTGTGTCCGACTCTTCGTGACCCCCTGGACCAGAGCATGCCAGGCACTCCTGTCTTCCACTGCCTCCCGCAGTTTGGTCAAACTCATGCTGGTAGCTTCGAGAACACTGTCCAACCATCTCATCCTCTGTCGTCCCCTTCTCCTTGTGCCCTCCATCTTTCCCAGCATCAGGGTCTTTTCCAGGGAGTCTTCTCTTCTCATGAGGTGGCCAAAGTATTGGAGTCTCAGCTTCAGGATCTGTCCTTCCAGTGAGCACTCAGGGCTGATTTCCTTAAGAATGGAGAGGTTTGATCTTCTTGCAGTCCATGGGACTCTCAAGAGTCTCCTCCAGCACCATAATTCAAAAGCATCAATTCTTTGGCGATCAGAAGTATATTAATAGTGAAAGGGGGGGGGGGGCAAGAGAGTGGGACCCTAAGCTATAGCTTGTTTAGCTTATACAGTAAGTAAATCCAGTCACTGGGAGGGAACAAAGGCTGCATACACACCACAGATTTATAGCAGTCACACAGATAGGCGACACAGAATCCTGGGAATTGTAGTCGACCCCCAAAGCGACATTTCCCACCACCCTTAACAAACTATAATTCCCTTGATTATTTGAGCTGGGGGCGGGGGACATGTGCTTTTAAACGGATGGTGTGCACGCAGCAAAATATAAAGGGGGTGGTAGGAGGAGCCTAGGAGCCAACACTGCATTTTCGTGTTTTAACAACTATTGCAATCTGCTCACGATCAGACAGGCTAAAAGACATGGAGAGTCGTGACAAGGCAGCAAACTGTTGCTTGGTTTTATTTTTGCCGCTGTAATTTTGCTACCAAGAAGTGGGGAAGGCAGGAGAGGTGCTTGTGGGATTCTCTGCCCTCAGGAGCCAGAATTAACTGTATATGACTTTCGTGCTAATGCGCCTCAACTGGTGAGAGAAAAGGCGCCATTTGCTGCTCCGCCAGAGGCAGTGAAATGTCTTTCAGTCAGCCATAGCTGAGGAGGGTTTCTACAGAGCACAGGACAGCCACACGCGCAAAGAAACTACTGCAGCCTCCATTACAGAAGCCAAGCGCCTCTCGCTTTTTTGCCATGGAGAAGGCGGGGCTTGGTTTCGGTGGGGGCGTGGCCTCCACCCCTATTGCTGCCTTTGCTCTTCATTCTACCGCCCCCGCCCAACCGCCCTCCCTTTCCCCCTGCTTTGCTCTCAACCAACCTGCGCTGACCCCGCCTACAGACAAACCTCGCTCTTCCTTTGCTCCGCCTCATCGTGCGTAATTGGCTGGAACTGGATCCGAAACTGGATTCCATTTGGCCAAAAAAAGAAAAAGCCCACCTCCCAAAGCGTGCTGCTTTTCCATTGGCCTAAACTACATCCTTGGGGGGGTGACAACAAATCGGAAATGGCGATGTGGGATGGAAAAAAAACCAGGGCGAAAACGTAGTTGTCATGGGGACGGCTTGGCGGCTGCGGCCTAGGCGCCCTCCCTAGCGCAAGGGCGCCTGCGCGCGGGATTCCATCGTCCCCTCCCCCTCCCCTCCCGGCCAGGCGTCCTCTTTAAGGCAGCGATTCCCCAATCTCGCACATGCGTACTTTCGGTTCCAACGGAATACGCTCCGAGAACTTTTCCTGCGGTTCATCCACGCTGCATAAACATTAGCCTCGAGGACGAACTGCCGCTGCCTCTCTCTCTCCGCTTCCCTCGCTGGTCACAGTTGGAAGGCGTAGCCAATCAGAGATCCTGAAGGACCGGCTAATTTGAATAAAGTTGAATTCTTTGCATTTCCTCCTCCTTGAATGGATCGCAGATAGAAAAGAAGAGAGAATAGGGGAGAGATGTGTACTGTAGTTTTGATAGAGAATTGCCTCTCTCTTTTTCCACTCCCAAACCCCACCTGCAAACGCTGAAACGAGGGTTTAGCCCCGTTGCTGATAATTTCCTGGCAGCAGTACAGTACAGTGGTACCTTGGTTCTCAAACTTAATCCGTTCCGGAAGTCCGTTCCAAAACCAAAGCATTCCAAAACCAAGGCGTGCTTTCCCATAGAAAGTAATGCAAAACGAATTAATCGGTTCCAGACTTTTAAAAACAACCCCTAAAAACAGCAATTTAACATGAACTTCACTATCTAACGAGACCATTGATCCATAAAATGAAAGCAATAATCAATGTGCTGCAGTATAAAATAAATAAGACAGTATTGTTGATGATAAAAATTAAAAATTTTCTTACCTGCACTGATGATAGTCATTCTTTAGATAGGGGGCTTTTATCCATTTCCACAGTGTCACAATCAGTAGCTGAACTGGGTTCCACACAGTCACAAGAACAAATTAACCGAAAAAGCCTCAAAAATAAATATGCAAAATAAATATTAAAAACAAAAGTGTCAAACATAATCCGTTCTGGAAGTCCGTTTGATTTCCGAAATGTTCGAAAATCCAGGCGCAGCTTCTGTTTGGTGCAAGTGCCCCGAAAACAATAGCCGACAACCGCATCAGACTTTTGGCTTCTGAAAAACATTTGAAAACAAGAACACTTACTTCCGGGCTTTCAGCGTTTGAGAACGAAAGCATTTAAGTGCCAAGGCATTTGAGAACCAAGGTGCCACTGTACTGAAGAAAAGTGGTGCCTTTATTAAGCACCTGACCATTTTATCACGACATAAGCTTCTTGTGGACTAATGGAATCTGGCCAGCCCAGGGGTTCCCAGGCTGGTCTAGGGGCCATCAAGGAATCTGCGAGTTTCATTCAGGGTGGGGTGTCTGTAAAAAAAATACAGTTTAAAACCAAACAGCAACCAGCTAGCACATAACTATTCTTGCTTGAATGTTTAGATACAAAATGTCATTTCACAGCTTTGTTAAACACACACTCCATCTCTTCACTTCCTATTTGTATAGCAAATGTTAGCTGAATGTCCAGGTGCCGGACAGAAAGTACAGAAAACGAGTAGAGAACAGCCTTCACCAAAAGCCAATGTGAGAACAGAGATTATGTGTGACTCTACACACACACACACACACACACACACACACACTCCTGTGTTGGAGTGTAATAGATGCTTTCCAAGTTGGTCTTCACAATTAAATTTATGGTCTGTACTGGTGATGCTGGTTTGGAACCAGACCTAGTCGTGGTTAGAGTATAGATCCATTAAGTTAGTTTAAAAATAATAATTACTTTTTATCAGACAGCACAGTCCTAACCATGTCCACTTAGAAATGAGTTTCAATGAATTCAATTGGACTTACGCGCAGCTAAGTGAGGTCAGGATTGCAACCTTAGTCTGGATCCAACCCCTTCTGGTGACCGTATTTGTAATGTTTTATTTTGAAATCTTTAAGATAGTATTTTAGTTTTCTGTTATGTTGCTTTATACTCTATATTTGACTTTCTTCAGATTGCTTTATTTATTTACTGTGCCATAAACCGCTTTGAGATTTTTCTTAAAAATATAAAGCGGTATAGAAATTTTTAAAATAAATAAATTGTGAGCCCCTTCTCTGCCCTTCTGAGAATAAAAACAGCTTACAGCTTAATATATAAAGGCTATAACTTTTAGAGGGAAAGGCTATCTCTAATATTTTATTTTTCATTTCATATTACAGGGTTAAACTTGAACCAGAACAAATATATAACAGCAATTGCATGGGATGCACTTTTTGCAAACTGAGACAAGAATACCACCACATTTAATCAAGAGTACTTTATATCAGCCACTCCTGTGGCTTTATAATTTTTTATAATTTTTGTGACTTTGATGCCAGCCTTCTGTTGAGTGATAATCAGACAACCACCACCAGGCTGAAACCCATGGGATTAAAAATAAATAAATTATTGATTCTACTCTATACTTGTATGAATGCTAGTTTCTATGATTGACAGCAGAAAAGAAACAAACTATAGAAATGTAGGTTTTGTCTTTAGTCTTTTGCTGCTATATTTCATATGCCTTATTACTAGGCTCTGCAGGCTCTTAAGCATTTTATTTTTTTAAAAAAATATTAAAGCAGCCTGGTAAAACTGAAGTGAAACTGGTTCCACTTTCCCAAAGAGGCTCTGAGGATCTTAAAGAATGGTCTTCTTTGTGGTATGGCAAACCTCTTTCTAAACTGAGGACAATTTTACAAGCAATTTGTGTTGTCAGGGAGTTTCTTGTTCAGGGCAGCGGCGGCGGTTTAAACAGCAAAGGATGCCGAAGCCCATGTAAACTGTGAGCACTTAAAAGTAGCTCTCATTGGATCTTCTTGATCATTAAATTTCTGTCCCATCTTTGGCCTTCAAAAAGACATCTTGAAAAGCAACTTTATACAGCAGGAAGTAAAATAAAGGAGGGGGAAGCATCACTTTTATCCATAAAGCTCTGTGGTTGCCCAAGATTTACAAGCATGCAGAGTGCGATTGTGTAAACTGTGGTACATTCTGCCTTTATCCCCCTTCAACCTTCCCGGTGATGTTATCCTGCCATTTCCTACTATGAAATCCCCCACCCCCTCTGAAGTATGAAAGGGGTCAGGTGACTCTAACCCTCCACACAACAGCTGCTTTCCCATTACCAACTGTTCAGATTTCCTAGCTCCTGTTCAGGGTCTCCCTCCCCTGTGTGCCACCAATCTATGTTGCTTGATACATGCTGCAGACTTGCGGTCCCCAAGGAGTGATGGAGTGATGGAAATGAGGGAGAGCATGCAAGGCAGAACTGCACAGATTTACAGTGCTCACAGGGTTTCCATTAAAATCCTTGACAACTTGTAATTGATGAGAGAGCCCTCCTGCTTCACTAATAGCCCAGATCCTACTCCCATGATGCTGTCTTTGGAAGGAAAAAGGCTGGGCTAGACCACAGCAGTTAGCTCTGCTAGCAATGTGTTAGAAATCTGGCCTGGCTTTCCAAGCCAATTGAGTGTTTGCAAGCCACATTCTTTGATTGAGAAGAGGCTTTGCATTTCATCATGCAGACTCCTCCTTTTGGAACAAGAAATCTTCAAGTCCATTGATGAAATAAGGCGCAGGTTGATACAGAGTTCTTGCAAAGCAGATCTCTCTCAACAGATTTGTCCTAGTCTAGTGAACCCAGCTTTTTAAGTTTCCTCCATAGTTCTCTGATTCATGCTCTGATATCTGTGGTATAAAACTAGAATTCTGCCAGTGTGCTGCAACACTGGAATAAGTGAAAACTGTTTAAAGTAATTGGTCTCCGACAATCCAAATGCCATACAGTCACAGAGTACAGATACCCAGTCTATTGGGTCCTTAGAGACCTATAAAAGAACAAGCTCTTGTTTATGAGGTGTTCCTTGTAACTTTCTATTAGAATTTTTATCTAATAATAAATTAGTATTGTGCTGATAAAGAACATAATTATTCAGAGGGCAGAAATAAATAGTGTACCTAATTAGCAATCTTATTTCCCCTTTCTCTCACACTTTTCCTAACACCCAGTTACAGCCTAACATACACAACTTGCATACTAAATACAGAGTATTTGTGACAAATGAAAGTTAGCAGCTGAAAATTTATTGCCTGGTGGCTGAAACATTTACTGAAAACAGACATGTACCATGGCCTGGGGATAAATGTCAAAATCAAGCTTCATGTCTTATCATTTGTGTCATTTACTAGTATATCTGAAGAACCAACAAATACAGTACCCTCGTTAAATGTCCCCATTTCCCCCTCTTTCCCTTCAAGTATATATGCAGCTAAATGTTTGAAAAGCAGTTCCTTTCTTTATAATTCTGAACATTTCCCAGCTTGGCAATCCTGGCAAATGCTAATATTCAGTCATCAGTGAATTTGCCAGTGGACAGTCAAGTTGGGAAATGTCCAGAATTCTTTAAAAAACAACAACACTGCTTTTCTGGCATTTAGCTGTATATATTCTTAAAAACAAGGAACCAACTGATTTACAAATGGCTGTGTATTCCAAGTCAATGTTAATAGACATGTAAAAAATGTGGTAATAATTGATGGACAAGTAACTTAGAAGAAAAAGAGGGCTGAGTGGGGCAGTTGCCCATGAATAAACTTGCCTCTGGGTAGGTGTACCATCCTGTTGTCTCAGTGCCCCAACCCCCAACTCGTTGAGTCACTCTAGAAGGATGTTGTCGCTAAAGTACATTGCAAAGCTGTTACATCAGGCTCCTGAACGTGTCAGAGCAATGTTGTCTTGGCCAGATGACAAAAGCCCATTCCCCGCTTGGAAAAGCTCTGCCAGCGAGCTACTTGGAGATGCAATGGTGGCAGAGATATGGTAGGCATGGTAGTGTGACTTCACATGTGTTCGGTCACATACAGACCAAGATTTATGCCATCTGCACTCTAGCCGCCAAGCCTCCTGTTTCACCACACACAGGTGACTAGAGGTAAGGTAAAAGGCAAGGAACCCCATGGCAGTTAAGTCCAGTCAAAGGCGGCTATGGGGCTGTGGCGCTCATCTCACTTTAACGGAACACCGTAACGTCCGTTTACCTTCCCGCCACAGTGGTACCTATTTATCTACCGGTGTGCTTTCAAATTGCTAGGTTGGCAGAAGCTGGGACAGAGCAATGGGAGCTCACCCCGTCGTGGGGATTAGAACCGCCAACCTTCTGATCAGCAAACCCAAAAGGCTCAGTGGTTTAGACCACAGTGCCACCCCCATCCCACCGACTAGAGGACGTGGTCCACAGCAACAGCAAGCGCACTCAGGAGCGATTGTGTAGATGGTTCTATGCATTTTACCGTTCCAAATTAACAAGAGCCCTGACAGGAGCGCCAGCCGTGTTAACTGGAAAGTTCTCCAGAGCATTCAGGAATCCATTAGATTCCATAAGCCTCCAGGGGCAGAGGAACACAATAGGTCCCTGCAGCTTGAAGCTGTCCAAGCCTCACCAGGGAATGTTCCATCCTTGAAAAATGAGCCCCCTCCCCCAGTCAACAGGATATTAGCAATCCGCCCTGTGGCAAAGACCAGTTCAAGGGCATATCCATATGTGTTGGGACTGTGATGTACTAAGAGAGCCCCATTGTTGTTACAGAGGCCGTGAAGTCTCGAGCTAGCTATATAGGCACACATCTCACATTTGGGGGTCATAGAACACCGAAGGCTTGTGCTAAATCATTTAATATTAATTAAGTTTATTATATTTACATGTCACTTCACATACCCAGAGGCATCCCATACAATTTGCAATAATGAAACACAAAATAATAAATACATGTTCTTTCTTTTGAAAAATATTATAAAATGTGTTCACTCCAAAGAAAAAAAGATAGGCATCTAAACCTGCACAATATATCCACTCTCTCTGCATAAACAGGTATCTTTGAGAAAGAAGCTTAGGCTGCAATCCTAAACATACTTCCAAAGGAATGTCCTATTGAACTCCCAAGTAGAAACACATGGAGCTGAATAGTCAATAAAATTGCAAATTTTTAAAAGACAATACCATTTCAATTTATTTTTTAATTATCAGTTTTTATTCATCCTGCTACATCATGTTTTCCACCAGATAGGGATGGGGAAAATTATACATAAAAGGAAAAGACTGTATTCTAAATGCATGGTGCATGTTCGTTATCTGCCAGATTTTGCCTGTAGTTTCAAGAAATATAGGGATGCCAACCAATCAAGCCAGAACTTTGTGGGTCTTAAGAAGCTCTGCTTTTCAGATGATGAAAAACTGCCAATGGTATTTTCACATTATTAAAGAAAAGAAAAATGCCAAATGTCACCATGCCAAAAGGCTTTGCAACGGAGTCAAATACCCATAGCAAAACTGGATTTGCTGATATGAACTAAAAGCTATTTGCAACACAAGCAGCAGCAAAACTCACTCCATGACTTGTACAGTCAGAATGCGGAACCGGTTCTATTAGCTGGCCAGGCGCTGGTTACATCAAAACTTCCTGCATCAGAAAAGCTACTCTGCAAAACTTCCAGCATGACTGCTGCCAACAAGACAGTAATGACAGTTCCACATCACACCCCCTAGAGTTGAGCCAATGAAACAACAGCCGACTAACTATAAAAAGGAAGGCAATCCTTCCCCAAGCTACACATTGCCTGTGTCTGGAGAAGAACGGCGGTGGTGTTTCAACATGGGACTCTTACTCAGCCGGATTCAGAGTGCTTTGCAGAGCTTCTATGGGACGGAGGCTCGTATTCTCCTGCTGGGCCTGGATGCAGCTGGCAAAACCACCCTCCTCTATAAGCTGAAGCTGAATGAAACCGTCACGACAATTCCCACCATCGGCTTCAACGTGGAAACGATTCAGCCCATCAACAACGTCTCTTTCACCATGTGGGATGTGGGTGGTCAAGACCGGATCAGAGTCCTGTGGAGGCATTACCATCCCAACTCAGATGGGCTGGTCTTCGTGGTGGACAGTGCAGATTGCACTCGCTTTGAGGAGGCCAAGTCTGAGCTGGAAGCCCTGCTGGAGACCAAGGACTTGCAAGACGTGCCCGTAGTGCTGCTGGCCAACAAGCAAGACTTGCCTGGAGCGTGGCCCCCACTAGAAGTGGCCGAAAAAATGGGGCTGAGGAAACTGCGAGGGCACCGGTGGCATGTGCAGGGCTGCTGTGCCGTGAACGGAGATGGAATCCCTGAGGCCATGTGGAAGCTATCCGAGATGGTCAAGGTGTATCGCAAAGCCCAGGGTAAATAGTCAATTGGGAAGGCATATAAAGACCCCCATGTTGCATGGAGGACACAAGACATCCTGCTAATCAGTTGCTTCTTCTGGCTGAGATGCCTTTGAGATGCCTTCATCTGCGCAAGGTCTATATGGGACTCTGTCCTGCTTATCCAGTGCTGCCATGGGATTTGGGAGAAGGTGCACATGCCTTAGTGTGCTTCTTGGACACTGAACATGGTATACTATTGGACTATTCACAGGACTTGTGTGATCCATTGTCTGGACCAATAAGGCATTCTCTTAATTCAGAATGTTTCTTATGGGCCAACACTGCTGCTTTTCCTTTTGTTCAACACATCATTAACCAAAATGAAAATTCCTGGACTTTAAAACTTGAATAATCAGCCGCACCACTATAATCTCTGGATCCTAGGTTATCTGAGTGTTGCTGTAATATAATATTGATCATATTCCATTGTACTTCGCACTTGTGTACTGGAAAAGCCCTTCTTTTTCCTCTTATTTTGTACCATAGCTCAACTGATTTCTCTCTTCTTTAATGTTGTAGGATTGTATTTTGCCATTTCTGTTTTTCAAAATATTTCATTACTGTTATGTCAAACCATTTTAATTTAATTGAAAAGAAATCTCTGTTTTCTATAAACAAAATGAATAATAAATTTTAAAAAGACAAAATAAAATATCTTGCCATTTTCTTTATCTCCAGGGTGTGGCTTATAACTTGGTCTTTAAAATACGTTGGGGCTGCCAGCAGTTCAAGAAATGGGGTTCACAGTGTATTGGAAACCAGATTTGAGGTCTTTATGGTGAAAGCTGATAATTTATGGGTTGTATCCGATGCTAGATGGATTATGACTCAAGCTTAGTTATGTCTAATAACTTCCGTGGGTCTACTCAGAGAAGGACTAGCATTGAATACAGCCTGTAATCTCCATTTCGCTCTCAGAGGCCCCAAGTGTGAATATAGCCATGCTATCTGCTCAACACATTTAGCTCCTTCAGTGTTTGTGTACATCTCCTTCTACTTGATACCCTCGTATGGTTTAGTTATAATAATCTGGGCTGGCACAGAGTGAGGTGGCGGCTCCCATTCCCTTTCATATTGTGCTTACAGTGATGAGACTTGATCTTTATTCTCATTGTAGTACATTGAGCTGTGCTCCATGGGGCGGTGGCGCTCCCCCCCCCCATTGCTGTTTATATGGCTTTAAGCTTCTGAGAAGCTGTGTATTTGAAAATCAATATACAGTGGTATCTTGGGTTACATACACTTCAGGTTACAGACGCTTCATGTTACAGACTCCGCTAACCCAGAAATAGTACCTGGGGTTAAGAAATTTGCTTCAGGATGAGAACAGAAATCGTGCAGCGGTGGCACGGTGGCAGCGGGAGGCCCCATTGCCTAAAGTGGTACCTCAAGTTAAGAACAGTTTCAGGTTAAGAATGGACCTCCAGAACGAATTAAGTTCTTAACCCAAGGTACCTCTGTATGCTTCTTTTTTTAAGGAGCAGATGCAGGCAGTGGCATAGCGTGGGGGGTGCAGGGGGGGCCGGGCGCACCGGGCGCAACATCTGGGGGGCGCGCTCCACGGGTTAGGGGGCGCAAAATCCACGGGTTAGGGGGCGCAAATTACTTGCCTTGCCCCGGGTGCTGACAACCCACGCTACGCCACTGGATGCAGGGCATTTGGGGGGAAGGAGTGGCAGTTAAGAGGACAGAGCTGTGCTTGGAGGGGCACTGGGAGACGTTGCCTCCTTTGTACTATTTAAATAAGATTGAAGAGCCAGAGTGGTCATGGGCATACCTGTATATGGGACTGGAGGGAGGGAGGGAAGGAGGGAGGGCACCCTCTTGTCCTTCTCCACAGGCAGCAAAACATCTTGGGACAGCTTCTTGCAGAACAGCTTGTACCTAAATCACACACTGGTATGAGTCTGAATACCAATTACCGGTAATCAATGGGGGTGGGAGAGGGAGAGTGTTGTTGTGCTCAGGTTGTGGTTGTTGTTTAAATTTGTACACTGCCCTATACCCGCTAGTCTCAGGGTGTTTCACAGATTTTGCTTGTGGTCGTCACATGGTCATCTGGTTGGCCACTATGATAAGGTAAAGGTAAAGGACCCCTGGATGGTTAAGTCCAGTCAAAGGCAACTGTGGGGTTACGGCGCTCATCTCGCTTTCAGGCCGTGGGAGCCGCCGTTTGTCCACAGAGAACTTTCCAGGTCATGTGGCCAATATAAGAAAACAGCTTCTGGTGCATCGGAACACCGTGATAGAAACCAGAGTGCACAGAAATGCTGTTTACCTTCCCTCTGCAGCAGTACTTATTTATCTACTTGCACTGGCGTGCTTTTGAACTGCTAGGTTGGCAGAACCTGGGACAGAGCAACGGGAGCTCACCCCGTTGCAGGGATTCGAACCGCCAACCTTCCGATCAGCAAGCCCAAGAGGCTCAGTGGTTTAGACCACAGCGCCATCCACTATGAGAACAGAATGTGGGACTAGATGGGCCTCTGGTCTGATCCAGCAGGGCTCTTCTTGTGTTCAATTGTTTGTGTTCTCTCTCTCTTTCTTCCTATGATATATTCTAATCAATGGTATCAAAGGGAAAGAGTTAGTGCAGAACCAAGTTCCCAGTTGGGGCTGCTTTGAAATACAAGATGACAAAAACTGAAGTCCACTTATTTAATTTTGAACTGCAGGAGGCCAACCAATACAACTTTACATTTTCAGTATTGGAAGAGGTGTCAACATAGCATGCTTTAAAAAAGCAATGATCAAAAGTAGTTGATGGTTTTATGCATTTTACCATTCCAAAGTGACAAGTGCCTTGACAGGAGCACCAGCCATGTTAACTGGAAAATTCTCCAGAGCATTCAGGAATCCATTAGATTCCATAAGGCTCCAGGGGCAGAGGAACACAATAGGTACCTCGGGTTAAGTACTTAATTCGTCCCAGAGGTCCATTCTTAACCTGAAACTGTTCTTAACCTGAAGCACCACTTTAGCTAATGGGGCCTCCCGCTGCTGCCGTGCCGCCAGAGCCCAATTTCTGTTCTTATCCTGAAGCAAAGTTATTAACCTGAAGCACTATTTCTGGGTTAGCAGAGTGTGTAACCTGAAGCGTATTTAACCCGAGGTACCACTGTAGGTCCCTGCAGCTTGAAGCAGTCCAAACCTCACCAGGGAATGTTCCAGCCATGAAAAATGTGCCCCCTTCCCCACTCAACAGAAAATTAGCAATCTGCTCTGTGGCAAAGACCAGTTCAAGGACATATCCATATGTGTTGGGACGGTGATGTACTAAGAGAGCCACATGGTTGTTACAGAGGCCATGAAGTCTCAAGCTGGCTATATAGGCACACATAAATTATATAGAAAAGGAAAAGACTGTATTCTAAATGCATGATGCATTTTGCCTGTCGTTTCAAGAGATATGGGGATACCAACCAATCAAGTCAAAACTTTGTGGGTCTTAAGAACCTCTGCTTTACAGATGATGAAAAATACCTGTCACCTTGCCAAAAGGCTTAGCAACGAATTCAAATAACCCCATAGCAAAACTGGATTTGCTGATAAGAAGAAGAAGAGAAGAAGAGTTTGGATTTGATATCCCGCCTTTCACTCCCTTTAAAGGAGTCTCAAAGCGGCTAACAATCTCCTTTCCCTTCCTCCCCCACAACAGACACTCTGTGAGGTAAGTGGGGCTGAGAGACTTCAAAGAAGTGTGACTAGCCCAAGGTCACCCAGCAGCTGCATGTGGAGGAGCGGAGACGCGAACCCGGTTCCCCAGATTACGAGACTACCACTCTTAACCACTACACCACACTGGCTCTCAGTGATATGGACTAAAAGCTATTTGCAACACAAACAGCAGCAAAACTCACTCCATGACTTGTACAACCAGAATGCTGAACAGGTCCTATTAGCTGGCCAAGCGCTGGTTACATCAAAACTTCCTGCATCAGAAAAGCTACTCTGCAAAACCTCCAGCATGACTGCTGCCAACAAGACAGTAATGACAGTTCCGCATCACACCCCCTAGAGTTGAGCCAATGAAACAACAGCCGACTAACTATAAAAAGGAAGGCAATCCTTCCCCAAGCTACACATTGCCTGTGTCTGGAGAAGAACGGCGGTGGTGTTTCACCATGGGACTTTTACTTAGCCGGATTCAGAGTGCTTTGCAGAGCTTCTATGGGACGGAGGCTCGGATTCTCCTGCTGGGCCTGGATGCAGCTGGCAAAACCACCCTCCTCTATAAGCTGAAGCTGAATGAAACCGTCACGACCATTCCCACCATCGGCTTCAACGTGGAAACGATTCAGCCCATCAACAACGTCTCTTTCACCATGTGGGATGTGGGTGGTCAAGACCGGATCAGAGTCCTGTGGAGGCATTACCATCCCAACTCAGATGGGCTGGTCTTCGTGGTGGACAGTGCAGATTGCACTCGCTTTGAGGAGGCCAAGTCCGAGTTGGAAGCCCTGCTGGAGACCAAGGACTTGCAAGACGTGCCCGTAGTGCTGCTGGCCAACAAGCAAGACTTGCCTGGAGCGTGGCCCCCACTAGAAGTGGCCGAAAAAATTGGGCTGAGGAAACTGCGAGGGCACCGGTGGCATGTGCAGGGCTGCTGTGCCGTGAATGGAGATGGAATCCCCGAGGCCATGTGGAAGGTGTCCGAGATGGTCAAGGTGTATCGCAAAGCCCATGGTAAATAGTTAATTGGGGAGGCATATAAAGACCCCCATGTTGCATGGAGGACACAAGACATCCTGCTAATCAGTTGCTTCTTCTGGCTGAGATGCCTTTGAGATGCCTTCATCTGCGCAAGGTCTATATGGGACTCTGTCCTGCTTATCCAGTGCTGCCATGGGATTTGGGAGAAGGTGCACATGCCTTAGTGTGCTTCTTGGACACTGAACATGGTATACTATTGGACTATTCACAGGACTTGTGTGATCCATTGTCTGGACCGATAAAGGCATTCTCCTAATTCAGAATGTTCCTTATGGGCCAACACTGCTGCTTTTCCTTTTGTTCAACACATCATTAACCAAAACGAAAATTCCTGGACTTTAAAACTTGAATAATCAGCCGCACCACTATAATCTCTGGATCCTAGGTTATCTGAGTATTGCTGTAATATAATGTTGATCATATTCCATTCTACTTCGCACTTGTGTACTGGAAAAGCCCTTCTTTTTCCTCTTATTTTGTACCATAGCTCAACTGATTTCTCTCTTCTTTAATGTCATAGGATTGTATTTTGCCACTTCTGTTTTTCAAAATGCTTTATTACTGTTATGTCAAACCATTTAAATTTAATTGAAAAGAAATCTAGGTTTTCTTTAAAAAAATAAAAAAATGTATAATATTTTTCAAAAAGACATATTTAAAGCTTTTTATTTATCACCAGTCTGACTTAAAACTTGGTCTTTAAAATACATTAGGGCTGCCAGCGGTTCAAGAAACGGGGTTCATAGACAGCATATTGGAAACCAGATTTGAGGTCTTTATGGTGAAAGCTGCTAATTCATGTGTTGTATCCGATGCTAGTTGGATTATGACTCTAGGTTAGTTATGTCTAATAATTTCCGTGGGTCTACTCAGAGAAGGACTAGCATTGGATACAACCCATAATCTCCATTTCGCTCTCAGATGCCCCGAGTGTGAATAAACCATGCTATCTCCTCAACACATTTAGCTCCTTCAGTGTTTGTGTACATCTCCCTCTACTTGATACCCTCGTGTGGTTTAGTTGTAATAATCTGGGCTGGCACAGAGTGAGGTGGCGGCTCCCATTCCCTTTCGTATTGTGCTTACAGTGATGAGACTTGATCTTTATTCTTATTGTAGTACATTGACCTGTGCTCCATGGGGCAGTGGCACTCTTTTTCTTTGTCACTGATGTGTATATTGCTTTAAGCTGCTGAGCTGCTGTATATTTGAAAATCAATATATGATTCTTCTTTTTTTAATGAGCAGATGCAGGGCATTTTGGGGAAAGGAGTGGCAGCGATGTATTAAGAGGACAGAGCTGTGCTTGGAGGGGCACTGGGAGACGTTTCCTCATTCGTACTATTTAAATAAGATTGAAGAGCCAGAGTGGTCATGGGCATACCAGGTGATATTGCAACACAAACAGCAGCAAAACTCACTCCATAACTTGTACAGCCAGAATGCTGAACAAGTCGTATTAGCCGGCCAGGTGCTGGTTACATCAAAACGTCCTCCATCAGAGAAGCTACTCTGCCAAACCTCCAGCATGACTGCTGCCAACAAGACAGTAATGACAGTTCCACATCACACCCCCTAGAGTTGAGCCAATGAAACAACAGCCGACTAACTATAAAAAGGAAGGCAATCCTTCCCCAAGCTACACATTGCCTGTGTCTGGAGAAGAACGGCGGTGGTGTTTCACCATGGGACTTTTACTCAGCCGGATTCAGAGTGCTTTGCAGAGCTTCTATGGGACGGAGGCTCGTATTCTCCTGCTGGGCCTGGATGCAGCTGGCAAAACCACCCTCCTCTATAAGCTGAAGCTGAACGAAACCGTCACGACCATTCCCACCATCGGCTTCAATGTGGAAACGATTCAGCCCATCAACAACGTCTCTTTCATCATTTGGGAGGTGTCTGGTCAAGGCCTGATTAGAGGACTGTGGAGGCATCACCATCCCAACACAGACGGGCTGGTTTTCATGGTGGACAGTACAGATTACACTCGCTTTGAGGAGGCCAAGTCTGAGTTGGAAGTCGTGCTGGAGGCCAAGGACTTGCAAGACGTGCCTGTACTGCTGCTGGCCAACAAGCAAGACTTGCCTGGAGCATGGCCTCCACTAGAAGTGGCCGAAAAAATGGGGGTGGGGAAGCTGCGAGGGCACCAGTGGCATGTGCAGGGCTGCTGTGCTGTGAATGGAGATGGAATCCCTGAGGCCATGTGGAAGCTGTCCGAGATGGTTAAGATGCATCGCAAAGCCCAGGGTAATAGTCACAACCCTAGAGTAGTCCACAACTGGAATTAACGGTCAGGGGTCCCTTTACCTTTTTTACAAAGACCCCCATGTTGCATGGAGGATACAAGACATCCTGCTAATCAGTTGCTTCTTCTGGCTCACATGCTCTGGATATTCCTTCATCTGCGCAAGGTCTATATGGGACTCTGTCCTGCTTATCCACTGCTGCCATGGGATTTGGGAAAAGGTGCACATGCCTTAGTGTGCTTCTTGGACACTGAACATGGTATACTCTTGGACTATTCACAGGACTTTTGTGATCCATTGTCTGGACCAATAAAGGCATTCTCTTAATTCAGAATGTTTCTTATGGGCCAACATTGCTGCTTTTCCTTTTGTTCAACACATCATTAACCAAAACGAAAATTCCTGGACTTTGAAACTTGAATAATCAGCCCCACCACTATAATCTCTGGATCCTAGGTTATTTGAGTGCTTCTGTAATGTAAAGTTGATCATATTCCATTCTACTTCCGCACTTGGGTCCTGGAAAAGCCCTTCTTTTCCCTCTCATTTTATACCTATAGCCCATCTGATTTCTCTCTTCTTTAATGACTTAGGATTGTATTTTGCCACTTCTGTTTTTTAAAAAATGTTTTATTACTGTTATGTCCAACCATTTTAATTAAATTGAAAATAAATCTATGTTTTCTAAAAAAAAACATATTAAAATAATCTGGGCTGGGCTTTCGTATTGTCCTTACACGGAAGAGACTTGATCTTTATTCTCATTGTAGTACATTGACCTGTGCTCCATGGGGCAGTGGAGCTCTTTTCCTTCATCACTGCTGTGTATATTGCTTTAAGCTGCCAAGCTGCTGTGTATTTGAAAATCAATATATGCTTCTTTTTTAATGAGCAGATGCAGGGCATTTTGGGGGAAGGAGTGGCAGCGAGGTGTTAAGAGGACAGAGCTGTGCTTGGAGGGGCACTGGGAGACGTTTCCTTGTTTGTACTATTTAAATAAGATTGAAGAGCCAGAGTGGTCATGGGCATACCTGTATATGGGACTGGAGGGAGGGAGGGAAGGAGGGAGGGCACCCTCTTGTCCTTCTCCACAGGCAGCAAAACATCTTGGGACAGCTTCTTGCAGAACAGATTGTACCTAAATCACACACTGGTATGTGTCTGAATACCAATTACTGGGAATCAATGGGTGTGGGAGATGAAGAGTGTTGTTGTGCTCAGGTTGTGGTTGTTGTTGTTCTTTAAATTTGTACACCACCCTATACCCGCAAGTCTCAGGGTGGTTCAGAGATTTTATTTGTGGTCGTCACAGAATGTGGGACTAGATGGGCCTTTGATCTGATCCCATAGGGCTCTTCTTGTGATTAATTGTTTGTATTTTCTGTCTGTCTATCTCTCTCTCTCCCCCCGCCCTCATTACATATTCTAATCACTGGAATCAAAGGGAAAGAGCGCAGAATGGAGTTCCCAGTTGGCTGCTTTGAAAAATAATATGAGAAAAACTGAAGTCCACTTATTTAATATTACACTGCAGGAGGCCAACCAATACAACTTTACATTTTCCGCATTGGAAGAGGTGTTAACATACCATGCTTTTAAAAAGCAATCATCAAAAGTAGTTGAAAGCAGAACGCTATTAAAACGCAAAATGGATTTCCCCCAACAACATTCGAGGTCTATCAGTAATCAATACATAGTAGGCAATTAACCATGTTACAGCTTTTGGTCTTGCATAGGAGAACACATCAACATCAAAATTAAAAAGATTCTTTTGAACAAGTATTCTACATACGTATTCAGCTCTAATCAGCAGAAATATAAGTTTGAAGGTGACTTGTTTAAAAAATCAGAGAATCCAAGTTTGCATCGAGCCTTGCAAATTCCCAAACAGCAATGAAATCGTGAAAATTCTCTTCTATTAAAAGGTGGGTTTTTGTTTTGTTTTTAATGTTGTCACTTTGATTCCTGAGTTACCATTTAGAGGCGGTAGATAAATAAGAGGATTAAAAAAGAAATTCTTAGAACAGAACCGTTTCGAGGCCCCGAGCCTTACATTCCATGGGCTAAAGAGACAGGAGGCTTTCAAAGCAGCCTGGAAAGTAGGCATTGCCTCACAGTCTGGCAAAACAACCCAAAGACAAGTGAATGTGGAAGAGACAAAGTAGCCTACATATCACATATTCTGAATTAGGAGAGTTTCATCTCCTAATGTTTACCTGATGGCTGTTCTGGTGCCCATGGGTTCTTTATACCCGCTATAAGGACACACACAGACTCCAGTCAGATTTGTTGGGCGGGCTTAGAGGCAGGTGTGGCACCAGTCTTTGAGACTGCCCTCCTATTTACTTGGAAGTAAGACTCACTGAAATCAGTGGGGCTCATTTCTGAGTAAATGTGTTTTTGACAGCAGTTGTGCTGCAAAATGTGAATGATTTAGGATAAGTCCTAAACATAAAACGTATCACACAGAGCTTGCCACCACAGAATCCATTTGGCCTACTTCTATCCCAGTATTTTTTCCCCTCGTGCCACCACTGTTTTGAACAGAGTTTACCTCAGATGACCTGTGTAAGATGCACTGTTCTTAAACTGCTCCCATTCATTTCAGTGGGGCTGCACAGAAAACAGCTTTCTGGCAAGTTCTGCCTATAGCATAATGGTCAGCAATGGGAGAACACCCCCTCCTCCATCCAGCATGGTGAGTCTGATTCCATTCAGGGATTCCAAGCTACCATTCTTTTCCCAGTTGCCTGCCTGGAAGTGAAAGATGCCTGGAGAAAGTAATCCTGTGGCTATTAAACTTGCTGGCACGGTCACTTTGGGGAATGGCGTGGGGATTTATGAAATTATGGCCCACCAGCCAACCCTCTTTCACTTCTCAAAATGCTTCCACTCCTTGGAAAGCTAGCTGTTGACCAGAGCAACAGTACTGCAAAGTGGCTTTTTGATGGTGCGAGACATTTTGACTTAATTTTCACTCGTGCATCATGCTCCTGTTCCATCACAAAGGCATTCTGGACACTAGTATTTTAGTTGAAACCAAGTTTGAGCTCTCTGCTTTCACCCCCTAAACACCACCATTCAGAAGCACTTTACCCAAGATGCAATACTGGCAAGCACATAAACTTTCTTCTCTTCTTATCTTTGTCCAAAACAGCTTGAAGGCAGGTAAGGATGCTACTACATTTCTGGGGTGTTTCACAATTATCTACTTCCTTTACCGAGAACAGGACACAAGTCAAGCGAAGGTGGAATTTCTATAGTTTAGACAGCTAGACAAACTACTGTTAACGAAACAAATCTCTTCTGCTGTAGGGGTTTCTGTCAGTTGCAAACGTATAGGAAGAAAATCACCATTCATTTTAATAAAATGCTCATCCCTTTGAAATAACTTGTAACGAGCTTTAATCTGTTGAAAGATGTACTTAGTCAAGAAATATGTGTCCTTTTCCATAGCGGAAGCATAGTGCATTTAGCATTTAACAGGTGTGCATAAGAGACGGAAGGAAATGAACAATGCTGCAGTCCCAGCAACAAGTTTTCCCCTGGCATGGCAAGTCTAACAGCACAGAAATCCTTCTGTGCTAGTCTCTGTCATAACATTAAAAGGGGGGGCGAGTGGGGTAAGATAAAGAGGTACTATCCCTTTGTAGCTTATGCAAGTAGACCGAAATTTAGTCTAAGCCGTGGCAGTAGACATGGTCGTCATACACTTGCTTATTGGAGTTGTCAAAGCTCTCGTCGCAGTACGGACACTCCAGAAGGTGGCTGCGCACATGATCTGAATACTGCTGCTCCCCAATGTCATTAGGGAAGACTTCGTCGCACATGGGACATTTTCTCACGGAGACCTAAATGGAGGCAAGAATGAGAACGTGGAAGCATAATAATAATAATAATAATAATAATAATAATAATAATATATTTTATTTATACCCCACCCTCCCCAGCCAAGGCGGGGCTCAGGGCGGCTAACAAGCAATAATAAAAACAAGTTGAATGAATACAACTTAAAAACAAGATTACAACATTAAAATATTGAAACATTAAAATATTAAAATGCAGCCTCATCACAGGAGGAGAAAGGGAAAAAGAGGGGGAGGGAATCAAATTGGCTCCAAGCCAAAGGCCAGGCGGAACAACTCTGTCTTACAGGTCCTGCAGAAAGAAATCAGATCCTGCAGGGCCCTGGTCTCATGAGGAAGAGCGTTCCACCAGGACGGAGCCAGTGTTGAAAAGGCCCTGGCTCTGGTTGAAGCTAATCTAACTTCCTTAGGGCCCAGAACCACTAGGGTGTTGTTATTTATGGACCTTGAGGCTCTCCGTGGGGCATACCGGGAGAGGCGGATTATCTGCTGCAAAAATGCAACTGAGAACGGGTACCTGAGGCTGGCTAGGGCAGGGCAACGAGGGCAAGGGCGACAGAACTTAAGGGCCTGGAAGCACCACCCCATTTGCTGCCCTTCCTTCTTATGGGTATTTCCTGCCAAAACAGCTGAACAGTGGACAGATATATATATATATATTTAACCTGGTAGGGTAGGGTGCGGGGGAAGTGAAAAAGTGTTAAGAATGAGCACCCATCTGCAATTGCTCTATTAGGGTTGTAAAGTCTTGGGCTCTTACTGAAGTTTCAGAAGTTTAGCTTCCCTCCTTAAGGTAAAGGTAAAGGGACGTCTGACCATTAGGTCCAGTCATGACCGACTCTGGGGTTGAGGCGCTCATCTCACTTTATTGGCCGAGGGAGCCGGTGTACAGCTTCCGGGTCATGTGACCAGCATGACTAAGCCACTTCTGGCAAACCAGAGTAGCAGACGGAAACACCCTTTACCTTCCCACCAGAGCGGTACTTATTTATCTACTTGCACTTTGACGTGCTTTCAAACTGCTAGGTGGGCAGGAGCAGGGACCGAGCAACGGGAGCTCACCCCGTCATGGGGATTCAAACCGCCGACCTTCTGATCGGCAAGTCCTAGGCTCTGTGGTTTAACCCACAGCGCCACCCGTGTCCCTTAGCCCCCCTCCTTAGGATCACCTAAAAAAGGAGTTAAAAGTGCAAGGAAGAGAAGCCAGTCCATTTCCCTGCAGATGACCCATCCCCAGCTTTTTCTGCCCTTCCCAAGCTTTCCAACACTTTCTTCCAGGCGGTACATCTCTATTATTCTAAAGAAAGGGCAACACAGAGGTGGACGGGCGTCGGATATAATTTTGAAAATGGACAGGAGGGAAAAGTTATAGCTCTAAACTGTAGGATCAAACAGACCTAGCAGCCTAAGAGCTTTTAAAGCAACCCCATGTCTGATTCCATGCTGTATGGCTTTCTCACTAAATTCTGAACCTTGGCTTAAAGCACCCTAAATACCATGCTAAAGGACAGTGATGTGGTGTTTACTGTGTTATGTATGCATAACAGCAATCATCACATGTTCTTCCCCTTGTTTAGTCCCTGCCCCAAGGAGCATAAAGTCTATAAATTACACAATGGGAGACAACAGAGGAAGGGGAAGGAATTGGAGGCAGGGACTTGTCCTCTTAAGATTCCTTGAACAAACGTCATGTATATAGATGGTGGCACAGTAAGCAAAAATACTGGGGAATGAAACAGAACAGAAAAGGCTCAGTCTTCCAGGGCTCTCACATTCACATCAAGCCCCCCCCCCCCCAAAAAACCCAGAATCTCATGAAACACACACACAAACTTACCAACTCTGTCTCAGGAATTGCTGGGTTTACTGCAAAACAGATGACACATCTTAGCCATAACAAGAAAATGCAATGCTCTTACATGAACTGATCTATCGAAAAGTTTGGCACTTTTGTTTTTGCTATTTATTTTATGTTTTTGAGGCTTTTTTGATTAATTTGTTTTTGTGACTGTGTGGAACCCAGTTCAACTACTGATTGATTGACTGCAGAAATGGATAAAAGCCCCCCATCCAAATGATGACTATTATCAGTGCAGGTAAGAATATTTTTATTTTTAAAATTTTTATCATCTACAATACTGTCTTATTTATTTTATAGTACAGTACATTGATTATTGCTATCATTTTATAGATCAATGGTCTCCTTAAATAGTAAAATTCATGTTAAATTGCTGTTTTAGGTGTTTTTAAAAGTCTGGAACAGATTAATCCGTTTTACATTACTTTCTATGGGAAAGTGCACCTTGGTTTTGGAACGCTTTGGTTTTGGAACAGACTTCTGGAACGGATTAAGTTTGGGAACCAAGGTACCACTGTTTAGAAAAGGGTTCTGCTTGATCACTGAGGTTCATACTTTGCAAACAGAAGGTTCCATGCTCAATCCCCAGTTGACTCTGAGAAAAGGCTCCTGTCTGAGACCCTGGAGAGCTGTTGCCAGTCAGTGAAGGCAGTATTGGACCAATGGTGTGACTCTGTATAAGGCAGCTTCCTATAAAGCTATTACAATCTGCTGCACAAAGTATCCAGAACTGCAATACATGACCTCACGTGTAGGTCGAGTAACAAATGCACAGAAGATGGCAGTGTATATCTCCTTGCAAATTTCATTTGGATGACAAATCTGTTGCACACAAGACCATCTGATGGAACAGAGGGCATTTCAGGCAAAGGGACTGTGCAGGACTCTGTGCCCATTCCCATTTCAACATATTCCAACTATTCCAGTATACTACTGTTTTCCTGCACCAAAGTTCACTGTGTGCTGTCCGCATTGTTCCTTCCTACGCAGGCAAAAAAGCAGTATGGCAGTCTGATAAATATTAAACATGGTTATTAAGTGTCTAGAACAGACCCTAATCACTGTGTAAAGAACAAGCAGGCACAGTTCCTGCCCTCAGGAAAATAAGGGAAAGAAAAGGGTATTTGCAACAGGGGACAAGGTGCCAAGCCCAAGGGAGGTCAAAATGAAAACACATTCAATAGAAAGGTATCCTTGTAGTAAACCAAAAACTTCTAACCCATGAAACAAGAGAGTTAGAAGTGCCTTATGTTTCAAATTTGAAGAAGCACATTGGGAGATCAGTTAGGGATTTCCCACATAATAACATGAAGTTTTGCCCTGAGAGATGTTTGGAACAAGTATAGTGACAGATGGAAAAAGCTGTATTTTAGAGGGAAACTACACAGAAGTGAAAACTGTGGAGTTGAGGGAAGAGTTGCCCCTGAGGAGCAAAAGTTAAAAAGCAAGGAAAGAAAGAAAGAAAGAAAGAAAGAAAGAAAGAAAGAAAGAAAGAAAGAAAGAAAGAAAGAAAGAAAGAAATGCATTGTCCTTGGCTGAAGGACAGACTAATAGGCTGAATTCAGAGAGATGGGTGGAGACAGAGAAATGTGTGTACGCATATCAAGCTTTCCCAAACTTGGGTCTTCTGCTGTTTTTGGACTACAACTCCCATCATCCCTAGCTAGCAGGACCAGTGGTTAGGGATGATGGGAATTGTAGTCCGAAAACAGATGGAGGCCCAAGTTTGGGAAACCCTATTGTAGATTATAACAGCACTAGAAGAGCCCTGCTGGATCAGGCCAATGGCCCTTTGGGTCCAGCACCCTGTGCTCAAAGGGCCAACAAGATGCCTGTGGGAAACTCTCAAGTGAAGGAGGGCTCTCTGCTCCTGTGGTTCCCAGCTAGTGGTATTCAGAAGTATACAGCAACTGACAGTGGAGGCAGAGCAGTTTAATCATATTTGAGCTCAAGGAGAAAACAGCAGAAAGGCAGTCAGCAAATACAGTAAGAACCGATGGGGGGGAGGGGGAGAGGATTGGAAGCACCAGCAGGGGGCAATGATAAAACTAGAGGGCAAGAAGACCAAAACAGATTAAACATACGCATCTGAATGCAATGAAAAGAAGTAGCTCCCTTGTACCAAGTCGGATCATGGGTCCATTGAGGTTAGTATTGTTTATACCGACCTCCAGAGTTTTCAGACTGGAGTCTCTCCCTGACCTACCAGGGATTGAATCTGGGGCTTTCTGCATACTAACATCAAGACGTAAATGCCTGCTCCTTTGCCTCCAGTTGGACTCTTCTAAGTGGATTCTCTAATGCACTCACCAGTATAGGGATTGCCATACACCAGGACTGAGTTTTCTGGTGACTGGGTTAGGACCCCAGGTGGATGATCCAGAATTTCAGGAAGGTGCACCATCAGTTCCTCGTTCTCCCGCCTTAATCTCTGCAACGAAACAAATGGTAGAATGAGAAGCCAGGATCACCTGGAGTTACGGTTTGCAAACAGCTTGAAGCAGTTCCTCAAGTCTGAAATACAGAAAGCCGTGGCTAACAGTGGGGTCCCGATGTTCCTGGACTACAACTCCCATCAGCCCCAGCCAGCACTGCCAATATCAGGACTGATAGGATTTGCAGTCCATCAGCATCTGAACATCCACAGGTTTTCTTCATGCTCGCACTAAAGGAAACCTGTTTCTTTCCTATTCCCCCTGCTTTTGTGTTATAATGCCAAAAAATTTGTACCAATTCAGGGGAAGGGGACTGGCAACAATACTTTTGACTGGACAATGCCATTTTTGGTGTTTCAGAAGAAGTGGGAGGCAGGAACCAACCATTATTCAGTGGTAGGGGTTCAGAGATAAAGGAATACTCTTGGGCAGGGTGCAACAGCTTTGCTGTATTATTATCATCGCTAATTTACTGATGGCTTCTCTTGTCATTCTGGGTCCTTCAAAGCAGCTTCACAAATAAGGCCACGAAAAGTTACAAGCCCATATACTCTCTTTATTGCCCCACTTGCTCAGCCATACTTATATTTGTCCTTTGGAACACACAGTTTCAAAGAACCAAGAGCATTCCAGTTTATGAAAGCTTCCTTGCTTTGGTTTGGTTGCCTGGAAGCACTGCTTGCTTGCTTTACATTTCCAGAGGGGTAAACCTGCTAGTCTCTTATAGCAAACACAGCAAAGAGACATAAAGTTGCCTGGACTACAGCATACGACATGTGATGGAGTGGACTGTAGCCCATGGAGGCTTATGCTATAATAAAATTGTTAAGTCTTTAAGGCACTGCACACTTTGTTGTGGTTTTGATTTGCCAAAGGAAACCAGGTGAGCAGTTTCTTACAAGCTGGTCTTCATAAATCATTAGTCATACCTCGGATTGAAGTAGCTCAGGTTGAGCGTTTTCGGGGTGCACTCTGCGGCGACCCGGAAGTAACGGAGAGCGTTATTTCTGGGTTTCGCCGCTCGCGCATGCACAGACGCTCAAAATGATGTCATGCACATGCGTGGAAGCAGCGAATCACGACCCACACATGCGTAGACGCGGGCTGCGTTCGCTCCAGGATACGAACGGGGCTCCGGAATGGATCCCATTTGCATCCAGAGGTACCACTGTATTTATTATTACTAATGTTATTTATTCAATTTATATACTACCCTTTATCAAAAGATCCCAGGGCAGTGTGCAACATTAAGAACATACTTTATGGAACATAATAATAAAAACATAATACAGAGCATAATAATAAAATAATCATAATAACAGTCCCCCCCCCCCACACACACATTGAACAGACCATTAATGGCCAAAGGCCTGGGTAAAGAGGAATGTTTTGCATGGCACCCAAAGACATATAAGGATGGTGCCAGGTGAGCCTTTCTGGGGAGAGCATTCCACAGACAGGGAGCCACCACGGAAAAGGACCGTTCTTGTGTTGCTACCCTCCAAAACTCTTGGGGAGAGGGGACATAGAGAAGGGCCTCAGACGACAAGTGTGGGGTCTGGATCTGTTTGTATGAAGAGAGGCAGCCCTTAAGGTACTGAGGTCGCGAGCTGTGTAAAGCTTTACAGGTCAACACTAGCACTTTGAACTGGGCACAGAAACTAATTGGCAGCCAGTGCAGTTAAGGTATTTGCTTTCCCAGATTGCCAATTCTAGATAAGAACCACCTAGCTGGTTCAGACTTGAAGGTTCATCTATTCCAGTAGCCTGTTTCAGACAGCAAACAACCAGATGCATCTGGGGTGCACATAAGCAGGGCATGAAGGCAACAGCTCTCCCTGGCTGTTAACCTGATGCTGTGGGACTACAGCTCCTTCCCATTGGCCATTGTGGCTGATGAGAGTCCAGCAACAGCTGGCTAACCCTGACTTAAAAGAAAGCACATTTCTTTTCAGAGCGCTGGAGTGTTTATGCATTCCTTCTCCAACCCCTGTTTAACTAAACTTGCACCTTGTTCTCCTTTTCCAGTTCATTCATTTCCTTCTGCAGGGTCTGATGTGAAAGAACTTCCTCTTCCAGTTTCTTCTCCAAATTTTGCTGGGGGGGGGGAGTAAAAAAAATGTTTTGTATTTAGACAATGTCGCCTATCATTCTCACACCACACCTCCCTGGAGGAGCTCAGGTTCCCCCACCCACCCCTTAACTACCCCCAATTTTATTGTTAAAACCACCCAATGAGCTAGGTTAGGCTGAGAGATGGTGACTAGCCCATCAGTTTCATAGCTGACGGGAAATTTAAACCTGGTTCTAATCAGTCTAAGTCCAAAACTCTAACCACTATAAAGGTAAAGGGCCCCCTGACCATTAGGTCCAGTCGTGACCGACTCTGGGGTTGCGGCACTCATTTCACTTTATTGGCCCAGGGAGCCGGCGTACAGCTTCCGGGTCATGTGGCCAGCATGACTAAACCACTTCTGGCAAAGCAGAGCAGCACACGGAAACGCCGTTTACCTTCCCACCGCAGCGGTACCTATTTATCTAATTGCACTTTGACGTGCTTTCGAACCGCTAGGTTGGCAGGAGCAGGGACCGAGCAACAGGAGCTCACCCTGTCACGGGGATTCGAACCACCAACCTTCTGATCGGCAAGTCCTAGGCTCTGTGGTTTAACCTACAGCGCCACCCGTGTCCCACTATACCAAGGTTGGAAACCCTTTTTCATAGCTCAAGGGCCACATCCCCTTCTGGGGAACCTTCCAAGGGCCACATGCCAGGGGCAAAAGTTGCCAGACTGACACATACAATGTACAGTAGACTAATTTGCGCACACAGTCACAACCGGCCCTCACTCTGTCCTCCATCCAGGCAAGCCAAAGGCATCTTCAACAGTTCAAGGACACATTCCAGTCAGGCAAAAACACTCAAGGAGGGATGGTGGGGGGGGTGTGGCTTGGGAAGGGGAGGTGACCTGGAAAAAGTGTCCCCGAGGGCCAGATAAAGGCCTGGAAAGCTATATTTGGCCCCCAGATCTCAGGTTCTGCACCTCTGGAATACACTGAAAAATAAGTCTCACGGAAGAGTAGCAGACTGCATGAAGAATGTCCAGATTAATATTGCAATCCTCTACTCATTTTCCACACTGAATTCAACAAGACTTGCTTTGGGGTAGACCTGCACAGCATTGCGCTGTATGCTATCTCTGTTTAAGTCTACATCCATTGGCAGGAGGCCCGGCAGCACAGAAGCTACCTGCTGGTTTTAAAGTCTGAACTTCAGAGAGTAAACCACTTCCTGCATGCTCTAAATAGTCCACCTCAAAGTGAGCTGCTTCCTGCTCAAGAAGTCTGAAACTCTCTCAAGACCTTTAACCATTTGCTTTGGCGGATAAAACTGTGCAGATCCCCTACGTCTGCGTTCTTTCTTTTACCGTCTTCTAAACCACTGTAGCAACGAAGAGGCGGGAGGGAACCTTACCTGTCTAAGCAAGGTGGCATTTAATTGATAATTCTCCTCCTTCAGCTGCTCCAGGTGCCTTGCCTTGTCTTGAACTGCCCCTTGCAGGTCTTCCACTTTGTTCTGTTGACTCTGCACTTGGGACTGAGATGAAAGTAAAGGGACACATGACTCCCCAAACGCAGATGATGACAGGAATGCTGGACTATCAGGCTTAAACTTAGTCCCATCAAGTTTTGTTAAGATTTCTAGCTTTATACTGTAGGTGAGTTAGGTCTGCTTGTGGCTGTCAGCATCTCCAGCAGTCATCTGTCGTGTGCGTGTGCGTGTTTTGCCCCTGGGCTTAAAGCATATTGCTGTCCAGTAGCTCATGAGGAGCATTTTCTGTTGAATTAACCTCAGTCTAATGTTGTGGGACAGGGGTGGTGCTGTGGGTTAAACCAGAGAGCCTAGGACTTGCCGATCAGAAGGTCGGTAGTTCGAATCCCCGCGACGGGGTGAGCTCCCGTTGCTCGGTCCCAGCTCCTGCCAACCTAGCAGTTTGAAAGCACGTCAAAGTGCAAGTAGATAAATAGGTACCGCTCCGGCGGGAAGGTAAACAGCGTTTTCGTGTGCTGCTCTGGTTCGCCAGAAGCGGCTTAGTCATGCTGGCCACATGACCTGGAAGCTGTATGCTGGCTCCCTCAGCCAATAAAGCAAGATGAGCGCCGCAACCCCAGAGTTGGTCACGACTGGACCTCATGGTCAGGGGCCCCTTTACCTAATGTCATGGGAGGCAGGTGTAATATTATGTACAGCTTTTCCCCATTGTGTAGGTGTTAGGTGCACTTCTAATTCTCTGCTCCACTTATATCTTATTGGGTTCTAGATCTAACTGCTTAGTGTACGACATTCTAATTTTCATAGGCGCTCCTTGCATTTTCCTGAGAATAAAGAACTTGCCATTTGAAAGTTTGTCTGCTGCGCTCAGGGCCAACTCCCATCACCCCAAGCCAGCATGGCCAATGGTTAGGGATGATGCAAGCTGTAGCCCAACAACACCTGGATGGCCAGAGGTAACCCCACCCTCTAATCCAGGCTTCCTCAACCTCAACCCTCCAGATGTTTTTGGCCTACAACTCCCATGATCCCTAGCTAGCAGGACCAGTGGTCAGGGATGATAGGAATTGTAGTCTCAAGACATTTTGGAGGGCCGAGGTTGAGGAAGCCTGCTCCAATCTGAACAAAAACATGGCCTCAGTGTACGAATGAGATCAGTTATAAACGCTTGTGTGTATCTGGCCATCTGCTTTTAAAGAACCATTTCATTTCCTGTTTTCCAAAGGACAACTGGGTTTTTAATAAACCTTCTCAACTACCTATGTTCCCTTCCTGCACTCTCCAGCAGCTCATACATAAATGCCAAGGGAACATGCAGGAGTTTCCCACCTGAAGCTGATCCACACAATTCAGGGTGTTTCTTAGCTTCTTTTCCAGCTGCTCCTTTTCAGCCAACACCTTTTTGTTCTCTTCTTTGGTTCTGTTTGGGGACAGATGTTGTGGATGAATTCTTGCAGTCACATGCCCAGGTCCCCTGCCTCCCTGCCACAAGATACATCACCTTGGTGCCTGCTAAATGCCAACCCATACCTGCGCTCTCAGAATCACCAAAAGGCTCAGTTTGTCCCCCTGCAGGTTCAAAGCTTTCAAAACCCTGTAGAGGAGTCAGTGTCCCTGCTTTGTGACTCATACTTGGCGTTACAAGAGAGGTTGCACAGCCTGAATTTTGGCTACCCTCCTGCTACTCTCCTTACACGGAAACATGAGATTCTGTGGAGCCTGAATGGCTTCCAGTTGCTCATTTTGCTATGTCATCCAAAGGAACATCAAGCACAGAGATGATAATTCTAATTCTAAATCATCCCCTCTATATCCAGCATTCGGGCCTTGGGTGCCATTGCTTCCCTAGCCAAAACAGCCTCTGCAAGAGAGAGGTATCTGCAGTTTGGGGAGAATCTCAAGCTCGGCAGAAGTACTAAAATATATACTGGGAAGGGAGAATAAAAACCTGAAGGAGGAGGTAAACTACACAGTCTAATGAGGTCTGAGCATGCTCAGCAGACACAGTATGTGAACTGTTGAGCAGGGTGGGTGGGGAAATGGTATATGTCTGCTATCCTGAACATCAGCATTCCACAATGAAATATTGTTACAGGTCCCACTTGTTAAGAGCTATAGACTCTCCTCAAGCCCCATTCTCCTCCCCTCATTCACCATCTGGCTTAACTTCTTAGTCTCCACACATTGTTGTAACTAACCCTAAGTATGCATCTTACTATATAATAAAATGTTAAGACTGTTGACCACCAATAGGCAGCTATGGCAACTCCAGCACAACAAGATGATGATGATGATGATATGCTACCCATCTGGCTGGGCTGCCCCAGCCACTCTGGGCGGCTCCCAACAAAACGTTAAAAACTCAATAAAACATCAATTATTAAAACATCAACTGTAAAACATCAAGCCCTGCTTACTCCCAAGTCCATACCTCCACCCTGTCACACTGAACTTAGGGCTCTCCATAAAGGCAGGGACTCCATAAAGTGCAATGAATCTTGATGGTGTTATGCAGACAAACAAATCAGTAATGTTCAGGAACAACTGGGGCCAGGAAAGAAAACTCTTTTGGATTTTGGAACTGCAAGACTATTGCCATTTAAGCCAACAAACTACAGAAGAAGAAGAAGTGCACTCACTGGAACAGTTCTTCGTCGGTGGAGCTGTTCTGGGTTTCCAGAGCTGCAAACTTCTGTTTGAGAATATTCACTTCTACCTCGAGATTCTCCTTGCTGCTCCTTAAAGTATCCAAGTTCCTCTGGAGATCCTGAAGAGTCAGAGACAGGAAGGTAAAACTGGAGAATCGGAATCACCCATTTGCTCTCAGTGTCATAGGAAAACCAAACGTACTTCACAAATATACAAACTCCCACCGTTCACCCGGCCAATTCAAAACTTAAAGCTCATCTCCTCAAGGTTTAAATGCTGCCTGCCACCCCCACTGATGGTTACCTTCTACTCAACCGGCCTCTATATTTTTACCTCTTTTTCCTTTTGGAGTTTGATACTGTTTTCTGTAACTGCCGCCAACTCCGTCTGACCAGAGGCCATCTGTAAAGCCTGCAGGTCCTGAGCTCTCTGGAGCTCCATGGTCCCAGTCTGCAACAAATGGACTTTATCTTCAAGCTCCTTTGCTTTTTCCTGGACACACAAACACAGGGTGGGGAGGTGAGAACAGCGACTGTAAAATCTAAAGCCGGAGTTTAAATATTTATATGGGTACAACTGCAGCTTGAAGGAATGAAGAAAGCTCCTGCTTTTTCCGAAAACACTTGGGACCAAGCTACACCTGACATTAACTTCATCTTTGCAACTAACCATGCATTATTATTATTTTTTAAAAAAAGGAAAATTGCATCATCTTGTGGGTGGTGGTGGTGGAAAGAAGTGATTGTAAGTGAGATAAAGAGCAGGCATGTGGGGGGGATTTAAACGTCTCCCCCTTTGCTGCTATGACAAGGAAAATCTCTCATCTGAATCTGCTATCTACATGGGGTATCTGTGTGGCAACAGAGGTTTTCCTCTGAAGCACATACCTGTTACAGAGGAGAAAAGGGTTACATTCTCCCTCTATGCCTGCTCTGATCCCACTAGTTACCACTGCACCAAGATGATGCAATTTGCAACTCTCAAAAACTTGCAGGACCAGATGCAAAGATGAAGTTAGCCTCATGTGTCGATTGCACCTTCTTCTTCCCCAACCTCATGTGCGTCAACATGAGCAAACGCCTTTGCTTTCTCACCAGCTTCTTGTAAGTTCTGCATCTTTTGGGTTGTATCCTGCTAAGTTGTATTCAAAGAAGACCTGCTGAAATCAGTGAAATTCTATTTGAGGGGCCATAGGTCCTCCATCTTCGGTCTACACTGACCAGCCGTGGTTTTGCAGGTTTCTCAGGCAGGAATATTTCCTAGTCTAGGGACTGAACCTGAGACCTTTTACGTGCAAAACATTTTGTCCTTTCCACTCAGTCCCTGCCAAAATTACTTCCGATGCACTAAGTAATCAGGATTAACCACACACATTTATCAAAATGTATTCCTACTTTGGAGTGTGGGAAGAGCTTCAACTGGAGCAGTAGCCTTACGATATACCGAAGACCCCACAAAGGGGAGAAACCATATAAATGCATGGAATGGGGAAAGAGCTTTAGCTGGAGTAGCAAACTTAGGGATTAATCACACTTACGTTTTGCCCTGCTCTTTCCAGGCACAGGCCGACACTTTAAAGCTCCGTGTCTGAGTGCTCTTTTTTTTGTGTGCCCGTGAAAACCCACTCTTTAAAGCTAAAATGCAACCAACGGCAATTCGGGGTTTCTATGGAATGCAGTTTGCTCCAATTCTGCTTTAAAGAGCAGGTTTACGAGGGGAAAGCTCCAGGGCAAAAAGAAGAGCATGCAACACAGAGCTTTAAAATGTGCCTGGAAAGTGTGGAGGAAAGGTAAGAGTGGATAAGTCCTTACTTTACATTGCAAAAACGCACACACGGGAGAAGCCATTAAAATGCATGCGGTGTGGGAAAAGCTTTCAGGAGAAAAGCAGCCTTAGCTTACATCAACAAATACACACTGCAGCACGAACCATTTAAACGCATGCTGTGTGGAACGAACTTCAGTGTTAGCCTTATTTTGCAACTTCATACTAGACCACTGGTGGAACTTAGGTGGGCCGATGCAAATTTATTTATTTATTAAATTTATATAACTCCCTTCATCAAAAGATCTCAGGGCAGTTCACAGAACACTTAGCACTGCACCATTTAGTATTTACTTTTAACTACTGATTTTATGCATTGTGCATTTTTTAAAAAAGTTGTTTTTAAATCTTGCCTTTCAGCGACCATTTTAATGTATATTTTATGCTCTTTGTAAACCACTTAAGAGGTTTTATTTACCATTCAGTGGTATACAAATGTTGTTAAAATAAATCTGCAAGTCCTTCGTCGCTGCAGCAGTTTCTGTGGAGACTGACTTGCACTTATAAACATAATTCTATGGGAAGGAAGTCTATATAGAGTTATTTGATCCATGCAAAGACCCCAGGCTCAGGGACTGAGTGTGGCCATCCAGAACACTCCATCTGGCCCTTGAATTTCTCCCCAGGCCACACCCCTCTCTTGCCCCGCTTCACAGCCTCCTTGCCTGGCTGGAATGTGTCCTTGAAGTCTGATAATAATGTCTTACTTACTAAATGGAAGAAAGGGAAAGGAAAGCAGCCCAGGGCACAAACGTAAAATTTATATTAATTGGCCCGCCCACCAATGGCACCCATGCCCTAGTATTTTTTTTGTGTGTGTGTGTCCTACCTCTGCTGCCTTGAGTTTCTCCTGCAGGTCCTCATTCTGGTTCTGAAGGCTTTTAAGGTTTTCCTTCAGTTTCTGGTTTTCCTGAAGCAAAGTTGTGTTTTGTTGCTCGATCTCCTCCACTTCTCCCTGGAAGAGCAAAAGGGAAAAAAGAATGCAGGTTTTTTTAGCAAGGTGTTCTGGGAAGAAGAGGAAGAAGAAGAAGGAAGAAGAGAGATCGGAATCCATCTTGGGCAGGCTGGCTGAAGGCTGGCTGCACTGCTGTGGGAGACAAGTCACTCTTGAAATAACCATGCTGTAAGATCTGGACTCCCTCCATGCAGACTGAAGGTGTAAATAGGCGAATAAACCATATTTCTTAAAGCTACAACAGTCTCCGCCATGTCTCAATTCTCCAAAAGAACACAGACCCTGGGTAAGGGCCTGGAACCCCCTGGGCTCTTGCTATTGCTCAGGAGAAAGTAGGGGTGGAACCCAACTTCTGTAACATTGCTCATCAACAGGCAGCACTTGGGCATCCTGGTCGCAGCTTTCCTCACTATTGTGCGCAAATGTCATGCAAAAGCTGTATTTTCTTTGCCTCTTTTGTTGGTGATGCATATTTAGCCACCCATACCAAACTCTGCGACTAAAATATCAGCACGGCAAAGGCAAGTGGACCATAGCCAGGTTTAATTTCTTTCTCCCTTTTTGTTTTTTAAGGAGGTCGACAGATGAAGCAGCACATGCCTCCGGACATCAGTCTCGGGCAAGTCATCGTGTGACATAAGGAGGACTGAAAAAGGACCCTCCTGAGATCACAGCTGCTCACGGTGTCAAATGCTTTGATTAAGTCAAGGCACTTGACACTGTGAGCAGATGTGCTCTCTGGGGGCTCCCTTCTTAAAACTTGGCCGACTTGGAAGAGGATGTGTCAGCAGAATTTGATCTTCTCCACAATCTGAAATGCCGGGAAGCTTTGTTGTTTTTAACTCTACCCCCTTCAGCCCAAAGGGTTTTTTGGGGGGGGGGGCTGTGTACACACCATGCATTCAAAGCACATAGCTTCCCCCTCAAGGATCCTGAGAACTGCAATTTGTTAAGGGTGCTAGGAATTGTAGTTTTTTGGGAGGGGGAACTACAGCAACCCAGGATTCTTTGTGGGCCACTGAATGCTTTCAATGTATGATGCGTATGCTGCCTTGGCTTATTAAATGCCTCCGTATTTCCCCATTCTGGCAGGGAAACCCCCTACCTGAAAAAGCACCTTTCTTGCAGCACCATCTCTGCCTGTTCCTCCCAATCCCTCTTCTTCCACGAAGGTAAAGAGGTAAAGGGACCCCTGACTGTTAGGTCCAGTCACAGACGACTCTGGGGTTGCGGCGCTCATCTCGCTTTACTGGCCGAGGGAGCCGGCATACAGCTTCCGGGTTATGTGGCCAGCATGACTAAGCCACTTCTGGCGAACCAGAGCAGTGCACGGAAATGCCGTTTACCTTCCTGCCGGAGCAGTACCTATTTATCTACTTGCACTTTGACGTGCTTTCGAACTGCTAGGTTGGCAGGAGCACGGACCAAGCAATGGGAGCTCACCCTGTTGCAGGGATTTGAACTGCCGACCTTCCAATCAGCAAGTCCTAGGCTCTGTGGTTTCCCTTTCTTCCACAAAAAGTTTACCTTAATCCAGGTGTGCCCAAACTTTTTTCAAAGAGGGCCAGATTTGATGAAGTGAACATGCGTGACGGCCGACCAAAGTTGTTGAGGGCCGACCTTTTTTTAGGATTGAAGTTATTGACCTTTTGGGGGGATTTTACCCAAAGTTGCTAAGCTTTTTTAAGGATTTGAATCATTGACCTTTATTTTGGATTTTACCCCGGGAAGGAGCTGCCTGTGGGGGCCGGATTAAACCAACAAGCGGGCTGGATTAGGCCCCCCAAACAGACTTTGGACATACCTGCCTTAATCCCTTGGTGCCTTATCCAAAACAAAGCCTAGGTACACAATAGCCACATTTATGCCTAATCAAACCCCCTCTCCCCATTTGTCCTCTTCAAAGACTGTAAGCTCCTTGGGGCAGGGCCCTTTTTTTTGCTCATGTGTATTTTTCAAGTGCCACCTACACTGGTGGCCTTGCGTCTCAAGTACAGAGGAAAAAAGAACAATTGCAGGAGGAGTACAGAGGCAGAGCAGGATTGCATTTCCATATGGCTTCTCTTCTCGGCTGCTTTGCTGCTTTTTAAAGCAGCGCTGGAGATTGACTCGTCTGCATTAACTACTCACACATAAAACATAAAAAGCAAAAAGCCCCCAGAGAGGTTGGGACTTCAGCCTGGGATCTTCTATGTACAAAGCACTGTGCTTTTATCACATATAGGAACTCATAGAAATAGTCACTAGAGGTTACTGCAAGGGCACAGATCTCACCTATAGGATAGCATGGCGCACTCCCTTCCCCGCTCTGAAAATTAGCCTACCGCACGACGCACTGTGAGTCATGTGCAGTGTACAGTGAGGCATCCTGTTCAGACTACACATAGTGACAAAGGCAGAAGAAAGGAACAAACAAGGAGCCATAATGGATTGGCAGAGGCTTGGGAAAGTCGCAAATGAGCCACTACATAGCGCAGGGCATAAATGAAGGAAGCGAACCTGCGTGGTAACCAACAACATGTCATCCTCGGTCTCTGCACGGAACTGGAAGGGGACGCTGGCTCCACGGACGAGGCCATCCTGGTCCACGTAACAAAACTGGTAATATTCATCGTCCTTTGGCAGGTAGTAGGCTGAAAGAACAAAAAAAGCCACATGTCATTTTTAGCTCCTTCAAGCATGCAAAGCTAAGATAGGAAGTTGACTTCTACCTGGTCAGACTTATTGTACTGAAGTTGAGATTTATTTATTTTTTAGCATGCAAACAATGCCTATTTCAAGAAATAGCACCACCCAATTCCTTCCCTTCCTGCCACGGACCTTTAAAGAGCACCTCCTGAAGTTCGTCGTCGCTGCTGTCGGGGTTCCTTGGCAAAGGCGCCCACACAAACGTGAAGTATTCGCGAGCGGTCTTCCACCCCACCTGCAACATCAAAATATTTGAGTGGGTCCTTCAACGAACCAAGAAGCAGGCCAGGAGTAGTGACAGTTTAACAAGCTGTCCTCTTCGTGCTCTAATCCAGTGCACTAAAAGCAGCCTGTTCTAAAACAAGGGACGTGTTTACACAGCAGGTTTACACAATAGCGTAGCTGGGGGCAGGGCATCCCCGGCGGCACTTACCTATGGGGGCGGCCTGCTGGAGCCCAAGGTGGCGTGCAAGTCCAGGTGCCCCAGAGCCCGGCATGCCGCTCCTTAAAGGAGCATGGCCCAGGGTTGTAGCCACTGGGTTTACAGGACAATTATATCACATGTCCACACAGAAGAGGAAAGTCCAACTAAAGATTTTAAGGACATCATCCTTAAACCAGTTTATTAACAACAGCAACAGCAACAATTTCTCTCTCACTCTGTTGAGTTCTCAAACAAAAGAATTCACAGCACCCTCCAGCAGATTATAATTCCCAGGATTGCTTGGGTGGGGCCGTAACAGTGAAAATGGTACAAAGCTGGTATTTGTAGTATACAAACACTTGCAAACAGTGGCGTAGCGTGGGGGGTGCAAGGGGGGCCGGCCGCACCGGGCGCAACATCTGGGGTTAGGGCAAATCCACGGGTTAGGGGGCGCAAATCCACGGGTTAGGGGGCGCAAATTACTTGCCTTGCCCCGGGTGCTGACAACCCACGCTACTCCACTGCTTGCAAAGTTATGCACACTTGGCTCCAACAAATGCATCATTCTGCTTCCTTCTAGGAAAGGAAAACATTCACACACACAATTTAATTTCTTAATAGCACTTAAAGGTTTTTAATTCTTTTTTAAGGAAAAAAAGTGCATATGCAACCATCCAAGATCTAAGCTCTCCCAGTGCAGAATACCTTCCTGATAACCTCACCCTGCCTCAGCCAATCAGCTATTATCTCTCCTCCTTCCCTGCTCTGACAAACCCCTCAGCTTTCTGGAAGAACTCCATCCAGAGAACAGTATCTCCTCTGAAGCTTTATAACCCTGCTTTGACTGCTGTGTTATAAAGCAAGAGATTGCAATTTATCATAAGCCAGTTACAATGTCCACGGTGCGCCGCAAATGACAGCAGACTTACCCTGAATATGCCCACCCAGTCCTTCCGGCGTGGGGTGATGTGCTGAGAAATGTTGTAATGGCAAGTTATATCTGCCCCAGGGACATAGTATTTGTCTATGTCTGTGAAGATGACCTGATTGAAGGCCCGGCAGTCTAGCAGGACGGCAGAAGTGGGAGGTTCCTCCGAATTGTTACATAATGCAGCTTCCATCCCGGATTCTGTAAAAAGGACAATGAGGGGAAAACAGAAATGGAAAAAAAGAAAACAGAAAAGAAAACCAAGGGCAGTTAAAAACAACCACAGCTAATTTTGACCTCAGGATGTCATCTCAACTGTATCTTAACAACAAGATATTCATGGCACTGGAGGAATTTTGCCCAATAAAACATTGCTGGCATTGAACACAGGAGCAACGGAAAGGTTACAGGGCAGGGAAAGGGAATGTTAACCCTACAGTAGGAAAAACACCATTGCTCAAACCCCATCCTTTTTCTTGTAAGGGACCAACTACACATTTGCATGTGGATCCCCAGCATTGTTGAAATAAATAATAACAACAACAACAACAACAATAGTAGTAGTAGTAGTTTGGAAAGGGAGAAAGGAATTTTGTTGGAGAAACAAAGAGGGGAGGCAGTGTGCTATCCCTTTCCCACTCACCACTTCTCTGCTCAAAATTACCTTTCCATCAGCTCTCTCTGTGGGATGTATGTATCTCTTCCGGTGTATGTGTTTGATAAAAAGGTAAAGGTAAAGGACCCCTGGGCTGTTACACCCAGCCAAAGGCAACTATGGGGTTGCGGCGCTCATCTCACTTTCAGGCTGAGGGAACCGGTGTTTGTCCACAGAAAACTTTCCTGGTCATGTGGCCAGCAAGACTAAACCTCTTCTGGCACAACGGAAGACCATGACGGAAACTAGAGCGCATGGAAACGCCATTTACCTTCCCATCACGGCGGTGTGTTTGGAACCTCACATGACTGGGATGTGCGTGTATGAAGCACGGTGACCAAGACTGAGCTACAAATCAATGAGTGCCTTGTTTTATACCAGGACTCTGTAATGACGTCACTAGGGCCACATTCACACCATACATTTAAAGGACTAGGGTACCACTGTAAACATTCAGGGCTTCCCCCAAAGAATTCTGGGAACTGTGGTTTGCTAAGGATGCTGAAACCTCTGCAGAGCTTGTCTAAGGGATGGGGCGGGAGTCCCTGGTCATCTAGGAGGCAAGTGGCATTCTTGGCATGACAGCCAAGTTGGGATGCGGGTGGCGCTGGGGTCTAAACCATTGAGCCTCTTGAGCTTGCCGATCAGAAGGTCGGTGGTTCAAATCCCCGCAACAGGGTGAGCTCCCCTTGCTCTGTCCCAGCTCCTGCCAACCTAGCAAACCCAGCAGTTCGAAAGCATACCAGTGCAAGAAGATAAATGGGTACTGCTGCGGTGGGAAGGTAAATGGCGTTTCCATGCGCTTTGGTGTCCATCACAGTGTCCCGTTGCACCAGAAGTGGTTTAGTCATGCTGGCCACATGACCCAGAAAGCTGTCTATGGACAAACGCCAGCTCCCTCGGCCTGAAAGCGAGATGAGCGCCGCAACCCCATAGTTGCCTTTGACTGGATTTATTATTATTTTTTACCCAGCTGCCCCTCGCCCTACATGGGCCTGGGAGACCCCCTGTTCCCCTCACCGAACCACAATTCCCAGAGTGGCTTAACAAACAATCACTCTTCCCAGGGAACTCTGGGAATTGTAGCTCTGTGAGGGGAACAGGGGGTCTCCTAAATACAGTTCCATCCTCAGCAACTCGCCTGGGCTGCCTGCCAACTGCCTGCCGGCTGCTTTCTGTCACCACACTGCAGTTGGCATGGCCGTCTACTGGCGGCCACATGAACTTCAGTGTGACCATAGTTTTTCTCACGGAAATGTAGTGCATGTGAGCGCACTTCCTTTGTTATTGTTATTCTTTTCCTCCACAGATCAGACTGAAGGCTCATATTTGAGCATAGCTGTCCGCATTCCCGACAAGTCTAACAAGCACGCGACACATTTCTGGGGGCTGGCAGTACCAACATGGGAACTGCCCTCATGACTCACCAGACCCGTGTACATTTCATTCAGATGTTACTGGAGCAGGACTGGGTGTGGAGCACGATTGGATGAAACAGCAATATAGCCACATGAATTGGCCTTAAGTTTCTTTTACAGTTAAAGATGGAAAGACGGATAGTAGTAACATGTCGGGCAATGGCAAACATGAGCATGCCAACTTGGTTATTTCATAATGTCATTTGCTGACCTGAGTAAACAGGGCAAGCCCGTGGACAAACAATAAATTAAATAAGGTTATCTATAATGGGCACCAGTGTACTCTCCAAAGTCCAACCTGTTGAATAGCGAGGTGTTCTATGGAAATGGTTATTACCACAAGACCAGGTGAAACAGTCTCCTCAGGTAGCAGACTTTATGCATTATTAAAGCAGCAATGTGGAGACAGGTAAATTTGTCCCACAGTGCATAATCCACTGGTGATATCTTCATCTGGGCTCCCAGAGGAGAATTATCCTGGTGGGTTACAACCTATTCTTCCTTTACACTAATTGAAATCGTCAGTTCCCCAAACACCACTAATTATTTGTCTAAAATAGTATCACAGACAACAAGGAGCATATTCAAGGGAACCCCCAAAATTTGCAGAAGTACAAAACCCCCACACACAAATCATTCTGGGGAGGGGGGAGCAGGGGAATCAAAAGGAGCCAAATTACCCATGAACAGCCCAATGAGGACTGATTGAATATGCTCAAGAGGGCACCAAATGCTGCAGCTTCAGGAGTGGGGGAAATGGAAAACCAAATGGAACAGAGTTTCTAAGAAGACACAGCTGATTGCTACTGTTAAATGCTCTACACAGCAACATTATGATGCAGGCCCTACTTCCCCCCTCTATTTCCTGACTTCAGGGCCAATGTTTATTTAGCCAAAATGGCACCACCCATGCACCGTGGGGAGGCTTTCCTCCTCTAAGCAGCCCCCGCTCCAAGGAGGGGGGATTTATGAAAGTGCAAATCAGGCCAGTTGATAGCTGAGCCATCATTTCAAAGGTCCCCCCTCTTCTCGCGCCCAATAAATGTTTTGTTACACTTGCAGACCTTCCTACGAAAGCTTATACCAAGAACAAACCTAGTTGGTTTCTAAGGTGCTACTGGACATTTTTTTATATATATTTCGACTGCATCAGAGCAACATGGCTACCTACCTGAATCTAGTGTTAATTAGCAGAAAGGGAGCGTCTTTGGTGCACACCATCTAAAATGCTGACTCAGGCCAGGGTAGCCAAGATGGGGCCAGGGTAGCCAAGATGAACCTGATCAGTTCCTCACCAGAGAGGAGGAGCTCTCTCCCCAGACAGCTTTCCTGCTTTCCCAATTCCAGGAAAGCAGAAGCACGAGTTCCCTGGCTGATCCTCATAGCAGCGGAAGAGCAGCAAGACATGACCGCTCCAGATAACAGAGAGAGAGAGGGCATACAGGGTGAAGGAAATTGGTGGGGATGCCAGCAGCATGATTTGTTTTTGGTGCTCTGCTTGCTTGCATCACAATCATGCCAAGCTGGTCTTGATGACACCAATATTTAAATACTTAAAAAGGGAGAGAGAGTGGGGGATATCGGAACACTCACAGATCTCAAGTTGCACAGCACAGATCCATGCAAAAACGTTGCTTTTACTTTTAAATGGGGTGGGGATGTTTCTTAAGCTAATGTTTATGGAAAGAGAATACTGGAAGCTCTGAAGATTTCCAGATCTCTGTGATCACTTTCCCCACAGCTCCAACAAAGGCAACATTCCAGATAAGGCAACTTCATTAATCTTTTCAGAAATCTGTTCCATCTGCAGGTTCCCTGGTGTCTGGTGGTAGGATTTGGAGTTATTTATAGCAGAAATCTGAATAAACCGAGCCTGGAGGCGATATGCTTAGGGGACATTCTGTTCCACAAATCTGGGGATGAAGGGAAGTCCCCCATCTCAATTCGACGTGGCCTCAAGTTGTAATGCTGCTCCTTTTCCCTGCACACCCTGGAAAAATCCCCTAATAAAAGTTACAGGCAGCTGTCGACAGAAGCAGCCCGATGAGGAAAACATCTCCTCACATAGCCCCGCGGTGTGGCAGACCTTGGGTATCATCAAGGGCAGCAGAACAGCAGGTGAACTGATTTGACCCACAGAGGACAACTCAGGGGACGTTCTCCTCCACAAGCTCTGCTGAAATTAACACAGGATGTGATAAGAGTGCAGTAGTCCTGTTGCACAATTCCATTTCATTACAATAGGAGTTGTGCTACTGGATTGCATCTTCATGTAGATATGTGTGCAAGGGTAACGTGTGGAGGGGAAAACAGCTCTGATGGCCTCTTCACATCTTTAGAACTCCTGCTTCCTCACCCTAAGGGAGGGGTAGACAATGTGGTGCCCTCTAGTTGTCGAATTCCAACTCCCATCAGTCCCAGCCAGCATGGCCAATGGCCAAGGATAATGGGAATTGTATTCCAATATCTGGAAGGCACCATGTTGGCTACCCTTCCCTGAAGAAAAACTGCATCCATGAGCAGCTCTTAAGTCAAGGCAAGGCTGTAAGCCATGGGTAGGCAAACTAAGGCCCGGGGGATGGATCCGGCCCAATCGCCTTCTAAATCCGGCCCACAGACGGTCTGGGAATCAGTGTGCTTTTACATGAGTAGAATGTGTCCTTTTACAGTGGTACCTCAGGTTACAAACACTTCGGGTTACAGACTCCACTAACCCGAAAGTAGTACCTCGGGTTAAGAACTTTACCTCAGGATGAGGACAGAAATCGCGCGCCGGCGGCGTGGCGGAAGTGGGAGGCCCCATTAGCTAAAGTGGTACCTCAGGTTAAGAAGGGTTTCAGGTTAAGAACGGACCTCCACAACGAATTAAGTTCGCAACCAGAGGTACCACTGTATTTAAAATGCATCTCTGGGTTATCTGTGGGGCATAGGAATTTGTTAATTTCCCTTCAAAATATAGCCCGGCCCCCAATAAGGTCTGAGGGTCAGTGGACCAGCCCCCTGCTGAAAAAGGTTGCTGACCCCTGCTAAGCCCTTCAGACATTGTTGGACTTCAGTCCCTATCAGCCTGAGCCAGAATGGCCAATGGCTAGGGATGATGGGAGTTGTAGATCAACGGTATCAAGAGGGCTACAGGTTTCCCACCGTTGCCTTAGGTTGTGGAAGGAAGGAAGGAAGGAAGGAAGAAAGGAAGGAAGGGAGGGAACAAAGAATAAACCCGATTTCTGGAAGACATGTGTTGCCAAAGAAGTCATTTCCTCAGCAAGGTTGTTGATGTTTCCTGTGCATTGCTCCTGTGCTCCAGTAAGCATTTGTTGGCTTAGCCAGGGGAGCCAGCATGGTCTAACAAGTATAGAGGGTCAGGCTAGGACCTAGGGAGACACAGGTTCAAATCCTGCTTAACTACAAAACTCGCTGAGTTGAGTTGCTGCTTCTCAGCCTTGCCTACTTCACAGGGTTGTTGAGAGGATAAAAATGAGGAGGAGTGGCATATACACTACCCTAAGCTCCATGTAAAGGTAAAGGGACCCCTGACCATTAGGTCCAGTCGTGACCGACTCTGGGGTTGCGGCACTCATCTCGCTTTATTGGCCGAGGGAGCAGGCATACAGCTTCCGGGTCATGTGGCCAGCATGACTAAGCCGCTTCTGGTGAACCAGAGCAGTGCACGGAAACACCGTTTACCTTCCCGCCAGAGCAGTACTTGCACTTTGATGTGCTTTCGAACTGCTAGGTGGGCAGGAGCAGTGACTGAGCAACGGGAGCTCACCCCGTCGCGGGGATTCGAACCGCTGACCTTCTGATCGGCAAGTCCTAGGCTCTGTGGTTTAACCCACAGCGCCACCCGCGTCCCTAAGCTCCATGTAGTAAATGGATAATAAAAAGAGAAGCAGAACAAAATACAGTGGTGCCTCGCAAGACGAAATTAATTCGTTCCGCAAGTCTCTTCGTCTTGCGAGTTTTTCGTCTTGCGATGCACGGTTTTCCATAGGAATGCATTGAAAATCAATTAATGCGTTCCTATGGAAACCGCCTTCCCCCGACCTCTTCTGGCGGGCGGCATTTTAAAATCGCCCGGGACAGCGGAGGACTTCTCCGCTGTCCGGAGCGATTTAAAAGCCCCTGGGAAGGCAGGAAGGGGGGACAAAGACTTTTGCCCCCCGCCTGCCTTCAGAAGAGGTCCAGGACAGGCTTCGCGGACCTCTCCGCAAGCAGTGGGAGCGCTCCCGCTGCTTGCGGAGAGTTGCCAGCGCGCCCAGGCTTTCCCGCCCCGCCGCCCGGCATCGGGACGATGCCCCGAAGCCGGGTGGCGGGGGGAGGTGTTCCCGCCTCGACGCCCGGCATCAGGGCATCGTTCCGATGCCGGGCGGCGGCGGGAGGATTTCCCGCCCCGCCGCCCGGCATCGGGGCATCCTTCCGAAGCCCAGCAGCGGGAGGAGGTGTCCCCGCCCCACCGCCAGGCTTCGGAGGAGGTCCGAGGACAGCGGGGAAGACGCGCTGCGCTTCCCCGCTGTCCCGGAGATTTCCCTATGGGCTGTCGTCTTGCGAAGCAAGCCCATAGGGAAATTCGTCTTGCGAAGCACCTCCAAAACGGAAAACCCTTTCGTCTAGCGGGTTTTCCGTCTTGCGAGGCGTTCGTCTTGCGAGGTACCACTGTAGAAAAAGGAGACAAGATACAGCACCCATCCTGCCCACACCTGTCTCTTGCTGAACAGCCTCTAGATCTCTTCCTTCTACTATCCCAGGACTTGAGAGCTCCCTGCAAGAGAGATTCAGATGCGTAACATTCTTCAGTACAAAGCAAAGCCAGTCCTTCTTTATGTGCTGCTCATTTCCATCCTCTTCTGAATAGGCAAACTTTGAGATAAACAGAGCCAACAGCCAGCTCTGCCGTTTCCTGGAATTGAGAAAGCATTTAACAGCATAGCCTGCCTACAGCAGAACCACAATAGCCTGCAGCTTTCACTTTCCATGTGTCACTGAGGAGCCGCACCCTATGCGAGTTCCAGCAATTGTCTCTGCTGCAGGGTTTAGGAGACACACCTGCCACCTACCTGCGCCATAAGGCCACCAAATGCCGAGTCTAAGTCAAGTGGCAGAGCTTGGCAGAAGACAGCTGCGTACTTGTTTACTGCTCCAAGTGTGCCATAACAGTAGAATGGTGGGCGCAGAAATGAAGCCCGTGAAGCTTTCCCCATCCATGCCAGGAAAAGCTTCACTGGCCCCGTTTCTGAACAACTGCGCTTCAATATTTATAGAGCTATTGGGTGTTCAGTGAGGCAGAGAGATGCTGACTGACCATCACTGAATGAGCTGCATGCCTGAGTGGGAATTTGAAACTGGGTCTCCCTGGTCCTAAACCAACACTTTACCTTCTAGCTCACACAAGCTATACTACTTGTTGGGGCTTCTCTTAAAGGCACAGGAGCAGATCCACTGAAATGCCATAGCGATCTTACTGGAGAACAGGCATCATCCCTAGCTAACAGGACCAGCGGTCAGGGATGATGAGAATTGTAAATAATAATAATAATAATAATAATAATAATTTATTATTATTATTTATACCCAGCCACTCTGGGCGGCTTCCAACAAAACATTAAAATACAATAACCTATTAAACATTAAAAGCTTCCCTAAACAGGGCTGCCTTCAGATGTCTTCTAAAAGTTTGGTAGTTATTTTTCTCTTTGACATCTGGTGGGAGGGCGTTCCACAGGGCGGGTGCCACTACCGAGAAGGCCCTCTGCCTGGTTCCCTGTAACTTGGCTTCTCGCAGCGAGGGAACCGCCAGAAGGCCCTCGGTGCTGGACCTCAGTGTCCGGGCAGAACGATTGAGGTGGAGATGCTCCTTCAGGTATACTGGACCGAGGCCGTTTAGGGCTTTAAAGGTCAGCACCAACGTTTTGAATTGTGGTTGGAAACGTACTGGGAACCAGTGTAGGTCTCGGTGGCTGCTCCCAGTCACCAGTCTAGCTGCCACATTCTGGATTAGTTGTAGTTTCCGGGTCACCTTCAAAGGTAGCCCCACATAGAGCGCATTGCAGTAGTCCAAGCGAGAGATAACTAGAGCATGCACCACTCTGGCGAGACAGTCCGCGGGCAGGGAGGGTCTCAGCCTGCGTACCAGATGGAGGGCCGAGTTTGGGGGTGCCTGCTGTAGAACAAAGCATGGATTGTGAAGTAGCTTTCATATACCTAGACAGCTAGGGGGCGTCAATCCAGAACTAGCGTAGAGAAGCCAAAGCATCAGTTGCATATTGCTGTGCTGGCACATCAAAAGGCCACACAAGGAATTCCAATCAATCAACTGCTTTGCAAAACCAAAAATTCAGACATCTGAATAATCCGAGCCAGCAAGGGACATGCTTAGAGGACATGCTGTTCCACCAATTTGGGATGCATGGAAAGTCCCCATCTCAATTCAACTTGGCCTCTAGTTGTCATGTTTCGCATTTTCCTGCACAACCAGAAGAAAATCCCCTACTAACAGTCAAAGGCAGCTGTGGGCACCAGCAGCCCTATGAGGATGACTTCTCATGTAGCCCCATGGTGCAGCAGATTTTGGAGATCATCAAAGGCAGCAGAGTGGAAGACACAGCAATCTGTCCCAGGGAGTACAATCCTGCAGAAGCCCTACTAGAACCAGCAATTAGAGGACTCAGCCTTGTAAATATGCCCGCAAAAATTATTAGCCTACAAGGCTGTTTTTATTACTAGCCTAGTAAACTGCATCTCCATGTTGGCTGCAGAAGAAGGAAAGCCACCCTCTTTCATGGCCAGCATGGAAACATAGGCTGTTGGATTCAATTTATGGCTAGCAGGTGAATTGCCAAATATAAGGTTGGCTCCACCTATATCTAAAGTAACCTTGACAAGCATTTAAGCTTCCAAAGTTCCTTCCTAAGTTTCCAAGAGCTTCCCTTTCAGTAGCTGATTTCATTGCCCGAGTATTCTCAGAATTCTCATTTTGAATGGTGTTTGGGGATTTATTTGGATGTTTGTCTATAGATGGGGAAACAGAAACAAGTTCTTAGGCCAGCCAGGAAGCAGCCCAAATGCTCTCTTTTCCCAAGCTGCCAAGTGGGCTTCCCCACGCTTTGCCTGTTTTGGTCAACAGGATGTCATTGTGAATGAACGCAGGCCAAGGATGGAGGAACATGAAAGGGGGAAGGTAAACAAAGAGGTCTAGAAAGGGAATAAAGGCTATGAGAGAGACAGTGGTTTCAGTCTAGAAAGAATCCAGAGGATGCAAGTAGTTGCGGGGTGGGGAGGAGAGGTCCACAACAGTGCAAGCTGAAAATATGTTTGCTAGTAGTGGTTAAAAGCATCACTGCTAACTTGCAAGCATCTACAGTTGTCTTATTTAGCTACATTATTATCATGCTCTATGGTATTCAAAAGTACTTCAAGCAATCCCAGCCACCCTTACAAAAAAAGATAGTACTACCATATACATATTGCAGGTGTGCGGGGTAGAATAAAAGAGAGTGGCTTACCTAATACCACTTAGCGAACTCATGGAAGAGGTTAGATTTTAACCAGTGAACTTAACCACTACATTATAGGAAGTAACTTATGCAGTATATGAACGATCTATGAAAGTGCCATAGCTTCATAATTGCTGAAATTGTAGGTGGAAAGAATTTGGAGGGCAGAGACTTGCTTTGCTAAATATGAAAAATGTTTTAGGTAATCGCGAGTTACACATCCTACTATACTGGCCGTTGGTCCTGTGTGTTCTGTGCTGACTAACAAGGAATCTCTGAGATCTCAGGCAGAGATTTGATATGTGGGATTAAGCCCAGGTCTTAACACACACACACACACACACACACACACACACACACACACACACACGTGCTGTTTCTGAATTCACAGACCTCCTCATAATGCTTCATATATATTCTTGCAGTAAAACAGCAGTACTGCAAGACAGGCAAGACTGAGGGTCGATGCTGACACATGGCAGCTTGCAACGTTTACAACGGAAAATATATTTGACCCTGGACTTTCCAACTCATATGCTTATTCACTACGCCACACTGCGTCTTATACATTCTTGTTTCTGTTTCTGTTTCTTTTCAAGTTGCTTCCAGATTACCAGCTCCAGCACAACCAATATACTGCTGCAGTAACACACCACCCCAATGCTTCTGTTGGGGGACATTACATATTTCCTGTGAAAGATGCCTAATTTTTTTTAATAAGTGGGGGGACGAATTTCTTTCCCCAAAAAGCATTTCCTTTTAACTTTGCAACTTGAGGCTCGGCATGCAAGTTACACTAAGGCGATCACACACTGTTTAAGCATGTCACAAGCTGTTCTGTAACGCGACAGAACCAACACGAATATTCCATTCCAAACGCCTAAACTATGTTGTGACTGTAATAATGTATTTAATGCCTTACAGCAGGGATAGGCAGCGTGGTGCCTTTCAGATGCCAGGGAACACCACCGGCCTCAGCCAGCATGGCCAATGGCCAGAAATGATGGGAGTTATAGGGTACCACATTGCTACCCCTGCTTTGGAGGCTGGATACCACTCACTGACAATTTAGATGTGAGGTCCAAGTGCATGCCCTTATTTCTTCTCACAGAACTGAACAGTGTGACATTCACTCTTTAGGGGGGGAAAACGTCATGCTGGGCAGCCTGGGCTTCACGGAAAAAGGACTTCTAACACGGCTAAGATACTTACAAGCCCTTCTTCACCACCCATCATAATAATGGATATTTTGCAGGTAACTTTTTCCAACACTACCTCACTTTAATACAAACAGACAATCTTGTTACCCCAGCCCACAACTTCTTTTATCCTAAATAATTAGAATGGGAGGTAGAGGTAGAACACATGCTTGTACAGTGTGGATCTGTTCAGCGTCACTCAGAATAGTGACATGTTGTTGTTGTAGGCTGAAGCTCCCATCAGCCACTGTCAGGGCTGGTGAGGGTTGCAGTCCACAACATCTAGAAAAGAGCTTTCCAAACTGTGTGTCACGACACGTTAGTGTGTTGGCTGCACTGTGTAGGTGTGTTGCGCAAACGCTCCCCATGCCTCTCCCAGGACTGGAAAGGGCTTAGTTTAACCTCCGGCTTGCTAGTAAAACTGAATTAGTGCATCGCAAAACGATGCATGTCTAAAAAGCATGTCACCGACATGAAAAATTTGGAAAGCTCCAATCTAGAAGTAGCCTGATCAAGTGAAAGATTGCTTCCTCTGTGTACTGGCGAAGCAAAACACAAGGCAAGCACATGACATAAGATTGCAACCGGTTGCCATCACCGCCTGACCTCCTTCCTGCACTTAGCACCCCCAGTGCGCAGCTAGCTCTCTTCCTCAATGTGCGACACACTAGATAAAATAAATCAAACTACCCCCTTCCCAGTCACAGTCGGCAAAGGGTGCCGCTCAGGAAAGAGATGACTTGTTGCTAAGAGTGGGGTAACTCTTAACTGCCTACTCACCCTTCCAAGTGGAGAAGAAGCCAAACAGCCTCCTTCCTAGCGATGCGAGAATCTACAGGACAGATCAGTTGCTACTTCCTACTAAAACAGAGAAGCTGACGCTGATTAGCAAAGGGGAGAAACTTGATACTCTCAGTCATCGGACAGCCCCTAGCCTGGAAACTTACAGCTGAAGGCACCACCCTTTGCAGGGGATGCTGGGAAGTGTAGTTCTGTGAAGCCTGAAGCCCTTTCCGAGCCAAGCTGCTTTCCAAGGCTTATCCATACGTCCTCTTGCCTTGTTGCATTCCCCCAGGGAAAACCGTGCTTTAGTATTCAATTGGAGCAAAAGGCAGTTCAGCTTATAACTGGATAGTCCTGAGAGTGTCACGGTTGAATATTGGTAGTCAGTGTGAGGCAGAAAGGAGAAGGAACCAGTTTAAAACCAGGTGCCCACCTTCACAAATGTAAGGTGCTTCTCAAATGACATGGCGACTGGCATTTGCTGGTTGTGCATCTAAACAGAATGAGGAACTTCCACCTGTTGTGGGAAACTACCTTACACCCAGTGCTCCATCTGGTTCAGTACTGCCGACACTGGCTGGCAGCAGCTCTCCCAAGGTTTCAGAAAGGGAGCCTCTCCTTGCCTTACCCAGAGATGCCGAGTGCTCTACCAATGAACTATGACAAAGCCTGCAACTAGATAGCACATTTATCTGGAACGCAGTGCGATTTACTTCTGAATAAATGTGCACAGGATTACTCTCCTTAGGACATTTATGAAGTCGATTAGACATTTAATTAAAAATAAATCTAATTTAATTAAGTGGGATTTCCTTCCCAAGTACATATGAACAGGTTCTGGTGAAAATGCCCAAAGGCATACAGCTTTTCATTGGCTTTATAAATGTCAAGAATTCTAATGAGGTTTTTATAGGCCAGTCTTAATTACATTTACTCAAAAGTAAGTCCCACTGAGTGTAATACACAGATTAAAAAACATAAACGGAAAGAGGCATTAGCTTATTGTCTCTATAGTCAATTGATGGGGTTCCATTGGCAAAGGCATTTTTATATCCTCTCCCCCCACTCTGGTGAAAGTGAGGGCAGCCCATAGAAATCAATGCAGAAACCTAAGCTTTTAATATAGCTGTGATTACATAGAAGTGATCTCCTATGAAAAGAAAGGTCCAGGAAAGAGAGGAGCTGCTGCTTTTCCTCACTCGGGACTGGTTTGGCGTGAAATATGAACAGCAAAATCCTATGAATATCTACTGAGAAGTAAATGCAACTGAATTCAGAAGTAAATGGAAGTGGAACTTTTGTTGTTTAGTCGTTTAGTCGTGTTCGACTCTTCACGTGACCCCATGGACCAGAGCACGCCAGGCACTTCTGTCTTCCACTGCCTCCCGCAGTTTGGTCAAACTCATGCTGGTAGCTTCGAGAACACTGTCCAACCATCTCGTCCTCTGTCATCCCCTTCTCCTTGTGCTCTCCATCTTTCCCAACATCAGGGTCTTTTCCAGGGAGTCTTCTCTTCTCATGAGTGGCCAAAGTATTGGAGCCTCAGCTTCACGATCTTTCCTTCCAGTGAGCACTCAGGGCTAATTTCCTTAAGAATGGATGCGTTTGATCTTCTTGCAGTCCATGGGACTCTCAAGAGTCTCCTCCAGCCCCATAATTCAAAAGCATCAATTCTTCGGCGATCAGCCTTCTTTATGGTCCAGCTCTCACTTCCATACATCACTACCGGGAAAACCATGGCTTTAACTATATGAAGTGGAACTTACTCCCAGGTAAATGTGTACAGGTTTACAACCTACATTATTTTTTAAAGTCCTAAGTTTTAAATACTGTAATAGCCATGCCTGTACAAATTTCATGGCTAATGCAGTCTATTTCCCACCATATAGCAGGTTGTGGGAGTAGAGGCTATTAACACAGTGGCAATGTAAAGCTATGTTAATAACACAGGCTGGTACTGAAGCTAAGTGATTTACAACAACCTGGCGGCACTGTCAGCCTTGTTATATCCTTATTGTAGGTTGGGGGTGGTGTGTCAGGCTGAGGCAGAATACAGTGGTACCTTGGTTTACAACCATATTCTGTTCCGGAGGTCCGTTTGTAAACCAAAATAGGTTGTAACCCAAGGCGCACTTTTGCCAATGGGGCCTCCAAAAAAAAATTGTTCATAATCCAAAAAAAAAGGGGGGTTGTAATCCAAAAAAAGGTTGCAAACCAGGACACGCACTTCTGGGTTTGACATGTTTGTAATCCAAAACGTATGCAAACCAAGGTACCACTGTACAACAACTCTGCAAAACAGTCCAGCTTTAACACTACAGATCGAAGTACTTCAAGACAAAAATCACCCATACAGAATACCAGTCAAGCTGTAGCAAAGGTCAGTCTCCTTAAATTGCACACCCAGACTTGCACCCAGCCAAAATTCAGCATTCAGTTGCACAAAGAAACCTTGTGTTTCATGACCTTGTGTGCAGTCACATTACAGCTTTAGATGTCCAACTTTTTTAAAACAACAGCAACACACAAAACCTACATTTTCTGTATTTATTTCTAAAGGCAGTTCTTATTTCTATCCTGGAGAAGAAAAAAGAAATGTTCCAGAGCTGGGTCACCCATGAGGCATACTGAGGCAGTCACCTCAGGTGGGGACAGCTGGGAAGGGTGGCAAAGCCCTGCCCCGAAGCTCTTGCCACCTCCTGCATTTGTTGCCTGCCTTCTCCACTCAGGCCTCCTTTTTTCTCCCCCACTGTCTTCAGCATACTGGAGCTTTCATGGGCCGCCACCAGTTGCCTCAGACGACTGCAGTGGAGAGCGAAGGTGGCAGGGGTACCATGCTCTGTTTTGTCTGAGGTAGGAAACATCCTGAGCCAGCCCTGAAACATTCTATTGGAAGTGGAAACCAGACCTGTGTCTCAGTCTAGTAATTACAAGCCTGTGGTTAAATGGGACTTACTTTCTCATAATTATGCTTATGATTACAGCCAAGTCTTACAGACGTCCACTTTAAAGACATGCAGAATTCAGAATTGCAGCCCCAGTGTCACCTGTGGAAACAACTTCTAAACTATGTATCTACCTTGGGCAGCCATTCTCAAGAAAGGAGTTAACATTAACTGTTTCCAAAGAAGATAGGTTAATGTCTCCTCCTGCTGGTAGGTGCATGGACCGACATATATATCAATAATATAACTATGGGCATTTAAATCTATGCTAAATAAAGTAGGAATGAGGAATTGGGCTTGACAGGGGTCTCAATTTGGCCTGAGAAGCCATTCCTAGGAAACCATGACCACTTGCCCTACATCTGATGTCATAGGTGAGGTATGGGGCAGGTACCGAAGTAGCTACAAAGGAATTAGGGGCTTAAAGGGAGTTCCTGATTGCTCTTTTGCTGGAGCAAGGTATATCAACTGATGGGGTAAGTGGAGAGTTCAGCTTGCTTCAGGAGGCTTGTACAGAAACTGCTGCTGAAACTATAAACAAGAAGGTGATGGATCTTTCTTCTGGAGATAGTATTGGTGTGACTATTCTTTAAAGTAACATGGCAAATCTAGTTGCCAGCCAGGGTAATATGGAGTAAGTTGGGTGTCTCCATGGTAGGGATGGAAGTGCAGGGACAAGAGGAGAGTCAGCTTAAACAGAAAACAGTATTTTCAAATGAATTTAAATTTTCAAAACTTGTTCACATGCTGAGCTCAGGTAGACTGAAGGGAAACAATCGGCTTAATTACATTCCTCTCAAGATGAGGGGAGAGGGACTACCTAACCAAGCCTGGCAGGGCAGCCTACTCTATGGTGCTAACCCCTTCTTGCCTTAATTACCTAAGCACAGTGCTTTTCTTCTAGAAAAAAAGGTGCCGATACTCACCATGAAGTTGTTATAGTTAAGTGCCACCCTTTTAACCTTTTAACTAGTGCTTTTCTTCTAGCAAATAAGGTGCTGGCACTGTGTGCCCTTGAGGACACCCCCCCCCCCCCGCAAGCACTGCTTACATTAGGCTCCAATCCTAGCCATGGCTACTTAAAATAACTCCCATTGAATTTAATGGTGCTTATTCAAAAACAAATGGGGTTGCAGTCTAAGACTGCGATCCTATCTGGGAAGCAAATCCCGCTGGAGAATATGGGGTTTACTAGACAGCCTGGCTTTGGCATATATCAAGCATCCCCTTGATAACTGAAGCAGTGATCCTCCTGTGAATGAGCCGCCACGGCTGCAACACCACCGATAAAGCGTCCATATCGACGCACACGCAATTCTCTTCAATTGAGCCAGCGCTCCACATTCACCAGAGCATAGTGAGAGCTGGACCATAAAGAAGGCTGATCGCCAAAGAATTGATGCTTTTAAATTATGGTGCTGGAGGAGACCCTTGAGAGTCCCATGGACTGCAAGAAGATCAAACCTATCCATTCTGAAGGAAATCAGCCCTGAGTGCTCACTGGAAGGACAGATCCTGAAGCAGAGGCTCCAACACTTTGGCCACTCATGAGAAGAGAAGACTCCCTGGAAAAGACCCTTATGTTGAGAAAGATGGAGGACACAAGGAGAAGGGGACAACAGAAGACGAGATGGTTGGACAGTGTTCTCGAAGCTACCAGCATGAGTTTGACCAAACTGTGGGAAGCAGTGGAAGACAGTGGAAGACCTGGCGTGCTCTGGTCCATGAGGTCACGAGGAGTCGGACACAACTAAACAACAACAAAAGCAAGCATAGGCAAACTCGGCCCTCCAGATGTTTTGGGACTACAACTCCCATCATCCCTAGCTAACAGGACCAGTGGTCATGGATGATGGGAATTGTAGTCCCAAAACATCTGGAGAGCCGAGTTTGCCTACGCCTGAACTAAAGAGATCAAGCCGCGTCGACGTTGGAGGGTATCACCCCTAAGTGTGCACTCATTAGGAACTCACAACCAATTCTCAGGAACGGAACACCCAGAAAATCAGACACGTGACGTGCCTGAATCTCTACACACGATACGGGCACGAGCAGTTTCTTCCACGTCACGAACTGAGGCGCGCCGCCCTCCGCCCCTCCCCGACACCACGTGACTCCTCGAGCGCTTCTCCGCCGCGCAGTCACCTCCAGCCTGTCAAGAGAGAACAAGAGCACGTGACTCAACCCTCTCTGGTCTCCTTCCTCTGACGCGCTCGGTGGAACGCTCCCGGGAGCAGTGGGAGGGGAGGAGAAGGGGAGGGTTTTGCGGCCGGCCAATGGGGGACCCGCGACCTTTCGGAGTTGCCCAATCCGCACGCAGAGGGGCGCGAGCGCGAGGGTCCGGCAGCCAATAGCGGGCGGCGGCGAGGCTCCGTCTCCCGTGAGCCACCGGGGCCCCGCCGGGCAGCGTTCCTTGCGTCGCGGCGGCCAATAGGAGCGGAGGACGCTGTGGTACATTGGCAAGGTGAGCGAGGGCGGGAGGGGCTTGGCTGGGTCCAGTCAGGAGAGCCGCGACTTTGAGGTTCGGTGCAGCCCTTCTTCGTCCCCGAAGGTGAGTCTGTGCAGGGGAAGCGGGGAGGGCGCTCGCCTGGTCCCGGGGCCTCCCGTGAGGGTGAGGCGGCTGCACGGGGGGCGGGGAGGCCCCGGTGCTCGGGTCTGTTCCCACGAGCGCGCCGTTCGCGGCTCCCTTCATCCCCAAGGCCCGTTTGAATTGGGAGCAGCAGTTAAAAGGCGTCCCGTCGGGATCCTTGTCGCGAGTGAATCACTCGCTGCTTCTTTTGACGGCTGACCGACGTAGGTTGTTGCAGCCACGGAATCGTAGAATTGGAAAGGGACCGCGAGGGCCATCTAGTCCGGCCCCTTGCAATAATGCAGGAATCGTTCGGGCAGCGTTGGGCTCGAAGCCACCACCCCGAGGATGGAAGAGTCTCGCTTGCCCCCTCAGCTCATCGGCCTGCTTGCTAACGGACATGCTAGACTAGATGGTGGACCAAGTCCTTCTTGTGGGCTAGAAGCTCCAGGGCGAGATGGCTTCTAGTGCAACCGGCCTCTTAGTTACCGGTTTTGTCTGCCTGTGAATGTTTCTCTGGAAGGGCAGGGCGAAGGCACAGATGAAGGACTAGGGGAATGCTGTGGAGCTAAACGGGGTGTGTTTGCAGAGGGCAGGGGTGCAAAGGGCAACTAACGTGAAGAGAACCGGCCAATGTCTTCTTCAGTGCTGAATGTTAACGAAGGTGTAGGTGGTGGAGGCGGTCATTGGGATGCCACCTACAAAATGAGAAAGGATTTGGGAAGCTGGTAGATTCAGGATGGGGTAAAAGGCTTTGTAGCCCACAACGATCCGTTTCCAGATGGGGTTGTTTTCAGGGGGACAGCTGCAGCTTTGAAATATTGGCTAACTTTCTGCAAGTCCTGTTACCTAATTGTTCTTTTTTGTGGCTCCTAGCTAACAGGGGTATGCACAGTTTCTCTTAAACACCCTTCTTTCAATCAATTACGACGTCAAATGCCATTTTTGAGTGCCTAATTGCTGTAAGAAGCAATGTTGTATTGGACAAACATAGCTTAGATTGTCATCTGTCTTTCCCCTGACAGGTTTCATGTCTGTCACCTTATCTATGGTGTCTGTCCATAGTTGGAGGTCACTGATGCACAGTTGCAAGCTATCTGGTTCTTCCTTGCTCTTTGTGAATAACTGGACTGAGGCCATTCTGCCCTCCTTTAATTCTGGACTTTGTTTGCAAAATCTTAATAAAAAGCTATACCTGAAACAGATAACAAAATGTACTCCATTTTGTCCACACACTGGGCTTTCCCTCTTAGTTGTGAGAGTATTCAGTGGGTGTTTGTGTAAAATGTGACTTTCCCCCTTTATTCAGGATCATCAGAATGCAGACTCCAGTAGCTCTCCTGGCTTCGCCAGCTCTGGTAAGGAATTTTTGGCTTGCAAGTGCCTTAGTGTATCTTAGATTACTTTAGTATGTGACACTCCTCATATTATTCATCGTTACAACGGGTAAAATCTCTAATATCTCTCTTTAAAGAGGAAAAACTAAGAGTGAGCTGTTTGATATGTCATTTGAACTCAGTCAACAATAGTTTCTGAAGGGTATGTTAAACCAGACTTACAAATAAGTTAATAAAAGTTACAAGCCAACAAATCCTTAGTCTTCCTGCCCATGCATTCCTATAATAGTCCTCGGTGAGTGACCAACTCTGTTCCAGTTTTTAGAAAACAAAACAAAACATCTCTATCTTGGAAGTAATTCGGACTCTCTAAGGGGAACCAGCAAATGGTTTTTTTACCTATGAGAATGAATTTATGGCAGGTATGGGGGAACTTGTGACCCTCCAGATATTTTTTGACAACAGCTCCCTGACCATTGGCCATGCTGACTAGAGCTGATGTGAGTTGATCAGAAAGACATGTTCAGTTCATTTGATATCAATTCATGTGGACTCCCAAAGCAGCTAATGATTGTTTTTTAAAAACGGACAAAAATATTTGAGTGCACAAGTCCTGATACAAATAGTATTAGGAAGACTACTGCCCATGTCTAGAGTCTCTAGCTAGGTTTAATAGGCAGCAATGAATACTTTCCCTCTTGCACATATATGTCCTTTCTAATATGAGAGAAGCTGTGTATTCAAGCAAGATGTAGAATCTCCTGCCACAGAGAATTTACATTACATGATGAATAAGCATACCTGTCTTGAAAGAGAACTGCCTTCTGATCAGCACAGAAGTGCCTCATCACCAGTTGGGGGGAAGGCCTTAGCTCACTGATGTAGGATAAATCTTGCAAGTATCTAATATCAAGTTAAATCCTTAAAATCTACCATTTGAAGGATCAAGTGGGATAGCTAGGAAATATATTTGGCTATGATGCTGAAGAGCCACTGTCAGTCAGAACAGATTGCATTGGTCTCTGAATAGGTCTCTCTATATCCTGATATGAATTTAATGTTTTTCTTTCCAGTTCCGCTGCTGTTCTCGGGCTCTAACCAGGCCAGCTTCCCTGTCTATATTGAGCAGGCCAGAGACTCAGACTCTGCAGGTAAGAATAAACAGCATGACTCCTCATTGCTATCTTCAGGTTTTGTTTGCACCTTGATTTTCTTTACAAAAAGGAGCAAAAAAATGGTTAACAGCATCATACAGTGATACCAAACTGCAGCCAAACAACAAAACTCTATGCTAAATAGAAACTCTTTTCTATTAATTATAACTCTATACATTATTTTCTCATGATGTGGGAACAATATTAACTTCTTTGCTTTCAAACTCAAAGGTTAGCACTAGCTGCCTCTTACATTACATTGACAGCTTAGCTTCCATCAGAGTATCTAGAAGAGGAACCGATGCTGCCATGCGTAATTAAACCAGTTTCACCCCTCTGAAAAAGTGTAGTAGTGCTGGTGTAAGAAGTCTCTTCCCTTGTGACCTAGAAAAGGTGTGGGGAATCTGTGGCTCTCCAAAAGTTGCTAAACTTCAACTCCCATGATCTTTTGCCATTGGCCTTGATGCAAGTTGGAGTTCAGCAACTACTGGAGCATCAAAGGTTCCCTGCACTTGGCCTAGTGTGAGCAATACTGGAATAAATCCTGCAGAAGCTCTGCAGGATAATATAATATAAGAAGGGACATTTTTTTCTGGCAGAAGGTACTGTCTTGTTGATTCTTTTAGAGTCTATGTTAATATTTTAAAAATTGAAAAGCAAGCCATTATGTCCTTCATTTAAAAAAAGCATACTGTTACACAGGGTTGAAAAACTTAACTTATGTTTCAACTGGTCACCCTCCTTGCTCATTTTAAAAAACCTTTTGGATAGGAAATTGCATAAATTTAAGCCTTCATGAACCTTTCGTTGCTATTCTAACGTTTACATTGAGTAGTTTCCCCCAGAATTCCCTTTTACTCCTACTGGATTGGTGAATATTAAGAATTGGTATTCTGTGTGTGTGTGGTAGGCATATCTCTGTTTGTACATCAAACAGATTTTCAGAATCTGCATAGTTGTGGTTCAGTGGTTGCTACATCTCTTAACTGGATTACAAGGGAGGTCATTTCACACACACTGTTAAGGTTTCAATAGGGTGACTGAACAACAGTTATATCTGCTAGAGAGCTGCATTTCTGTTCCAGACCATGACCTGGCAGAGACACCTAAGTGGCATTATTTGCTATTCTCTCTCCCCACTCCCCCACTGCCAATGCTTAGAAAACTAGTAGTCTGTGTCCAAGGCCATTGCCTCTTCCCTTCTTTCTTCTCTACCCTGTCTTGGGTATGTCCTGCCCCTGCCCTGGAGGTGGGCAGAAAGCAGCCTGGGATCTGTTTGGCAAGGATTCCTGACTCCTTTAACAATATCAGCAACTGTAAAAAGCCCCTGCCAGCCTGATGTCTACTCACCCATTGTTTGGGAACATCTGGATTAAACGCTGTTGAGAAGAGAAAATGATTTGGAGGCTTAAAGTGACTGATATAAATCGTGCTAATTACTTGCTTCCTCCACAGCCTTTTGGAGTTTTGAATCGTCAGCTAGCTCATCGGGAATTCCAAACCAGTGCTGTCTCCCGTGATATTGATACTGCTGCTAAATTCATCGGTGCTGGTGCTGCTACTGTGGGGGTAGCTGGTTCAGGAGCTGGGATTGGGACAGTGTTTGGCAGTTTAATCATTGGTTATGCCAGGTAAGTTAGCTTGGGGAAAGCATTTCTGCTTTGTTTCAGCAGGCAGTTTAATTTGTTGTGTGAAGACTTTTACCACAAATGCATTCCTCTTGGGAGAAGCAGTTTTTTAAAGCAGCTGAGTGATTGGAAACTCCAGCTAGGAAAAGCTGCAATAGAAGAGAATTGGTGGAATCTGCATGGAATTTTCTTGTCAAGTGTCTTGTTGATAAGAAAAATACCTTTTTCAAACCAAGTGTCAAAGGTGTCACTGTTAAAAAGATCATAACCAAAGTTACCTTCAGTGTAAGAATCAGCTTGTATTGTACACACAGTGCTCATACCAGCTGGGTTATTGTCTTTCCATTCTCAATGTAATATTTTTTGTGCTAAAGAAGCAATTATTGTCTATGTATGGATTGAAGAATATTTTCTCTCTCTAAATGTTCCTGCTTGGTGAAGTGTGTCCGTGGTTCGAAAGTATGTGAGCGCATAAATGTTTGCATTCAGACAAAGTATCTTCACAGATTTTGGAACATAGTATGATTTATAAGAATGTAAATTAAGGGATGCTTCCCCCCAGTCTTCTGTCTTGCCTCTCCTTCCTTCAACTCTCTATGAACCACAAATTACTAATGACAAGGCTTGAAATATGTGGCTCTTTGTAAAGCAGATTTCTATGGCTGTATACCTTTAATCTAAGAACAATCAAGACACCTTTTAAGTGAGATGTGGTGGATATATCTATGACTGGTAGTTAACAAAGCTTTCCCCGTGTTCACTCTGAAGTTCTACAAATACATTTTCAAGAGTGGACTTGGGAAGCGTATTGTAGCTTTTTATTTTGGAAAAGCCAATGGGATTTTACCTTACAGATTTCTCTTCTGTTCTACCTACAGGAACCCATCCCTCAAGCAGCAGCTGTTTTCTTACGCTATCCTGGGTTTTGCCCTCTCAGAGGCCATGGGGCTCTTCTGTTTGATGGTGGCATTCCTCATTTTGTTTGCCATGTGAAAGCCTTGGAGCTACGCTGCAGCCGCTGTCTGTCTGTGTCCTCTCCAGTTTGAGCCTGCCTCCCTTGCCAGGGTGTTAACAGATTTAAACAAACTTTCTCTAAATAAATAAGATTCAAGTTTTTTGTTTTGTGCTTTTCATCCTAAAAGCTTGCTCTTAATTCTTAAATATACACATATTGAGACGGGGAAGAAAAAATTATGTGCCAAATCAATCTGGCACCGAGTCCTTTTGTAATATACAATAAAATATAGTTGGCTAAAAAGTCAGTGCCACTATTAGCCCCCAGACACTTAAGAAATATTGTAGGAAGAGAACAGTTCTACAACCTGCTGGAAGGATACAATTGGAATGCCATCAGGCCCATAATTCCATAAAGAGTTTGCCTAAGGAACAGGAAGGATGGTCTATACTGAAGTTGCATGCAGGGTAGAGACATACCTTATTTTCAAATAATCTGTCTCTATACTACTGAAGCAAGTTTACTGCCCTCAGCTACTGGAAAGGGTATGAAAGCCCAGGACCTTTAAATACATTACATGATTACAAAAATTAAACAAGCTTATCTGCACCCTGAGAGTAGTAAGTTCCAGTCCCTCAAAGTTGGCAGGCCAATGAGTATCTCATATTTGAAGACTTTTTAGATTTACAGTCGTAATTTGGTTTTCAAACAGCTTAGTTATCGGATGTTCTGGCTGGGTCCTGAATGTCGCAAACCTGGAAGTGAGTGTTCCGGTTTACTAACATTCTTTTGGAACCCGAACGTCCCCAACACAGATTCCACGCATTCCAATTGGCTGCAGGAGCTTCCTGCAGCCAATCAAAAGCCGCACTTTGGTTTCCGAATGTTTTGGAAGTTGAATGGACTTCCGGAACGCATTCTGTTCGACTTCTGAGGTACGACTATTTCTAGTCAGGACAATAATCCACTTTAACAAACTAGGCATATTTAAAAACCATGCAACAGTGGGGATCTGCAGCAGAATGTGCTGCAAATCCAGCTCCCAACAGCAATGTTGTTAACACTGTCATTTTGAAATACTGTTTGAGGCTTCTCGGGAAGATTCAGAAGAGACCGGGGTGGGGGGTGGGAACCATCTTTCAGAAATGTTAATCTATGCTGCCGTATAGTGTTAAAGGACTCATTTCAGTCTCGTTTTGAGCCCCAAAATTCTGTGTTTTGTGACAAAACCTGGAGGGTTACAGAAAAAGGGAGCCTTTTTATCCCTGTTCAAAACCTCCCCATATAAAGGCAGTGAGGGCAGTCTGAGCCTTAGGACACCTAACCCAGTATTTCCTTTCAAGGAGTCCTGGCAAGTACCAAATGTGCAGGTTATATCTCCTATGGCCTGATTCCGTATAAGCCCATTTCCTGTTCCTCGTTCAGTCTGTTTGAAATTAATTTTTAAAGTTATTCTCAAGGTCATAGGTTAGAGCCCTTACCTTCGGGGGGGGGACCTGCATTGCAGGGGGTTAGACTAGATTACCCTCGTGGTCCCTTCCAACTCTACAATTTTATGATTTCTTAAGTAAAACTACAACGAACATACTTTATTTAGTGCGAGGGGTTCCGTTTGAACTTTGCTAACCCACTTCGGTGACCTTCAGAGCTTTCCTGGACTTGGTAAGATTTCCCTTAAATGGTGCAGAGATTTAACTCGCAACAACAAAACGTCACCCTAAAAAGGGGTCCTTTTTCCTTCAGGAGTTTTAACCCCAGGGACCCCGCCACTAAACACACCCACAGCCACACCCGGTGCTTCCCCAAGTGCCTGACTACATGGGCGCCGCTGCTTCTTTTGATACCGACGTTTCCGGGAACGCTCTAGGGCGCTCTATGGTGGAGCAAGGATACGCTCTAGGGAATGGAGGACGTGCAGTCTCTATGGTGAATGGCGGTTGAGAGAGAACTACGTAAGAGGGACGTGAAGAGGTTGTGGGAGGGCGTTGACGGTTGTGGGGAGTGGGAACCCGAGGGGGAAAAGGGCAGGGAGCGAGGGACGGGGCTGTACCTCGTTCACAGGGAATTTCCCAGGAGGGCCTAGTTGGTTGCTGCTGCGCATGCGCGAGAGTCTGAGCTTCGATCCTTGAACTCGCGCGAGGAAAAAAAGTCGCGTGGAAACTCGGCTTTCGAGTACAAATGCGTATAAGGCTGAATCAGCGGCGCGTTTGAGGCGGGGGGGGGCAGTGAAATAACCTTTATCAATCCAAATGAGGCGCTCTGTCCCTGAAAGGGAACACTCTTCGGCCAGTTCCGGTATGACGTGATGGCGTGACGTCAGGAAGAGGAGCTTCTGTGGGCAGGGCTTAGAGCTTTGTTGTGCCCCACCCCTTGAAAGAAGATTTTCCAATGTTGCTTCTACAGCCAAGAATTTGGGAGGCCCACATGAATTAATGCAAAATGGCAGATAAAGTGGGCGGCGTTGAGCCTTTGCCTCCCACTTTTGCCACAGTGCTTTGCATTAATCATGCCCAGTCCATCCAAAGTCTGTGCAAAATAAGCTATACTACAAGGATGGGACCTTAGAGACCAACTAAGTTTGTTATTTGGGGACGCGGGTGGCACTGTGGGTTAAACCACAGAGCCTAGGACTTGGTATCAGAAGGTCGTGGTTCGAATCCCCGCGACGGGGTGACCTCCTGTTGCTCGGTCCCTGCTCCTGCAAACCTAGCAGTTTTAAAGCACGTCAAAGTGCAAGTAGATAAATAGGTACCGCTCCGGTGGGAAGGTAAACGGCATTTCCGTGCGCTGCTCTGGTTCACCAAAAGCGACTTAGTCATGCTGGCCACATGACCCGGAAGCTGTACGCCGGCTCCCTCGGCCAATAAAGCGAGATGAGCGCCGCAACCCCAGAGTCGGTCACAACTGGACCTAATGGTCAGGGGTCCCTTTACCTTTAAGTTTGTTATTGGTATGAGCTTTTGTGTGCATCCACACAAAAGCTCATACCAATAACAAACTTAGTTGGTCTCTAAGGTGCTACAAGGGACGCGGGTGGCACTGTGGTCTAAACCACAGAGCCTAGGGCTTGCCGATCAGAAGATCAGCAGTTTGAATCCCCGTGATGGGGTGAGCTCCCATTGCTCAGTCCCTGCTCCTGCGAATCTAGCAGTTCAAAAGCACGTCAAAGTGCAAGTAGATTAAAAGGTAGCGCTCCGGTGGGAAGGTAAACGGCGTTTCCGTGCACTGCTTTGGTTTGCCAAAAGCGGCTTAGTCATGCTGGCCACATGACCCGGAAGCTGTCTGTGGACAAATGCCGGCTCCCTCGACCTATAGAGCAAGATGAGCGCTGCAACCCCAGTCATCCGCGACTGGACCTAGTGGCCAGGGGTACATTTACATTGACCATTTAAGGTGCTACTAGAAGGAATTTTTTAAAATTTTGTTTCAACTACGGCAGACCAATCTTACCTGTTGCAAGGATGGGATTTATTCCCCTGGAAAGGACCTTGCGCTTTTGACAGCGTAATCTTATGCACTGATGTACTGAGTTCAATGGGGCTTACCCGCAAGTAAATGTAGGTAGAACTGCAGCCTAAAAGCCTCGTGCCCGGCTGAAATTGAACAGATGGCAATTCAGTGATGAAAAGATTTGCCTGCTGAATTTCTGCCCAGCACCTCAGTGGTAAAGGGTTGTATAGCTTACGAGCTAAGATCCCTTGTGTTGCAGTTCTCTATCACAATTTCCAGCCCCCCTCCCCAATTAAAAACTGACAGTTGTCAGCGATGATAGTCTCTGCTTACAATCTAAAAGGCACAAAGCGAAAAGACTGATGGGGGAAAGCAAAGTCGAACACTATCTCTTAGTTACTTTGGAGAGAGCAGCTGTAATGGAAAGATTTCAAGTGGGGGGGGGGAGTATGGTCTGTCAGCAATACAGATGGGGGGAAATCCCATCTCTCATCCTCTCCTGCAGCCTCATGGAATGGCTGCTGTAGTAATCAACAGCCGAGAGAGGAGCTGGATGGAGATTTGAAAACATCCTACCCTTTAACAGCGCGTGTTGGAAAAGGGCAGGGCTCTGGTGTGTCTGAAAAGTTGTGTGACAGACAGAAATCCAGTGACAACAGCCCCCACCATGGAGGCCCATGAGGCTGTATCTGTTGAATTGCTGCCTGCCATGCAGCTCTTTTGAATCCCTGGAGATGTCTGAAATCTGTAACCGCCCTGAGATCTGCGGGTATAGGGGCGACATACAAACCAATCTTTATTATGGTCCAGAGACCCAACAAATCGTTACAAAGCAATGTACAATTCATACAGCCTACCTCCAGGTTAAACAAGCATTTTGTTCAAAAGATAGGGATCATTGGTTCTTGCAACCATCGATAAAAACTTTGCCACTGCTTTGCCATTTCCAACACTGCAGAAGGAAAGACGTTTAGTCTGGCTTTGGTGAAAAGCCTTGGATAATCTGGTACTGTCAGGTTTTTAATGTAAGATGTTAACTTAAAGACATGTCCATATTGTACTCCTACTGCCAGCGGACTACAGACTGCGTGTGAACGAGATAGCAAATCACTGTGTATATTATCCCATTATTATTATTATTATTATTAATAATAATAATAATAGAAAATAGACACCTAAGACTTTAAATCCAAAAGGCAGCCTCGAATCGTTCCTAATTCGAGTTTTCGAATGCCCTGCATAGCGAAGATTCTCATCGGCGCCGGAAGTGGGGGCTTTCGATACGTTACCCCTTTGGTTTCCGGGTTTTCCTGTTTCCCGTAGGGGCGCTCTGGGACTCCCCCGCTCTGTGGCCGCTGTGTGGCGCCGTCGACGACGCTGGGCGGCGCTTAGAGGTCCGCTCTGCCCGCCCCTGTCGCTGGCGTCGGAGGTCCCGGAAGCGTAGCCTGGGCTGTTGGCGATGATGGCGGAGAGTCCGGCTGCCGAGGAGGCGGCTGCGGCCGCGGTGCTGGCGGCGGCGCCGCCGTCGAGCGCGGGGCCGGGAGCTGGAGCGGGGGGCGGCGGCGGGGGGCCCGGGGTGTTCCTGCCGGCCGAGATCTGGGCGGTGGCGGGGCTGGGCTCGGCCGGGGCCGCATCCGGAGCGGGTGCGGGAGTCGGGGCTGGCGGGGCCTCGGTGCCCGGGATCCCCAGCTCGGCCGCCGCGGCTGCCGCGGCCGGGGTGATCCTCTCGCACTCGGCCTTCTGGGACCCCACCACCAGCGGCGACTGGGACGGCGAGAGGCCGAGCCCGGCTTGCCTGCTCCGCATCAAACGGTGAGAGACTTTCCGCTCCGCGGGCAAATACCGGAACCTCCCGCTTTCCAGATTTCTGGCCCGGAGGTGTGGGTGGGGTAGTGTTCCTGAGCGTGTGCAGAGTGCGTAGTACGCGCCTTAATTCCCCGGGCATCTCATCCTGTCTGTGCATACATCTGAGGGCGGAATGGGACAGGGAGAGTTTTCCTTCTCTATCAACTCGCCCAGGAAAGATTTAACTGCCCTCCTTTCTTGGCAGCGATTCAGCGTCTGCAAGGAATTCCCCATAAGCGAGGGTGGGGGACCGGAGGCCCTCTGGGTGTTGGTGTAACTCCCATCGGCCCCAGCCAGCATGGCCGGTGGTCAGGGATGATGGGAGTTGTAGTCCAACAACTGGAGGGGGGTATAGTGTGACAACTGGTGCGGCGTGGCCGGTATGCGGGTGCCGTAGTGGAGGGGAGCGGCACCTGTTGCATTTCCATATGGCTTGTAGCTCTTAAGGGAGTGGTGTTGTGCATCCCTTAAGCAAGAGCTTGGGGGTATAAACTCCCTATTACAACAGCCCAGGTAGATTTAAGATCAACAGTGGCTTTCACAGCCCTGAAGATGATATAACCTTATGCTCAAGCATCCCTGAAAGGAGGATATCCTAGATTATTTCCACCCCAGGCTCAACTTCCTTGTTCTGTATCAGATTACAATTGGCATATAACATATTTAGAGCCTCATTTTCTATATATATATATATATATATATATATGCCTTGCTATTGTGTAGCATCCAGTGATGAGACAACTCATTTTTAGAAGTTTCTTTGGAATTAGAATTATTTGGAATTGTTGTTTAAGGTCCCAAATTTTGGCGTTGGCTTTCTCCTTTGCTGAAGTTGGCTTACTTGGTTTACATGTGATGGAAAGGTGTGAAGTTTTATTTAGGCTGACTTCTTTCCAGCATCAACAGCTCCTTCTCTCGGTACAGAGATCAGCTTCTGCTGCTAACTACATAAACTTGGGGAGTGAGAGACATCCCAGTATCTCCCATTGCGCTGCACAATTAACAGTGCATTGCAGTACATACTCACTTTATTTTATTTAGGACTTGGTCACAAGTTTCGGTTTGCATTCATAATCAACAATAATGTAAAAAAATTAGTTTTTTAGTCATAATCAATAGCATGATTAAAAATGTTCCTTTAGCCCACCGTGCTGTAAAGGATTTAGGGTTAAAGGGGCAATGGGACATTTGAAACATATAAAAATTGTACAAGTTAAAAATAGCCCTGTTAAATCAGACCAAAGGGTTCTGTTCTCCTTATGGACAGCCAAGAAGCAGGACTGGCTTGATAGCATTCTTCCCCTCATAAGCCCCAGCAGTTAGTATTTTGAGCCGTGCTGCTACTGGAGGTATTGCAGCCATCATAACTAGGAGCCATTAATACCCTTGTCAGCCATGAATTTGTCTTACCCTCTCTTAAAGCACTCCAAATTGGTGACCACTCCTGCGTCTTGTGGGAACCAGTTCCCTAGTTCAGCGATGCCCTATGTGTCTTGGTCTTGAATCTCCCACCACTCCGCCCCAGATTCTATCATCATGAAGGAGGGAGGAAAACTGCTCATTTTCTCCATAACTTAATACACCTCTATCATTTCCCCCTTACTTGCCTTTCTAAACTAGACATGTCCAAAGTCCGTTTTGGGGGCCTAATCCAGCCCGCCTGTCGGTTTAATCCGGCCCCTGTGGCAGCATATCTCCTGGGGTAAAATCCTAAAAAGGACGGCCCTCACTCGTGTTCACTTCATCAAATCCGTCCCTCTTTGAAAAAAGTTTGCGCATCCCTGTTAAACTAACAAGTCCCAAATATTGTAATTCTTTGATTATTTGAGTTTTCCTTTACCTTTCCGAACTCTCTTTTTGAGGGGTGTTAAACAGAACTGTACCCAGCTGAATACGATTGTTGTACCCTAGGTTTGTCAAAATGCCTGATGCAGGCAGTTTTATTTTGGATCCCTTTCCTAGCGAACCGTGATATGGAATTTGCCTTTTTCACAGCTGCTGCGCATGCTAAGTAATTCTCACTAGGCACCCATAGACGGTAAGCTCTTTGGCAAAGGCTGCTATCAGCAGCACGGAAATACGTCCGTAGCAGCAGCAGTTATTTTCCAGAATGCTTTCCACCTTTGTGTTCCCTGTATCTTGCAACAGCCCTGAGAGGTAGGCGGTTGCCATCCCCGTATAGCTGCTGTGGAATTGCTGTTATGGCCCAAGGACATAAGCTGTGTCCTTGGCAGGCGTGGAATTTGAATGCAGGCCTTGAAACGAACTTCTCTGTGACCTGGGTTACATTTGTTCAGTACTTAGCGTGCTGTTAATTAATGCTTTAACATGTTGTTATGAGAGGCTGTTCCATCTGCCCAGAAGATCCCTTTTGGGTATAGAGGAGAATGAGAAGGCCAGAATGCACTAGCAGTAAGAATTCTTTTAGCCTCGGCTAACGCTTTTGGATAATGTGAGGAACTGCAAGGGGAAGGAAAGTCCTCCATTGCAGTCAACAATATCTCCTTTGCGCAAACAATACTCTGTGTTGAATCGTTGCCATCTCCAGTCAGCACAACTAGGTGAGGCCTGCCTAGCAGATTCTGGAGATCTAGATCTTGAGTACACTATCCAACAAGTGTTACTAGGCAGATGTTTCGGGTGCCCTGATACAAGGAGGCTTCCCAGGCATGTTTTAAAGCTGGGAAATAACTGGGGGGTGGAGGGAGGGACAGTTTGGGTTTGTTCCTAGAGCTGAACGCAACCACTTCAGGAGCAGTTACGCCAGTTCCACGTTTAATCCCAGGAACAAAAGCCTTATTGTCTGTGGCAAACCAAAACGAAAGTGAACTTGTAGCAGCCTCGTTTCCCAGAAGGGTGCTAGGACGCCTCCCTCCTCCTTCCTCCACAGAGTGTGTTGTTTGTTATGTGCCAAAACAGGTGTTTGTGTTATGGGCCGAGGGCTGCAGTGAGCCGGAGAAGGACTGCAGTTGTTATCATGTGCTGTTGGCACAATTTATATGTACGGCAGGAGATGCCGGCTCTTTAACAACTGTCTATTGTTCGGTGAGAAGAAGGAAGTGTGGTCCCCCCCCCCCGCCACCCAGCTAACTTTGAGTCCACAACCTCTGACTTTTGACGTAGCTGTGTTCTCATTAAGCAGAGTTCAAACCAAGAACATTTTCTGTTGTGAGTGTACAGTCACAGGGAAAAAGAAAGTGCATCCTCTTTGAATTCTGTGTTTTTACATATGAAGACATAATAACAATCATCTGTTCCTTAAGCAGCTCTTAAAATTAGGTAAATACAACATCAGATGAACATGGCATATTGCACTATGCCATGATTTATTTAACAGAAATAAAGCCAAAATGGAAAAGCCATGTGTGAAAAACTTGAGTTCACCTTATGATTCAATAGCTTGTAAAAAGTTAAAGGTAAAGGGACCCCTGACTATTAGGTCCAGTCGCAGATGACTCTGGGGTTGCGGCGCTCATCTCGCTTTATTGGCCGAGGGAGCCGGCGTACAGCTTCTGAGTCATGTGGCCAGCATGACTAAACCGCTTCTGGCGAACCAGAGCAGCACACGGAAACGCCGTTTACCTTCCGGCCGGAGCGGTACCTATTTATCTACTTGCACTTTGACGTGCTTTCAAACTGCTAGGTTGGCAGGAGCAGGGACCGAGCAACTGGAGGTCACCCCGTCGTGGGGATTCGAATTGCTGACCTTCCGATCAGCAAGCCCTAGGCTCTGTGGTTTAACCCACAGCGCCACCCGCGTCTCTTCACTAGCTTGTAGAACCACCAATAGTGTGAAGCAATTGTTTCCTGTAGGACTTTATCTGTCTCTCACATCGTTGTGGAGAAATTTTGGGCCATTCATTTGCTAGCATTTGCTAGCAGCTCTCTTAAGGTCCCACACAGCTAGCAGCTCTCTTAAGGTCCCACACAGCATTTCAATCGGGTTGAGGTCTGGATTCAGATGCAACTTTGCAAACCAAAGCCATGCTACCATGTTCTTTTTAGAGAGACGAGGCTTTCTCCTGGAAACTCTTCCAAACAAACCATATTTGTTCAGTCTTTTTCTAATTGTACTGTCGTGAACTTTAACATTTAACATGCTAACTGAGGTCTGTAGGGCTTGAGATGTAATTCTTGGGGTTTTTTGCGATTTCTCTGAGCATTGCACGGTCTTACCTTGGCGTGAATTTGCTGGGACATCCACTCCTGAGAAGACTGGCAACTGTCCTGAATGCTTTCCACTTTTGAATAATCTTTCCCACTGTAGAATGATGGACTTAAAGTTGGTTGGAAATGGGCAGCAGCACTTGCTTCTCTAAGAGCATTGTGTCCTCTTTCCTCCTTGGCACTGTGTTAAAACACACCTGAATGCTCCAGACCAGCAAACTGCTAAAATTTTGTCTTTTATAGAGGTGGGCACACTTGCTGATGATCAATTAAGTAAGGACATTTGATTAGCAACCCCTGTCTACTTAGCCTCTTAATTCCTATGGAAGCTGTAATGGTGTACAGTGGTACCTTGGTTTAAGAACAACCCTGTTTACAAACTATTCGGTTTATGAACTCCGCAAAACCGGAAGTAGTGTCCCGGTTTGCAAACTTTACCTTGGTCTAAGAACGGAAGCCAAATGGTGGAAGGGCAGCGGCAGCGGGAGGCCTCATTAGGGTAAGAGCGCCTTGGTTTAAGAACAGACTTCCAGAATGGATTAAGTTCGTAAACCAAGGTACCACTGTACTTAGTTTTTCACACATGATTTCTCCATCTTGGCTTTATTTCTGTTAAATAAATCATGACACGGTGTAATATGAATGTGTTGTTGTTCATCTGAGGTTGCGTTTACCTAATTTTAAGACCTGCTAAGGAACAAATGATTGCTATTATGTCCTGATGTGTAAAAGCACATCATGCAGAGGGGGTGTACTTTCTTTTTCCCATGACTGTATGTGTGTGGTAAGAAAACACAGTTTGAGGAAGCAGTTTCTCGTAGGCCAGAGTGAGTGATGAAAATGTGTCTTTTCACGATTGAATTGCCCCTCCCTCCCTCTTCTGGTGTCACAGCCTAAGCTGTGATATTCACAATGTTTCAAAATCCCAGGCTTTCCCTTTTGTTTTCATTTCCTTTGATGGGCTATATTGTGATATGTGCTTGATTTGGAGCTGCCCATGTAACGTGCCATGCATTTGGAAGGTAATAAGTTGTGACATAGGAGGAAACAAATATAGATTAAAATGGGACAAAGGAGTAAAAAGGAGTGAGGAGGGCTATGAAAAGCACAACACAACTTTGTGGAGAGTCCTTTATAGGGGAGATCTTTATATTCGTTTTCAGCAGTCTTTTAAGATTGACTGCCTGCCTGAAGCCATGAGGAGTAGAAACTTAGGTTTCCTTCTCTCTCTCTCTCTCTTTAAAAGCAGGGCTGTTTCTCAAGAATTCAGCAACAGGATTTGGGGATTGGGGTGCAAAGCTGGAAGCTCCAGCAGTGTTTCTCAAACACTGTTTGAGGTCCCCAGCTGTTGTTGGACTACAACTCCCATCATTTCTAGCTAGCAGGGCCAGTGATCAGGGATGATGGGAGTTGTAGTAGTCCAACAACAGCAGGGGACCCAAGCTTGAGAAACGCTGCTCTAGAGAAACACTTGACTGATTAATCCATTGCTGCTATTATTCTTTTTGTTTCCCAGAGATATCATGTCTATCTACAAGGAGCCCCCTCCTGGAATGTTTGTAGTGCCTGACCCCCATGATATGACCAAGGTAGGTGGTATCTGAATGCCTTCCTCTGTAGTGTGTCCTCCCTGAAGGGGTTTCCCGCTGTTTTTAGGAGGGCTGCCATACTGAAGTTCACCTTGCTATGACTTGAAATTTCATTTACGGCAGCAGCCTGTGGGAAAGGATAGCAGAGCGATTGCCACAGGAGAAATTAGGCAAAGTGAAGTTTGCACAAAGCTTCTTCATCCTTAGGCAAATCTTTTCAATTCATGATCTGCTCACCCTGATAAATGTGTTAGAATGAGGGTTTGGGGTGCCTTTTCAAAAGGGAGAAGGAAGCAATCTCCAGCTCTGTTTCTGATTTTTATTTTATTTTTTTAAAGCGTTTATTAATTTTCCAATTGAAACATCTAATTAACATATCAAATCCAATCCAATGAAAATAAAAAACTAAAATAAAAGAAAGTCCAATTGTCTTCCAAATTGTAATAATTTTTGTTTTGGCTTCCCACGGTCTGAATTCCGAAGCGCTTTCAACATCATAGTCCTGCATCTCATCATCAATGTTTTCCATAATTCCGTATCCGATTTTTTCCTCCACGTTTTGACTCTGTTTATGTGATCCTCATTCATGTCAGAAAACAGATACTTTTTTTCCTATGGAGTGCAGATTTGTCCGTATATTGTACTTTTTCAACTGTTTTTGTTTTTCATCGCACCGCTTCATTTAATTGCATCCAAATTCAGAGTTCTGTCCAGCTCTTTGAGAATTGTTATTTTGGCAGCTCCCAAATCGTTAATCTTTCCCGTCCAGGTGTTATCAAAGAAACACAGAGAAACCTCCCTCTGAAACTCCTTGTTGATTTATTCTTAAGCATTCTGAATTTTAAGGAGGTCTGCCCCTGAGTCACAATATTTCACTGGCGTCCTCTTGGTATATCTCAGGGGTCTGTTCTTTTTTTAAAAAAAGTAGATCTCACATGCCTGAAGTTTGACCACATTGAGTGGCCATTTTGTTGAAGGTGAAATGAGGCCTCGTTCATACAGATGATGTGGTATACATCCTGGAACAGTTTTTATCACTCCAGACCACAGGTGGGGAAAGCTCCTCCATGAAAAGGAAGCCCATGTACGCCTGAGACCGGGCCTTGTGTTTCTTGTCTGCTGCTGTGGCCAAGTGGATAGGGAGCTATTCTGTGGGCTCAAAACCCAGGAGTTGTCTCTGTTGTTGCCCTTGTTGTGACTGGGGTTCTTTTGGGGGGGGGGCATCCGTGCAAAAGGTAAGTGGGAACATTTCTCCCCCTTCCTCCTGATGGTGTTCAGACTCATATCCTCCTCACCCCTTGCTCTGTGGAAAGAGCCACTGGGCGCTGCTGCTGCTGTTTAATGAGTGCCTGTCCTTGTGGGACAAAACCAATTGCTTTCGCAGTCTTCCACCTGTAGTGTGAAGAAATGGTGCGCTCCAGAAATAATTTGGGCCTCCTCAACAGCTACCTGTGTGAACTTGAGCTTGATACTTGAACTTGAGGGGGCAATGAGTTTTCCCTAATGCTTTGTTGAGGATCTCTCTTCTCCCCCCCCCCCTAACTCTCTTAGCGGCCGGCTTGCGTCCCGCGCAAGCTCTGCCGACGTTGCACCCAGTTGGAAGTTTTTGCGCGAGCTGGGCTTTTCTCTTGCAGATTCATGCGTTGATCACAGGCCCCTTTGACACGCCTTACGAAGGGGGTTTCTTCTTGTTCCTGTTTCGCTGTCCTCCAGATTATCCCATCCATCCGCCGCGGGTCAAACTGATGACAACTGGGAATAACACAGTGAGGTTTAACCCTAACTTCTACCGCAATGGGAAGGTCTGCCTCAGTATTCTAGGGTAAGGAGCTGAGCAGCCTGAGCTGCTTCGGGGAGGTCCACACTTCTGCATGCAATTATCATGTCGATGAAACGTGTGTGTGTGTGTTTCTGTTCAGAGCCAGGTTGGTTGATGATTATCATCTTGCGGGAACGAGAGGGGCTGGCTTTTTCACTGGTAGCTCTCCTTGCTACAATATGGGAGGCCCCCAAAGGTATTGCCACTCCACCAGCTTTTGAAGTCACACCTGTTTAGACAAGTATTTCCCTGCTCTTCCTAACTTGGATCTCCCAATTTGATTGTTTTTAGCTGTTACGCTTTTTGAAATGGGCTTCCTCATTTATATATATGTTTCAGTGCTGTTGTTATGCTATGACTAGCTCGTATTTTTTTACAGTTGGCTTCATTCTTCTTGTTTTGCTGTTGTCTTTTATTTTTTGTGAACCACGCTAGTATTTCGTCTTGAAATGTGAGGCTTTGAATTAATTATATTCCTATCATCATCATCATTGGCAAGACAGGGCACACTGGGACACATACTTGTCTGGGCAGAGGGGTCATCTCGGTAGTGGTCCCCGCCCTGTGGAATGCCCTCCCACCAGATGTCAAGGAAATAAACAACTGTCTGACTTTTAGAAGACATCTGAAGGCAGCCCTGTTTAGTGGCTGGCTGCCTTCAGATGGCATAGAACAGGGATGTCCAATAGGTCGATTGCAATCTACTGTTAGATCCCCAGGAGGTTTTTGTAGATCGCGGTCGATCGCTGGGTCCCTTTCCTTAGCATTGGTAAAATAGAATCCGGCCCCGCCTTCCATTGTTGCACGATCTGCAGAACGGAAGACGGAGTTTACTCAGTGAAGCTGTTTGTTTTCCCAGCGATCTGTTGTTGAGAGGCTGTTCCCCTTTCTCCCTGAAAACAGTCAGCAGCTTAGCCTTGAACTCCCAAAAAACGTGGCTTTCCTCCTCCCGTTAAAAAAAGCTTAACCACTTTAACCTGAACCCCCCGAAAACGGGGCTAGATCACTGCCAGTTTTGAATTCTGTGAGTAGATTGCAGTCTCTTGGGAGTTGGCCACCCCGGCATAGATCATTTGAGCATCTCTGGACATTGAAAGGAGTCTCTGCCATCAGCCAGATGCGCGAGAAAGTCATGCACATGGTTGACAGTGCTTCCTGTAACATCCAGAGCTTCTGTTCATTTGGCTCAGCTATCAGCAGCATTTAGTTTTCCTTTCTATATTTGCATGGGTTTTTTGTGGGGGGGGGGGAGGTTGGTTTCAAATAGCATTACATTTTCAGAAACCACAAAGCATTCTCTTGAAAGTTTGGGGCGTTGCTTTTTCCTGCTGATCCTGTGTGGTCTTCATTTCCACCCCTCAGCTGAGAGCTCTTCAAACCAGAGTACGACAGGAAGCGGCCATAGTTGCAGATTTTATACTCTGCCCAGTCGCTCGTGCCCTTCGGCCTGTTTCTGTTTGCAATGGCCAGAGGTTGACAGGCCCCTTGCTCGCGTCGTGCATCGTGGGGGCAGAGCCAGTTTGGGTGGTTTTCTGCCTCTGACTTGGTTCAAAAGATGGTGCTTGAAAAAGAAAATGACGGGAGCTGAATGGAGCTGCTGTATTCAACATCCTTAAGAAAATTAGATCGGGAATATAAAGTGACAGTCTAGGGCAGGCTTCCTCAACCTCAGCCCTCCAGAAGTTTTTGGCCTACAACTCCCATGATCCCTAGCTAGCAGGACCGGTGGTCAGGGATGATGGGAATTGTAGTCTCAAAAACATCTGGAGGGCCGAGATTGAGGAAGCCTGGTCTAGGGCAGGCATAGGCAAAGTCGGCCCTCCAGATGTTTTGGGACTACAACTCCCATCATCCCTCACCACTGGTCCTGTTAGCTAGGGATGATGGGAGTTGTAGTCCCAAAACATCTGGAGGGCCGAGTTTGCCTATGCCTGGTCTATGGGCTTCCAGGCTTGAGAAACAGCATCATTTCTTATATCCAATTGTATGCTGGGCAGACGTTGGGCCTTAACTCCTATCATCACTGACAATCTGCTGCGTTGACTGGGGCTGGTAGAATTTGCAGTCCAAAGTGCCTGGGCAACACCAGTTTGGAGAAAGCTAACATAACTCATGCATGAAAATTATGATCTTCCCTAGTAATACTGTCTTGTGTACAAGTTTCAAAGTAACAAAGCATGTATAGAGAGGAAAATTTGGGTATCCCACAGCTAAGCAGGGTGGATTTGATTTAAATCAAAATCGATTTAAATCACTAGTAAGTAAGACTTGATTTAAATCATTCTTCTTTTTTTGACAGAAAGACTCATTATTGCTGGTATAATCTTAATATTTACAACCAGAGGAAGATTCCATTTTTTGAATAATAAATTTTCAGAGTAGTTTTTTTTTTTACAGTTCTATCAAAAATTACTGATTTGGTTATACTATTAGAAATACATAGTCAGATAATTATGAAATTATTGTGAGGTTTAATAAGTTAACTGTTTACATTTGGACAACTTTTCTGCTGTACTTTATTGGAAGGAGAAACATAATCATTTCCTCAATAACAATTTAAACCATTTATGTAACAGAAACAGTATAGCATATGTATCCATGTTTGTCAACTGATGTGGTTAAACAGTTTAAAAACAGACAAACAACTTAGACTGAGTTTTAGCATACATTAAAAACTTAAAACAAATCCTTATTTCCTGATGAGTAGCCTTTGAACTATAATGTAACTTACGGTAAATAGAAAAGTATCTTTAGAAAGGTTTTTCCTCCAAAAGCATTTTATTTTAAAAATCTGATGTAAATTTTTTTAAAAAAAATCTGGTTTAAATTTAAAAAAATCCTGTTTGAAATTTAAAAATCTGATTTTTTTTATTTTATTAAAAAATCATTGATTTTTATCCACCCTGCAGTTAAAGCATTCTTTTCTTTGTAGGTTCACTAATGCTCAGACATGGCCTTGGGCGTTTTAAACCACATTTACTTGCTACACTTTGTTAGCCACAAGTGCTTTTTAGGATATATATGGATTTGGAACCTTTTAGGATCTAATTGGATTTGGGGACCCAAGCAAGCACCTTTTACATGTTATGTGGGAAAAATCAGGAAGACCGGCACCCTGAAAAAGCAAGGGGCAGGGACACCGTGCTATGCAACTTCATTATCCTGTTCTGTGTTTCTGGATTTTTATTTCCTGTTTTCATAGTTGAGCTTTTTGCCCTTCATCTCTGGACAGTGGGAATGCTCCAAATAGAATTCCTCAGATATTTCACACAGCTTCTAGAAACTGAGGTGTAGACACAGTGTGTAGCTGGTGCTCTGAAAGAAGACGACGATGCCAAGAAACAATGGCATTTCCGACTTGTTTATCACAGATGTTTGCACGCATTTGCTTGGTTGCCATGATTTATTCTGTTTCTCCTAATTACGGAGACTTGCCAAGGAGATGCGTGGGGTATTGATGCCTTGAGCCCTGGCCACTGGGAATCCTGCCCCCTCGTCCCCCTCGCTCCCCTAATCAGCCAGCTCCCAAGGTTTCTGAATTCCAGTACGTTTGATAAGAGCTAGACATCTAAACAGAAAAGGAATGTGATACTTAGGAGGCTGAATTCTCCCCTCACTGCCAGACTTTGTGTGTGGCTCTTGCTTGAGACTGAATGCATACAGCCCTCGATTCAGATTGCTGGAAAGATGCATAAAAGTTTGGAATGGGTCTATCACAAAACAGTAATTATCCATCTTCATAACGTGTGTGTGTGTGTATTCAAACGTTTTCACAACTACCTTCAAAACAAATACAGTCGAACCTCCGTTTACGTAACCCTCTGGTTACATAAACTTTGGGATGTGCGTGCGGCAAACCCGGAAGTATTTTACCGGGTTTTGCCCCCACGCACATGCACAGAAGCAGTCCTCAGGTTGCCTTGGGATCTGACCTTGGGATCTGACCGGACCTCCAGAATGGATCCCATCCGCAACTGGGGGTACCACTGTACATTGTTTCATAAAATGACTTCCTACCCTCGCCTCCACAGTGTTTTTACTCAAACTGTTTTTTTCTACTGCATTACATCTTTTTATCTATTACAAAAAAGTTTCTCGTGTTACAATTATTTTGCTGCTTTTATCTCGAATCCTGTCTGCAATTTCATTTATAACTATGCTATCTATGTGTGTCACAGATTTGGGCTTTTCAATCTTCTTTGGTTGTTTAGTGGTTCTTGCCATTACTTCTTCAATTTTTTCCCCACCACCCTGAGACTTGGAAACTGTTGGGGTTTTTTACTACCTACCTTACCTACACTGGAAACTGTCTTTTTTTACTACCTACCTACACACACACACACACACACACACACACACTGACAGCTAGGACGCTCACAAGTTACAAATCGAAGTACAGTGGTACCTCAGGTTACATATGCTTCAGGTTACATACGCTTCAGGTTACAGACTCCGCTAACCCAGAAATAGTGCTTCACGTTAAGAACTTTGCTTCAGGTTGAGAACAGAAATCGTGCTCTGGCAGTGCGGCGGCAGCAGGAGGCCCCATTAGCTAAAGTGGTGCTTCAGGTTAAGAACAGTTTCAGGTTAAGAACGGACCTCCGGAACGAATTAAGTACTTAACCCGAGGTACCACTGTACACTGAAAGCCACACACCATTCACTCCACTTTACAGAATTGTGTTTGTTTGGCTGTGTGAAAATAAACCCCCGTTTCTTGCTGTCTGGCAGTACGTGGACTGGTCCGGCCTGGAGTCCTGCCCAGAGCATCTCTTCGGTCCTTATATCTATACAGTCCCTGATGACTGAGAACCCTTATCACAACGAGCCTGGCTTTGAGCAGGTAAGTAGCCGGAATCGTGGATTAGTGCCCACTTTACGGAGCTCTTGGTTACAGGGACAGGGAAGTGGCCGTCCCGTAACAAATGGCTCTCTTAGAAACGGGAATGTCGGCAGAGCAATAAGACCCGTTGAGGTTTGATCTCCAACCCCTCTACATCCTTTTAAGAAGACCCTCCCGATTCAGAGGTTCGGCGTGTTGCTGCGGGTGGGGCCTGCTACCCTGTTGTGTTAAAACAGCTGACTGCATTGGGACAGAGTGGAAAGGAAGAATGCCCTGAGCAGCCCTGGATAACTCCATATGCTGCAGTCTGTATACACATATACGCAGCTTGTCTGCAGAGCAAGACCATGCATGGGACCTCTTTGGGATCTTTCATGGAACATAGCTCTGGTTTGAAATAGGATTGTCAATCCACTTTTATCAGCGACTGGCCAGTGTTTCCAATGGGTAATGTCAGCCATACTAATTGGAGGCATTCCCAGTCTCTCTCTTCTCCCCCCCCCCCCCCCCCCATAAGACCAAAGTTGTGGGCCGTGTGTCTTGAACTTCGTAAAAGGTGACTTGTTTTTGGCCACCGATCTCTTGCAGGAAAGACATCCGGGAGACAGCAAAAATTACAACGAGTGTATTCGGCACGAGACTATCAGGGTCGCCGTGTGTGACATGCTAGAAGGAAAATGCCCTTGTCCGGAGCCTTTACGGTATGTTTGGGAGTCTTAGTCCTTGGGTTTCAGGCATTTAGCATGGAGAAGGAGAGAGGGAGGTACCCTTTAGTCAGACTTCCTGTGAGGTTTGGAGTTGACAGGGTTAACAGCTCTGTGTCTGTCCTGTATCTGGGGAGTTGTTTTTCTCTGCATCCGGGAAAAGTTCTTTGTCTGTGAGTTACTTTCACTTTTTAGCCGAGAGACGCAGAGATACCATGCCCGCCGTCTCCGATGGTCTGTTTATTATTTTATCGTTCCGATGTAAATAAAGCTGTTAGTTTAGAGGAACAACAGCGTGTGGACTCTCTCTTCTTTAGAGAGCCAGTGTGGTGTAGTGGTTAAGAGCGGTAGTCTCGTAATCTGGGGAACTGGGTTCGTGTCTCCGCTCCTCCACATGCAGCTGCTGGGTGTCCTTGGGCCAGTCACACTTCTTTGAAGTCTCTCAGCCCCACTCACCTCACAGAGTGTTTGTTGTGGGGGAGGAAGGGAAAGGAGAATGTTAGCTGCTTTGAGGCTGCTTACAGGGAGTGAAAGGCGGGATATCAAATCCAAACTCTTCTTCTGCAAGCTCACTCACACCAGAAGCACGCGCTGTGCTGCTCTGCTGTAAGTCCGGGAATTCTGTTGCTGTGGAAACATACCGGTCCTGAACACTCCCCCCCCCCCCCACACTTAGAAAAACTGTTTGCCAGCATGAAACCCCTGACTCGGCATTCAAGCACCTTCGTTCATACATTCCTGCAGCTGCATGATCATTGTCCGCATTCTGTTCCTTCGACTCCAGATTACCAATATGTGTCTTGTTAATTCAGATCTTTTGCTGAGGTTATTTGTGCAAGCAATGCAAACTGCAGTACAGTCGGACCCTGGTTCTCGAACGGAATCCGTTCCGGAAGTCCGTTCGAATTCCGAAAACGTTTGAAAACCAAGGCACGGCTTCTGATTGGCTGCAGGAGCTTCCTGCACTCAATCAGAAGCCGCGTCGGATGTTCGGGTTCCAGAGAACATTTGCAAAACGGAACACCCACTTCCGGGTTTGCGGCATTCGGGAGCCAAAATGTCCGAGTCGCAAGACATTTGACAACCAAGGTACAACTGTATTCATGGCTCCATAGAAGCTCTCCCTGCTGTCCGCCTCTTAAGGTTGTTGTTTTTTTATAATATTTTGGTCAGCAGGTCATGCATGAGGGAGGGAACCAAAGTGCGTTGTGCTGTGGGGAAATGTTAGCTATTGTAGTTGTTTTTAAGAAATGTGCACATGACAAACTAATTTTCAGGAGCACTAACTATGGCAGTAGCCCTTTTGTTATAAACCACCTGTCACATCCTCACTCTGTGGTCTTACGGTTTGTTTTGCTTGCTAGGGGTGTCATGGAAAAGTCCTTCATGGAGTATTATGATTTCTACGAGGGGGTATGCAAAGAGCGGCTTCACCTCCAAGGACAGACGATGCAGGTAAGGATCAGATAATGTCTGTGACTGCCCACTCCGGAAGGCAGCCTCCATGTTTTTGTTTTTGTTTTAAATTAAATGATTTGGATTGTCATATTTCCCTCCCTCTTGAGAAGTGGGCTTGTTTGCTCAGCTGAGGGTTTTCCCAAAGGGCAAATGGAAAACCTGAGGTATGGGGGACAAATTAGGAGAAATGACCAATTGCTGGCATTTCTGAAGCACCAGGAACTAGCTGGAAGCATATTGTGGAATGCGGGTGGCGCCGTGGTCTAAACCACTGAGCCTCTTGGGCTTGCAGATTGAAAAGTTCGCGGTTCGGATCCTTGTGACGGAGTGAGCTCCCGTTGCTCTGTCCCAGCTCCTGCCAACCTAGCAGTTCGAAAGCACGCCAGTGCAAGTAGATAAATAGGTACCACTGCGGCAGGAAGGTAAACGGTGTTTCCATGCACTCTGGCTTCCATCACAGTGTCCCGTTGCGCCAGAAGCGGTTTAGTCATGCCAGCCACATGACCCAGAAAGCTGTGGACAAACACCGGCTCCCTCGTCCTGAAAGCAAGATGAGCGCCGCAACCTCATAGTCGCCTTTGAGTGGACATAACGGTCCAGGGGTCCTTTACCTTTTACCTTTTTTATATTAATGTGAGCAAGACGTTGGAATGAGGGGGTGAGAGGTAGGAGACTTGAATAGATCCTGGTTATTGGGAAAAGCGCATCCAGCAAGGGGATGGGGATGAAAGATGTTAAATTCTCTAATCCAGGAAGTGAGCTTCCATGGCTGTGTTCTGCTTCCACAGTCAGAGGCATCCATGCTTCTGAATACCAGTTCCTGGAAACTACAGGAGGGGAGAGGGCTCTTGTGCCCGGGTCCTTCTTGACACTTTTCCACAGGCATCTGGTTGGCTACTGTGCGAACAGGATGCTGTACTAGATGGGCCTTTGGCCTAATTCAGCAGGTTCCTCTTAGGTTATAGATAGATTTCAATATACAGTGGTACCTTGGGTTACAGACACTTCAGGTTACATACGCTTCAGGTTACAGACTCTGCTAACCCAGAAATGGTACCTCAGGTTAAGAACTTTGCTTACAGATGAAAAATTTATCAGAGAGTAGGGCATGTATATGGGACGTGGATGGCGCTGTGGGTTAAACCACAGAGCCTAGGACTTGCCGATCAGAAGGTCGGCAGTTCGAATCCCCGCGACGGGGTGAGCTTCCGTTGCTCGGTCCCTGCTCCTGCCAACCTAGCAATTCAAAAGCACGTCAAAGTGCAAGTAGATAAATAGGTACCACTCCGGCGGGAAGGTAAACGGCATTTCCATGCGCTGCTCTGGTTTTACCAGAAGCGGCTTAGTCATTCTGGCCACATGACCTGGAAGCTGTACGCCGGCTCCCTTGGCCAATAAAGCAAGATGAGCGCCACAACCCCAGAGTCGGTCACGACTGGACCTCATGGTCAGGGGTCCCTTTACCTTTACCTTTAGGGCATATATATAGAATTTTTGTAAAATAACATTGTCAAAATATTAATCCGTTGGCAGGTTTCAATTGACTTCTGGGTGCAAATAGGATAAGTTTACGAAATTTAAAGTAAGTTAAATAACAGAGAGAAAATAAAGATAAGTGCGGATTCAAGGAATTTAATCTAGGAACTTAATAGGAAGATCGGAGGTCATGTTAAACTTAATTACAATATGTACAATATGATGCACAAAACAAGTATCAATGAATAAACGAATAATTGTTTATTTTTTATCTTGTCTTTAACGTCTACTGATTATTCTTGTTATACAGTTTTCAACCAATAAAGCATTAAAAAAAAGGTAATTTTCATCCTTTCTCCTCTCCTCTCACAGGATCCCTTCGGCGAGAAGCGAGGGCACTTTGACTACCAGTCCCTTCTGCTGCGTTTGCAAGGAATCCGCCTGAAAGTGCAGGAGAAACACCAGCAGGAGAACCCAGACATAGACTCAGAAAGCAGCTCCTCTGAGACAGAGACAGACACTCAAGGGAGCATTAAGGCTTAGGTGCCTCCCAGCTGATCGCTTGGGAACCCAAGACGCAGGGGTGGGATCTTCTGACTCCAGGCACTGCGGAGGAACCCCGGAGAGACCCAAGAAGAACCAGTCCGGTTCTAGAGCGGGGAGAACCTGGGCTCAGCAGCCACCCCTTCATTGCCTCCTCCAGTGCTCTGGTACACGCTGTTTAAAACAAATGAGGATTTGATGCTAAAACTGAACCAGGCTTGTGACAAGCTGTCTTTTGAAAGTGGCTCTTTCTCTGCTGGAGACCCGTGAGCAAAAAGGGCATAAAGGCATTCTGGAAGAACCCGTGACGGGTTGGTTTCTGTCCTCCCCATGTTTCTGAAAGAGCAGGAGGTAGAGCTTGCCTCTACGCCCCGCCGTCTTTTGTTTCAAAACATGCCGCATATACCCTCAGCGCCTCCCTCCCAGCGTTGCCCTCCCCCTCCCCACACAACGGGATGGACTCCCAGCTCTACCAAGTCTGTAAAAGCACCTTTGACCATTTAAATAATCAAGCCCCGCTTTCATATTCGCTCTGTTTCAGTTTCCCAGTTGGGTTGGGGTTGCCTGTCCTAGACAGACCAAAGAGGAGGAACTTTGGCCGGAACTGGGCTTTTGTGGCGATTCAAAACGACGACGACGAAAAAGCAGATTCCAAAGCTTTACTCAACTCTAGAGCTCCTTTTAAATAACCCCTCCCCAGATTTGGAATCCAGGCAGCAAAGAAGGAAGAGACAAACTGGGAGAGATCCTAAATTGTTAATGTGTCAGCCTTGTGAGCAAGCCAGCCAGCGGCCTTCAAAAGGTGAAGTTGAGCAGGTTTCATGGCCAGTGTGTTTGTTTTTATTTTTTGTGATCCTTGGGAAGGAGCCATCACTTTGGCAGTTCATTTCCTGCAAGCGGCATATAATTATTATTATTTTGGAAGGTACAGTATTAGAATTTAGGGAAGACAGGTGATTCTATGCAGCCATTGATTGTGTTTCAAGAGAGAGATAGCAAATATAAATTAACGCAGCACCAATAGAGAAAAAAGCAGTGCTAATCTTAAGCTTTGGCATAGCAGACTTCTCTGTTCAAAGCAGCTCAGATCTGCAGCTTTGGGGGCAGAGTTAGGAGTTCAGTCATGTAGAGGAGGATACAAGCTAATGGAAAGACAGCAATAAGCAGCAGTCCAAGGCCAGGGCAGGAAACCAGCTGTTGAGATCTGCCGAAGGATTGGCTCTCGTTTTTTGTCAGGAGCCTCTATTGAAACCGAAGCAAAGTTGCACATGTGTAAGTCTGCCGAATCTGCCGTAACTCCCTTTTCTCTGAATCGCTTTGTCGTGCTATAGACCGAGAAGCACATGCCTTTTGAGGATCGAATTGCGGGAGAACGTCTGGCCACCCTCCCAGCTGGCAAAGTATTTTATTTTATTTTTTACTTTTGAAAGTTCAAGCTGGTTTCTACGTAGAAAGGCTCAGAAGCCTTGTGAGCACCTTTCATTTGCTTTCCCCCCTTCTTCTTTTAGAGACCCTTTAAGACTTTTTTTTTAAATGGGGGGGGGAGCTCCTGACCTACAGATGCACATCCAGAACAAAAACTTGGCAGGGGGAGGTGAGCAGATGTTAAAAGTGGCCAGGCCAGTAGGAAGAGTTTCACTCAATAGGTCCAATCCCAGCTGTAGAAACCATGCAGTTCCTACCTGGCCTCTGAAAGGAAGCTCATTTCTGATTATAGGCACTGTTTATCTGCAAGCACAACACCAGTCTTGCAGCTACTCCTGCCTCTCCCATGTAGAGTACGATGTGCTGCTGCTTAAAAGTAACCCCCCCCCATACCTGCTTTTTGGAGTGGAATGCCATTTTCCATGTTTCTCTCCCACCCGCAAGGAGAAAAGAATCTCCCACGGGTTACGAATAGCCGGTAGAATCAAAAGCTTTGTAATGCAAGTTTGCATTTAGATGCCTTGTGGAGGGGGACCTCGTGAGGACGAAGGCAATCTTATCATGTTTGCGTTGATCTCATTGGGTGCAATCCAGCAAAAAAAAACACAGAAATCAGTCGTGCTTCACCTCCACTGAAATCAAAGGGACTTGAGTGCACACTTAATGTTTTAAGTCTCACAGAAATCAGTAGGACCTAGGTAGGACTTCTATGCTCCGAACTCTGCCAATTGTGTAAGTTTGGCTTCCCCCCAGTCTATAGTCACCAGGACCAGAGGTGTTCCCGAATCAGAGCACCCGTTACTTCAAGAGACCTTAGTTCCAGATGCATGTTGGCTGTCGAACCATTGCATTACATTTCTTTTAAGACAAAACGAAAAGAAAACATGAAAATGCCTTATGTGGTTATTTCTTTTTCACACGGCTCGCATGTGGATGTAAGAAAACAAAACAGAACAAAAAGAAATATGGTTTTCTAGCTGCCCATAGTCATCTGTTTTCTGAATGTTTTCCATTTCAAAAGTGACAATCCTAGATGACTGATCTAGACAAAATGTTTAGTGACGAGACTTTTAGGCCTAACAAGCTAAACACACTCGAATGCACAAGGGTCTTAAGAAAAATAAGAAATCCTTGTTTATATACAATTGTACATAATTTTTTTTTTTTTTTTTGGTGCAATAAAGTTTGTTTTGGCAGGATCTTTGTCCTTTGTCCTGGATTGGTAAAACAGCGGGGAATACCCCAAAAGGGGGTCTTGTTTTCATAAGCAGCTTACTTCCAGGCCCCACACATGCCATTGGTTGGTGGGACCAGTGGCAAAGGGGGCGGGGAGCAATGATTGCTGTACTTCCTACAGAATAAATGAAAGGTTTATGCACACACCTTTCTCCCAGTGTTAGGTAAAGGAACCCTGACCATTAAGTCCAGTCGTGACCGACTTGGGGGTTGTGGCGCTCATCTCGCTTTATTGGCCGAGGGAGCCGCCGTTTGTCCGCAGACAGCTTCCGGGTCATGTGGCCAGCATGACTAAGCCACTTCTGGCGAACCAGAGCAGCGCACGGAAATGCCGTTTACCTTCCCGCTGAAACGGTACCTATTTATCTACTTGCACATGACGTGCTTTCAAGCTGCTAGGTTGGCAGGAGTCTCCCGGTGTTAGAAACTCATAAATATAAGCCAGGGGCCAAATGGCTCCTTAAACCAAAGTTGTAGTCACCAAAACAGAATGTCTAGTTGCCATTTTGGGGCAAGACGGTTTTAAAGTCATCTTCTGCAAATGATGGGCTGAC
>JAXCMG010000034.1:275254-324705 GCA_034642415.1 Podarcis siculus
AGCCTGCAGCCCGAAGCACAGGGCGCGCCCCGGAGTGCGCCCCGGGCTTCAGGCAGATGTCCGCAAGCCTTGTGAGCCCGGCGGGAGTTCCCGCCGGGTTTGCAAGGCTTGCGGATAGCAGCCTGTTCTGGGGGCTGGGGGAGGAATAATTTTTTTTATTATTTCCCCCAAAAAACCTAGGTGCGCCCTATGGGCCAGTGCGCCCTATAGGGTGAAAAATACGGTATGTGATTTTCTATTCATTTCCCCAAGCTGTTGGTTTCCCCTGATCAGCGCAACACCCTGTGACAATGGGAACCACAGGTTGATAATGTGCATCATGTATAGAAGCCTAGGCTCATACAAGAGCTTTTCAGATTCACACATTTTGCAGTGACCCTCCTTTTAACGCTAAGATCAAACCTTGGTGTTTCCTCGTTACATCTCTGGAGATGTAATGAGGTTGAGGGAGCGTTCTTTCATATGTGGTGGACCTGTAAAAGGGTAAAAGTGTATTGGGAAATAATTTATAATGAACTGAAAAAAATGTTTTAAAGCACCTTTCCAAAAAAACCAGAGTCCTTTTTGTTGGGGTAATTCAAATGGAAATTCCCAGGTGTCAAAAAAGGTTATTCATATGTACACCACTACGGCGTCCTGTGTTTCGTTAGCCCAAAAATGGAAAACGAGCGAGGTCCCAACTAAAGAAGAATGGCAACTTAAGCTGATGGAATATGTGCAGCTTGCAGCTCTAACTTACAGAATAAGAGAATGAGAAGAACGCTTGTTTAAAGAAGATTGGAAAATGTTTACTGAATATATGGGGGGATAATTGGGTACACTTGAAAACGTTGGCAGCATTAAGATAAATTCAACAGTGTAAATAAGTTTTGATGGAAGTAACAATGGAATACTGAATGGTTTAGTTTATATAAAATATGCAGGGATTTTATGCTATGCAAAATGAACCATGGGAAGAGAAGAAGGGATATCTTAAGGTTGATATCTTAAGGTTGTCTAAATGAATATTCTAAATTGTAAAACAGAAAATTTAATAAAAATTATATATAATAAAATAAGAATAATAGTAATAGTAATAATAATAATAATAACAACACCTTGGTGTTTCCTCATCTCACCTGGACTAATTGGTCTTCAGCCAAAACTGTCCCACGTTCCTTGTATTTGGCCTACAAAGGGGGAAAAAGTGGTGATAAGACACACAGAGATATATAAGCCATTTCCCCCTCCTGAATCTCTGATTCTTTAACATCATTATGGGAGCCACAATGGCTACGTTCTCCTTCCACTGTCAGAGGAGTGATGCTTCTAAATGCCAGTTGCTGGGAATTGTGGCTGGGCAGAGCGCTGTTGCTTTCATGCCCTGCTTGCAGGCTTGGCACGGGCTCTGGTTGGCCACTGTGAGAACAGGGTGCTGGACTAGATGGGGCATTGGCCTGATCCAGTATACTCATCTTATACTCTTATGAGAATACCCAGTCCACAGGACTGTTTGGCAAGCACCCAAGACTTGGCTGTCTTAAGTTGTAGGACCAAAGCAGTGCAACTCTCCCTTCTCTTGAAGGCCAGCAAGCTGCAATTCTGCCTGTTCCAGCTTCCTAAGAGCACAATTCAAATGGTTTCTGAGTGCAATTCAAAGTGTTGGTGCTGACCTTTAAAGCCCTGAGCAACCTCGGCCCTGCATATCTGAAGGAACGTCTCCACACCCATCGTTCAGCCCAGAGACAGAGGTCCAGCTCCGAGGGCCTTCTGGTGGTTCCCTCACTGTGAAAAATGAAGTTACAGGGAACCAAGCGGAGGGCCTTCTTGGGAGTGACACCTGCCCTCTGGAACGCCCTCCCATCAGATGTCAAGGAAATACAGTAAGTAACTACACAACCTTCAGAAGAAATCTGAAGGCAAGCCTGTATAAGGAAGTTTTTAAGGTTTTATTATGTTTTTATATATGTTGGAAGCAGCCCAGAGTGGCTGGGGCAACCCTTCTTCCACACACAAGGTGGCCTGAGGCAAACTGCTCTCTCCTAGCCTCAGTCTCCACATCTGCAAAATGGAGGATAATGCTTACCTTACAGGAGCAGAGGGGAAACCTGTAGCCCACCACATGACGTTGGACTACAATTCCCATCATTGGAGCATTCGCTGGTGCCAATGGGATATGCAGTCCAACAACATCCCGATGGCCACAAGCATGGATTTTTGTTAGAGGGGGCAGGCTTTTGTTAGGGGAGGGGAGGGCAGAACCTCAAATTTGTATTGCTTTGATTATTTTGGCCACAAGTCTCCCATCCCTGATTCATCATTCTCCTGAAGTGGGGACATGTATCTTTGGTACGTTTTATTTTATTTTATTGCTATGGCTTGTGGCTGATGCAAATAAAGATTCTTCTTCTCTTCTTGTCTCATCAGACAAAAGTGCGAAGGAGACAAATTCCAGCAAGGGATTTTAAGAAGCCAGGCAGCCCTAGTTTAGGCGAGAGGTGCAGTAGATCGAGAGAAGTAGCAGCAGCGAATGCCTGGGGTGATCCCTGCCAGCTGCAGGATACAATAATGGGTGATGTGACTGAAGAGAAATGCCTCTGAGCATGTGCAAAGTGTATTTCTCCACCACCACCCCTTGCCCAGTCTGGGGTTGAAGCAGGGCCGGATTTAGGTTAGATGAGGCCCTAAGCTACTGAAGGTAAAGGGGCCCTTTATATGCCCAGCTGTCCTTTGTCAACAACAAACTGTCGCTGTTTTTTGTGTTGAATATATGCTATATGGTAATTTATGGACCTCATAGGTATCTAAAGCCATTTGCACGTAACAAAATATGTATTTTATCAAAGTAATTGTTGAAATACAATTCAGAAGTATATTAATAGTGAAATAATGATTAAGCTCTAACGTAAAATGATTTTTCATGCATAACAAACTTAATAATGCAAACACATGTGGCAATAACAAAAGTTTCTTTAGAAACACAATTTACATCACAGGAGCCTACACAACACCAAACACTGTTGCTGTATGTAGGCTTTATTTTATTTGTTTTTTTATCTTATATCATGGGTAGGCAAACTAAGGCCCAGGGGCTGGATCCGGCCCAATCGCCTTCTCAATCCGGCCTGCAAATGGCTGGGGAATCAATGTGTTTTTACATGAGTAGAATGTGCCCTTTTATTTAAAATGCATCTCTGGGTTATTTGTGGGGCATAAAAATTTCTTCACCCCCCAAAAAAAAATATAGTCCGGCCCCCCACAAGACCTGAGGGACAGTTTGCTGAAAAAGTTTGCTGACTCCTGTTTTATATTTTGGAAATGCACATCCAGGTGTGTGGTTTTTTTGGGGGGGCCCCAAGCTTGTTTAGCTTATACAGAGTTGTTCCACCTGGCCTTTGGCTCAGAATCTGTTTGATTCCCTCCCCCTTTTTCTTTTTCCTTTCTCCTCCTATGATGAGATTGCTCCCTAATTGTTTTAATGTTGCATCTTAATCTTAAAATTGTATTTTAATCAACTTGTTTTTATTATTGGTTGTTAGCCGCCCTGAGCCCGGTCTTGGCTGGGGAGGGCGGGGTATAAATAAAAATTTATTATTGTTATTATTGTACGTAAATGCGACACTGGTAAGTGCGAAAGAGCTTCCCGGGGAGTGGCAGGAGGTGCAGACTGCAGCCCCTTCCCCTCCTACCAAGGCTGGGCTGGCGGTGGGGGAAAGACAGCAAGCGAGCCGGATGGCAATGAAAGGAAGACCAGCTGGAGGAGGAGGAGGAGGAAGAAGGAGGGAGGAAAAGAAGCCTGACCTCGGCCAGCTTCTTCTTGGCGATGGCGCCGGCCCCGACTCCCCGGCGGTGCATTGCTGCCAGCGAGCGGCGTCCGGGCTCGAGCCTCTTTGGGGAGATGGTGGAAAGGGAGTGGATTTGGGGGGCGGGGGGGGGAGGCGGTATTAAACACATTAGAAAAACCTCTACGTCATCCGTGCGCGACAGGAAGGAAGCTTCTTTTGGGTCGGCGCTTCTGCCTTGCCACTAGGGAGTTTGCCCAGGGAGTCCCGTGGCTGCTTTTGGAGGGCTGCCGGGGGGGGGGTGGGCACGGGGAGGGGTGCCCCCCTTTTTTTGGGGGGAGGGGGGGGGGGGGTTTGGGGGGGGGGGGGGCATTTCCCTCTCGCATCTGGTGCTGAAATGTCCCCAATAATTAGAGACACAAACTCACAAATGAGAAACAAAATAAAAAAATTCCTTCCAGTAGCACCTTAGAAACCGACTAAGTTTGTTATTGGTATGAGCTTTCGTGTGCATGCACGCTTCTTCAGATACTTCTTCAAATTCGAAGTCTTCAAATGAGAATTCACATATTTTCAGGGTGGCATGGCAGATGGAGTGCTGGACTTGCAACATTTGAGTCATAGTTTTTTTGATACACCCCCCCCCCAAAAAAAGAGGATATTGTTTTTCTTTTTTAAAAAAAGGGAAATGTTTAATGCATACTTTCTAAGGGTTGTGGATAGATTTTTACATTAGTAGAACTTTCAAAAGTCACTTGTATTAAGATGAATAAGGTTTTAAGATTGGGCTATTAAGAATATAAGCTTTTACAAACAAGCTAGTACAATGGAACCAAGATGGGGAGTGGAGGGAAGTCAATTGAGTTAAGATTTATTACTGTATTTGAATTGCTATAATTGTATTGTTTTGCTTTGTTTTTATATTGTTTTTGTTTTTTGAAAAAATTAATGAATTGTTATCAAAAAAGAGTCATAGGTTTAAATCCCTGCTGAAAGCAACCCGTTGGCCCCTCTGGGATTTGTTATACACGCATGCATGTACGTGAATTTGTAAATCCTGTTTGTGCTTGGCTACCCAGAACTACCCATGCACCCTTATAAATGCGTGCATTTAGAGAGGATCCCAAATTTGGCAGTGGGTGAGCACATTTGGGCAGGACTCCTAGTCTCACTTAACCTAGAAAAGAGACACCTGACACCCCGTTCTTATTCTATGCAGCTATGTAACCTCATTTATTATTATTATTTATTTATTGAATTTATATACTGCCCTATACCCAGAGGATTCTGGGCGGTTCAAAGAAAAGATCAACATAAAAACCACAATATATATAATAAAAATAAAAACAACAACCCAATAACACCCCCCCAAAAAAGAACTGCAACATGAGAACCTGACATTAGGTCAGATAAGCTGCATTTAGTATTTAGGTCCAAAATTTCCTACATCAGAAATAGCCCTAAAAAGGAAAGGCAGGATAGCCCAGAGTTTGGAGCATTTTTTAAAAGAATTACTGTAATACAGTAGTGCAATACATGACTTTCTTCTGAAGTCAAGAGTGGAAAGTAATATGTTGACTGGCAAAATTAAATAAACCATGCACTTAACAGTGCTTTGTTTATTAAAATATTTAACATGTATTTTTGCCTGCCCGCATTCATAAACAGATGAATATATCGCCAGAACATTATTTCAGAAGGGGTATTTAAAAGATGCTGGAGAAAGTTATATAATCATTTGCACTGGATGGGACTACAATAGCAAGATACTCTTTAAACCGGTTCTCTTTCTTTTGAAACTACAGTGGTACCTCAGGTTAAGTACTTACCGTATTTTTCGCTCTATAAGACACACCAGACCACAAGACGCACCTAGTTTTTGGAGGAGGAAAACAAGAAAAAAAATATTCTGAATCACAGAAGCCAGAACAGCAAGAGGGATTGCTGCTTTCACTGTGCAGTGATCCCTCTTGCTGTTCTGGCTTCTGAGATAGCTGCACAGCCTGCATTCGCTCCATAAGATGCACACATGTTTCCCCTTAATTTTTAGGAGGGAAAAAGTGAGTCTTATAGAGCAAAAAATACGGTAATTTGTTCCGGAGGTCTGTTCTTAACCTGAAACTGTTCTTAACCTGAAGCACCACTTTAGCTAATGGGGCCTTCTGCTGCCGCTGCACCGCCAGAGCACGATTTCTGTTCTCATCCTGAAGCAAAGTTGTTAACCCGAGGTACTATTTCTGGGTTAGCGGAGTCTGTTTCCTGAAGCGGATGTAACCTGAAGCGGATGTAACCCGAGGTACCACTGTACTGGATATGGGCATTGTAACAGGCTGGAAGGAAGTCCCATTAAATTCAGGAGGACTTGCTTCTGAGTCGGTGAGGTTAGTTTGTGCTGATAATAAGGCCTAAGTCCCACTGAACTCTGCAGGACCGACTTCTGAGTAATATACTTAGGCCAGCACTATAAAATAGGGTTGTGTTTACATGATTCACTCCCTCTTTCTGGAAACTGGGTTAAATGTGCTGTCATATTGCCCTCTAGTGGCACACTGCTATAACAAAAATGGACTCAACTTGTGTTATGATGATGAAGAGCAATGGTCAGTCTTATCAGGCAGAGTGCAGTGGCCCCACAGAAAAAGACAGCAAGTTGATTCTTGAATTTGTGGTTATTGTGTTGTTACAGACAGGGAGTGAAACATATCCATAGACATGGCATTCTCTGCCTCTAATACCAAAATAACTTGGGTGTTAGTGTTAGAATTCCTGCTCCATGATTGCAGTCATGGGATTGTTGTCTTTCACATGACGGTGTATGTTTTGACTCCACAGAGTGGGAAGTGATGGAGACGGGATGTTTGTGTTGCTGTGTTCCGTGAAGTGGGACTATTGTCCTTTGTTGTTTTTCTCTTTGCTGTCTGATGCTAGAGAGAGGGGGAGCCATGTTGCAGTGCTCCATGTGTGTATATATGTAAATAAAGTAGATTAGCCAAAATGCTGAGTTGCTGAGTTCTGTTATGCAAGCTGTGAAGACTCTGCTGATCCCTAAGTGTGCCGGTGTCTGTTGGCATCGGTCGCTGTGATGTTTAGGCAGAAGAAAGCTTTTGAAGTTCCCGAATGATCGACCACGAGGGAGAGAACATGCCAGTCGGGCATGTGTCTCTGCCAGGGTCCTACTCGAGAGCAGGACAAGCTCTTGACAGTTAATGCACCTTGACTTGGGGGAGGGGAGAGAGACAATTCGCCACTACTCAGACAGCAAAATGTACTTCATCAGTTCTTACAACCACTGTGTAACCTTATTATTTCACCAAAATTGCAGGTGGGCAGAGTGGGTTGAAGGCTGAGAGACAGCAGTCAACCAAAGGCTAGCTGCAAAGTTCCAGAGCTGAGCTACGAACCAGGTACTGCCAGGCTCATAGGCTCACATTCTTTCCCAATCACAAGAGTATTCCAGTGGTTGTTACATACCAGATTTCCACTTAACACTAACATACCTTCTCCAGATGTATCAGTTTGGCTGGCAGTGTACTTAGTTTGCCTCTGAGCATATTAAGATGGTGCATGGCTAGGGTCTTACAAGTGCAGTGGTACCTCGGGTTAAGTACTTAATTCGTTCCGGAGGTCCGTACTTAACCTGAAAGTGTTCTTAACCTGAGGTACCACTTTAGCTAATGGGGCCTCCCACTGCCGCCGCGCCGCTGGAGCACGATTTCTGTTCTCATCCTGAAGCAAAGTTCTTAACCCGAGGTACTATTTCTGGGTTAGCAGAGTCTGTAACCTGAAGCGTATGTAACCTGAGGTACCACTGTATTGCACACGCAGCACACCCATGTGCCCTGTAAGCAAATAAAAATAGCAACTATTTGGTTGTTGTTGTTGTTTTTAAAGTGGAAGCGATGGCAATCCAGGACCTGCTTGGGGGAGAGGGGAGACCAAACTGCTCCTTTGCATGGAAAACCCACCAAATCTCAACTATTTTCATCAAGCTTTTGTGACCTGCGTTAAGATGATACTGGTATTTTATGGAGCCCTTCTAGAGCTGAAAAAAAGGTTCTGCTTTTTAATAAATGTGCAATCATAGTTATGTTTTAGATTTTAAAACATCCTTCTTTTTACTATTGTTGCTGGTAGCAATGTTTCACTGTTGTGTAGCAGCTTTTTAAATCTTCAGGTTTTGTATCTTAAAAATAAATAACCATGCCTGAGCAGGAACCGAATCATTGATCTTTCATGACCCCAATGCGGTTGTGTGGGGCTGCCCTGAGAACGGATTCTGAATCGCCTCCCTGTCATGCATCATACCAGACTGACAGATTAGCACAACCTGTAACTTCTGTTTCTGATGAGAGCACTTACGAATTCTGTTTGGGGTGTTGTTGAATAACACTCTTAACACTCACGTCTGAACTTGATAATAAATTGTTTTATTGCTGCTGTCATAATTATTATCGACACTCATTAGCAAAAGGTACAAAAACAAGGAGAGTACAGAGGTTAGTCCATCTTTTCTCCTCAAGGAAGCTGTGAGCTATTGAAGCCTGGAAAAACAGAGGGGGAAAGATGGTGAAATATGTAAAGTTTGCCAAGGAACCTGGTTTTTTTGGGGGGGGGAGTGAAAAATAGAGAAGGGGGGCAACTTTCTGTAAAGCTTTGGGCTGAGCATTCCTAGCTCAGCAATGGTATTTTATTTATTTACGGTACTTGGGAAACATATGCCACTTGATAACAATCATTTCTAAGCAGGAATGATTCAAACATGCATTCTATAGTATGTTTAGCATGGTAAAGAGGAGACTGAGAGGAGATACGATCACCATCTTCAAATATCTAAAGCAGGGGTCAGCAAACTTACCACGCCTCGGGCCGGTGTCACCAGCGCTGATTGTGTGGCGGGCCAGAGGGCGGGGGAGTGCAGCCCATACGCGTGCGCACACGCTATTTCCAGCGCACTTCCAGGTCAGAGGAGCACCAGAAATAGCTTGTGTGCATGTGCACGGGCCTCCTCCGAACCGGATGCGCACTGCAAATAACGCTTGCGCATGTGCACAAGTTATTTCTGGTGCTCCTCCAACCCAGAAGTGGGCAGCCACACAGCGTAGCACTGGTAAGAGCGGGCAGTGGGGGTTGCCGCGGGCCGGATAAACAAGTCCCTCGGGCCTTATCCAGCCCACAGACCTTAGTTTGGGGACCCCTGATCTAAAGGGCTGTCAAATGGAGGATGGTGCAAGCTTGTTTTCTCCTGCTCCGAAGGGCAGGACCCGAACCAACGGCTTCAAGTTACAAGTAAGGAGATTCCGACTAAACACCACAAGAACTTTCTGACAGCAAGAGCAGCTTGACAGTGGAACAGACTCCCATGAGAGGTGGTGGACTCACCTGCCTTGGAGGTTTTTAAGCAGAGGTTGGATTATGATCTAGCTGAAATTCCTGCATTGCAGTGGGATTGCGCTAGACCATGGGTAGGACAACTAAGGTCTGGGGGCCAAATCTGGCCCAGTCGCCTTCTAAATCTGGCCCACGGACGGTCCGAGAATCAGCGTGTTTTTACATGAGTAGAATGTGTCCTTTTATTTCAAATGCATCTCTGGGTTATTTGTGGGGCATAGGAATTCGTTCATTCCCCCCAAAAAAAAATATAGTCTGGCCCCCCACAAGGTCTGAGGGACAGTGGACTGGCCCCCTGCTGAAAAAGTTTGCTGACACTAGATGGCCCTTGGGGGACGCTCCCAACTTTACAGTCTTATGATCCATCTGTGTGGTTTTGTCTATACTGACTGGCAGTGGCCAGAGTTTCAGAAAGGGGTCCTTCCTCCTAGCCCTACCTGGAGATACTAGGGATTTGATCCTGGGACCTTCTGCATACTCTTACCGCTGAGCTATGTAAGCAGCGTATGAGAAACTCAGTGCAATGGGGGGGGGGGTAGTTAAAGCTATAGAATCAGAATTCAGTTATAATGCCTGCTGAAGTTCAAGAGGGATGGGGTTGTCTGTCCTCACCTGGAAGGGAGCTCCATAAAACTGATCCCACAATACTGAACTCAATGGCTCCTACTAAATTCAAGATGTGCATCTGAGCCATGGGGGAATATTTAGCAAGCTTTATATACTGCTTAATCCCCAAAACCCACAAAGCACCTCTCTAAGCAGCATATACAAAAGAACATAAAATATTCCAAGATAATAGCGGTGGAAACAGACACTGCAAACAAGTCAGCACAATAAAATTACCCAAATATAGATTAAAATCCACAGTTTTACAAACAAGCGCACATACTAAAATGGCATGTCTGGGGAGGTGTGCCTAAAGGAAAATGGTTCCAGCTTCAGAAACTACAACAAAGGCATGGGGGATTGCAGCACGTAACTAAAAGATTGATTTCTCACAAGTGTCGATCAAACATTCTGCGGCATTTGTAAAAATGCCAGTTCCGTAGACTGAAGTGGCCAAGCGGGCAAATGTGGGGTAAGAAAACTGGACCGAAACTGTAGCGATGTTTATTTACCAATCATAACACCACCATCTCTTATCCAAAAGAACCTGAATTCCCACAGGCATCTGGTTGGCCACTGTGAGAACAGAATGCTGGGCTGGATCCTGTTCCCTGTTTAGGGAAGCTTTTAATGTTTAATAGACTATTGTATTTTAATATTCTGTTGGAAGCCGCCCAGAGTGGCTGAGGTATAAATAAATTATTATTATTATTACAGTGGTACCTCTGGTTAAATACTTAATTCGTTCCGGAGGTCCGAACTTAACCTGAAACTGTTCTTAACCTGAAGCACCACTTTAGCTAATGGGGCCTCCCGCTGCTGCCGCGCCGCCAGAGCACAATTTCTGTTCTCATCCTGAAACAAAGTTCTTAACCTGAAGCACTATTTCTAGGTTAGCGGAGTCTGTAACCTGAAGCATATGTAACCTGAAGTGTATGTAACCCAAGGTACCACTGTATTATGATCCAGCAAGCTTTTCTTACGTAATTATATAAATGAAACCATTTTTATAGCTCCCAAATTTCCCTTGGATCAACCTTCTGTGGCTACTTCGTATTCACTGTTAACATTTGCCACCCACTGATTCTGTAGTAGCAGACAACAGCAGATAAGGAGCAGCGATCAGTATTCGGGAGTTTCTGGCATATAGCCATCAACGCCGGACCTTGCAGATGACCTGCTGCTTCTTTGGCACCCATAAAACACTGTTGCCCAAACCACCACGTGGGTTGTCTATGGAGTCCCAACTCTTCCTTGCCTTTGGAAGGGAAAGGGAAGAGAGGGAAAGGGAGAGGAAGCGATTCACTCACATTGGCCTGCAGAGGTCAGCAGAAATCAGCCATGCCAGATGTTCTTGCCTCCGGATGTCCTTCCAGTCATCTGAACCTTTTGGCAGAGCCAGGCTAGAAGAAAGAGACTGTGAAGTAGACATTTGCTGCCACAGGGATCCCAGAGACTGAGATGGCGGGGGGCGGGGAGCAAAGTTGCAAAAGAGTCCTAGTTGGTGGGGAGGGGGCGTTGGAGGGAAATCCCAGGTGCCCAGTTGCCTAGGCAACTAAAAATTTGATGCTGGTAGCTAGGAATTGGAAACAGCTTTCTTAATGCAGTCCTTGTAATAGACCTCCATAGGAATTTCATGCCTGACAGCAATTCCCATCTATATATAATGCAGAAGGCGTGTTGGAATGAGAAAAAGTTGGGTAGACATAAGCAGGTTGCCATCAGTCTGCAGGCGCCATTTTCTAAAATGGCCACGAGACATTTTACCGGAGCAGCTGTTTGTAGTCATACAATTTCTGTCAAAAGATATTTTTAAAAACACCAGCGGTACCGATAACTCCACATAAACTAAGCATTATGTAGAAAATATTTGTTGGCAGGAATGTTCTCCTTAAGTTTCCTTGCATATTTTGCTGGCATTTTAAGATTGTTTTGCTTCTGAGCTCTTCGGTTTTATATCTACCCTGGCTGTGTAAATGCTGCTATTTTACTGTTTTATTGTAATGTAGCAGCTTATTGTATACCACGTTGAGATTCTTGAATGAAAGGTGATATAAAAATATTTTAATCCATTTTTTACTTTGGCCATTTATTTTTTTAAAAAATGGGAAGATATCTTATTTTTATTATATCAAAGTAAAGGCTAACAGTTTCCATCTGATCTCAAAATTACTTTATTACAATATCTAAAAGGCGAGGTAGTACTGGTGCAGTTTAAAAAAGTTATGAACAAAACTGTCAATTTTTATTTTTCTGCCAGTTTCTTCTTTTTCCCAGTGTTCAATTCAGTTGTCCACATTTATACTTAAAAAAAATATCCGCGCGATAAGTTGTACATTTTAGTGCATATTTCTCATAGTAAACATATTTTTGAATGCAGTTTTGACTAATAGATGCATTTTTTCAAGCGATTTCCCCTGATATAATGCATTTTTGCATGTTACTTTTACCAATATATGCATTTTTTATGAATGGTTACCACTAATATGTTTTTGCACACATTGGTTTGTTGCATTGCAAAATTCAGAGAATTGCACATTTCAAAGAGTAGCTGCTTCTGTTTTTGTATTGGTTTGAGAAGTGCAAATTAGAGGGCTTCTCATTCAACTTCAGTCAAAATCAAATTTCTCTGCCACCCCTAGTTACAACTGAACATTATTTTATTATGTATAGTAAATGTTTGCAAACATCACTTTTTCAACAGATTTTAGATTGACTGAACTATAATAATACCTGGCTTTTAACACCTGAGGTGTATATTTTTAGGACCAACTCATAACTTATTTTTGTAAGTTGTTTTAATGTTATAACCCACCTTGGGACCTTAGAATGAAGGGTGGGTAAATAGTAGTAGCAATATAATATGGAGGAGGAAAAGGAGATCTGATTTACTTTGCAGCTGAAATACTTATTCCATGCTGAAATAGGATCTTCTTTTGCAGACCAAACAAGTTGTTGAGCTCACCTCTGTTTCCCCATATTTTGCAGAATGCATTTGATGAAGTTCATTGCCTCCTGAGATCCAGCTTCAATGCCTTGATTCCTTGTATCTAATGCTGTGGGTTCAGTATCTCTCCTGGATGGGTCAATTCTGTTACTGGGGGAACACACACAAAAGGCATCTCCCTGGGAATCTGGGATTCTGAGGGGTACTATAATGCTTCAGCTCTGTTAAGACCATTTCATCTGCCCCCTGTTTCTCCCCCCACAAACACATTGCTTTTCTTTTATCCCAAGGTATGCCAACAAATCTTGGACGCGGGTGGCGCTGTGGGTTAAACCACAGAGCCTAGGACTTGCCGATCAGAAGGTCGGCGGTTCGAATCCCCGCGACAGGGTGAGCTCCCCTTGCTCTGTCCCTGCTCCTGCCCACCTAGCAGTTCGAAAGCACGTCAAGTGCAAGTAGATAAATAGGTACCGCTCCAGCGGGAAGGTGGACGGCGTTTCTGTGCGCTGCTCTGGTTTGCCAGAAGCGGCTTAGTCATGCTGGCCACATGACTCGGAAGTTGTACGCCGGCTCCCTTGGCCAATAAAGCGAGATGAGCACCACAACCCCAGAGTCGGTCACGACTGGACCTAACGGTCAGGGGTCCCTTTACCTTTACTTTTTATGCCAACAAAGGTGGTCAGAAGTGCCCCGACTACCTAGGTATAACTCAAGAGTAAATAAAAAGTCTGATAAAGGGGGGGGAGGTATTTAAGTCAGGCTTCCTCAACCGCATCCAAAATGATCCGCCCCATTTGACTTATGGTACTTTAAGACTGGTCCATGTTTGAGAATGCTAGCCCATGGAGCGGAACAAGGCAAGATTCTGGACCAGAAAGAAGTGTTCCCTTCTCACCTGCATTCCTCCCTTCCTACTCAGCCTTCCAAACATCAGTTTGACCCAGTGCTTCCCCTAAAATCCTGGATGAACCACCTGTGCTATAGACTTACTCAATCATGCTCTCTCTCCTGTTCAAGAGCCACTCCACAAAGTTCTTCTTCATCATGCTGTCCAAAGTTCGACTGTAATCGCTTGCTAATGTCCCCTCTGAATATCGTCTCTGCAGAAACCTGGAATTCTTTGTGTTTTCTCTAAGAGCAAAACAGAAACACGTAGGGAAAATCCTCATCTCTCGTTTCGAACAGCACTCTAGCTAAAGGATGGGGAACTCCTTTCGGCTCATGGGTCAGATCCCATTGTGGATAACTCTCTGCGGACTATGTGTGAAAGGGGACAGTTGAAATTTGCTGCCAAATGCAAGCCACACAGCTGATTGGGAGCAAGCTGCACTGCTTTTGGAGACCTCAGATTCTATCAGGAGCATTGATCAGAAAGTCCCGGGTGGATTTGACTCTGGTAGCGTTGCTTGCATTTGTCATCAAATGTAAATGGCACCAATTGCAAGCCACAGGTGCAAAGGCACAACCAATAAGGCTCTATAAGGTTCCTGATTGCTCCTTTGCAACTGCAGCTTAATCTGTGGCTGGTTGGAAATCAGGACAAATTAGGAAAATTGGTGGGCCTAATTTAGTCTGTGGACCGGAAGCTGCTTTAGCATAAGAAAACACTTTAGCTTAGCAAGACGCTCAGTTCAGATACAGTGGTACCTCGTGTTACATACGCTTCAGGTTACAGACGCTTCAGGTTACAGACTCCGCTAACCCAGAAATAGTACCTCGGGTTAAGAACTTTGTTTCAGGATGAGAACAGAAATTTTGCTCTGGTGGCATGGCGGCTGCGGGAGGCCCCATTAGCTAAAGTGGTGCTTCAGGTTAAGAACAGTTTCAGGTTAAGGACAGACCTCTGGAACGAATTACAGTGATACCTCTGGTTACGTACTTAATTGGTTCCGGAGGTCTGTTCTTAACCTGAAGCACCACTTTAGCTAATGGGGCCTCCTGCTGCCACCGTGCCGCCGGAGCACGATTTCTGTTCTCATCCTGAAGCAAAGTTCTTAACCTGAGGTACTATTTCTGGGTTAGCGGAGTCTGTAACCTGAAGCGTATGTAACCTGAAGCGTATGTAACCCAAGGTACCACTGTAAGTTCTTAACCCGAGGTACCACTGTACCTGTTTCTCCTCATCCTTGGGAGAACCACGGATAGTTAAATTTCAATCCACACATTTAGCCTAAAAAGTGCATATCAGGTCAGTTCAGAACTCACAAGGACTGACTTCCTCAGGTATCCCTGTTCATACACTTACCTTGAGTCATTTTCTTCCATCAGTACAAAGCTGACAGAGACCAAAAGGAGGAAGAGAACTTTGAAGGACTTCATGTTTGAAGCTTGAGTTCTGCGATTTAAAAACAGTACATGGTGTGTCAGATGGGACGAGGTGTGGGGGATTCCTCTGAAGTGGCACTGAAAGGATTTATTTGATGGCGGTGCTTTAGTGACTTGGGGTGAGGTATCCAATGTTAGTCATACTCAGACACACTGATTTCAGTGTATCTGCTCTGAGTATGACTAATTTTGAGGCCACTTGCGGATGAGCACCCCTCCTGATTTGTTTGCAGGGATATTAGACGAAGTGGCTATTTAAAGAGCAATCATTCTGATGTGTTTGTGGGGAGGTTAGATGATGTTGCTATCCCACAAGTTCCACTGCATTTCCCCATCACTTTACTTTCAGCAGAAAATCTGAACTTTTGGGGGAAGTGCGTTTGTTGCAGAAGAACTCCCAATCAATTATAGTGGTGCGATCTGGATTGTGATTCAATCCCACCCCGAAATAATGACAGTCTACAAAGGTTAACACATTCTTCTTCCGGCCTACTACTTTTCAGCTTCCAGATCACCCCCTCCAGGTTACAGTTATAGTTATTTCTTTATTATTTTAATTTTTATTAATTTTATTAGTTTTTATTAATGTTATTAATTTTTATTAATATTATTAATTTTTATTAATTTAAAATATTTATAATCCACACTTCACCCAAAGGTCCCATGGTGGTCATATACATAATTCAAACCAAAAAAATTACACAGTAAGATTAAACAGTGATTAACAGAAAATACGCAGTCCAGTTACAAATAAAACTGGCAGAAGTGATGGAAAATTGTTGTGTTAAGTACATAAGGTGTGGTTCAGCTCCTATGCAGTTGAAATAAATTTTAAAGGAGGCTTACCTTTTGGATCTGTCAAAGCTGTTGTTGAGGAGCAGAGAGCATATGGCATCCAACAGGAGCATTGAGGATTCCTTATATATACCCAAGGGTGTGACAAAGCAAAGCCATTTCCGCGAAGCAAAACAGGATGCCCTGCACCTAATCAAACCAGATTAAAAGCTACTCTGGGTTTGTTGACCTTTGGAGCAGGAAAATGCCCTTTTAAAGCATGTTTGCATTCATGGCAATTAAACTTTTGCTGTGTTGCTAAAATGAAGATCCGGTGCATTTTCTATAATTAAAGCCATTAAGCATCCAAATTTCCCCAAGACCATTCCTCTGTTAATTAACAGTCCAAAGTAGGCAATGTCCATGCAAGTTGCCTTGACCGTGACCTGCCTCCCTTGTTGGCTACTTTTAGGGCTGCCACCTTTTCAGCCAACAAATGATGGACAACCCACCAGTGGCAGACCTACATTTGGGGGGGCCTGAAGCTTAAACTGTTATGGGGGCCCCTTTGCAACCAGCAACAAGGTCTGGGGTAACCACTGTTAACCCCTTCAGCAGGGTTGTTCCACAACAGATCACCACATTAAAAAACACAAAAAAACCTTCCCCCCCCCTACATTTCAGATTTTGATTAAAATTGCTGTACAGTATTGGATTATCTCACATGTCAAAATCACTGGTATGAATCAAATATTTCCTGTGCATTCTAGTTTTCAAATTATGTGGGGGATGAAAATTAGGGAAATGGTATGTACATGCATCAATAAGGTTGCTTATGGGGCATCGGTACTAACTTGCCCCCCAGCCACATGATGTGTCATGTGACACATCCCATGATACTGCCTGGCATGAGTGGGCAGGGGCAGGACACACAGAGGGTGATCTTTGTCTTTGCCCATTCCAGCTTCCACCCAGCTCCTGGGCTCCCCAGTGAAGGGATGAGCTAAGGCAACATTGGGTTTGGGGTGACCTTTTGACCCCCAGGTTTTCTGTATCAACTACAGTGATAGCTCAGGTTAAACACTTAATTCGTTCTGGAGGTCCATTCTTAACCTGAAACTGTTCTTAACCTGAGGTACCACTTTAGCTAATGGGGCCTCCTGCCACATTTTCCCAAGCTTAGAGGTTTCCTCGTCAGTTGCTCTGGGCTTTGGGGGGGGGGGGTCTCTGAGCACCACCGAACCCCAGAGCAAAACTGGCCGGCCGCTGTTAACATAAATTTTGGAAGGCCACCAAGACTTGCCAAAACGTGAAGACCACTATGAAAAAGTCGGCATTCCGAAAGGGTTTTAACCATAAACACACACTTCCTTAATCGGTCAACGAAGGTAAGGGACAGCTTCCACAGAAGGATGCAAATGGGACGAGGTTTTGCCAGCTTGCTGGTTGGGGTAATCCCAGCCCCTCTACACACAGCCATCCTTTTCGCACACCTAGTACAGTGGTACCTTGGGTTCAGTACTTAATTCGTTCCAGAGGTCCGTTCTTAACCTGAAACTGTTCTTAACCTGAAGCACCACTTTAGCTAATGGGGCCTCTTGCTGCCGCCATGCCGCCGGAGCACGATTTCTGTTCTCATCCTGAAGCAAAGTTCTTAACCTGAGGTACTATTTCTGGGTTAGCAGAGTCTGTAACCTGAAGCGTATGTAACATGAGGTACCACTGTACAGTAGTAACTCAGTTTAAGAACAGTCCTGTTTACGAACAATTTGGTTTACGAACGATTTGGTTTACGAACTCCGCAAAACTGGAAGTAGTGTCCTGGTTTGCGAACTGTACCTCGGTCTAAGAACGGAATCTGAACAGTGGAAGGGCAACAACAGCGGGAGGCCTCATTAGGGAAAGCCCGTCTCGGTTTAAGAACGGTTTCAGTTTAAGAACGGACTTCCGGAATGGATTAAGTTCGTAAACCGAGGTACCACTGTACTCTGTTTGTGGGGCCCTGCAAAATGTGAGGAGTTCGCTGCAAAGCGACTGCAAAACTTTGGCACCAGTTTCAAGGGGATCCAAGATTTTGGGGTTCATAGATAATGAAGTCCCAAGAATCGCTACACAGTGTGGATGGCTTGACTTTTCATCGAAACAGAAGTAACAGGTCACTTACTCAAATAGAAACAACAACTACATAGAACATTTCTGCCTCAGAGTAGTGGGACAGATTAAGCTAAACTGTCAATAAGTTTGCTGCCACGGAGCCCTGTGAGGGAACCCCAATTTCTCCTAGGCAAACAGCAGAGATGGAAACACAACAGAATGCTAACATTTCACAGTGACAGAAAAGTATATACAGGAGGCTGGATCATTCAGAAGAACCGCTCAAGATCGCCCCATTTCCCCCCACTTTTAGGTTGTCAGGAGACTAAAGTGCACAGTGGTACCCCGGGGTAAGTACAGTGGTACCTCGGGTTACATACGCTTCAGCTTACATACGCTTCAGGTTACAGACTCCGCTAACCCAGAAATAGTACCTCGGGTTAAGAACTTTGCTTCAGGATGAGAACAGAAATCGTGCTCCGGCGGCGCGGCGGCAGCAGGAGGCCCCATTAGCTAAAGTGGTGCTTCAGATTAAGACCAGTTTCAGTTTAAGTATAGACCTCCGGAACGAATTAAGTATTTAACCACTGTACTTAATTTGTTCTGGAGGTCCGTTCTTAACCTGAAACTGTTCTTAACCTGAAGACCACTTTAGCTAATGGGGCCTCCCACTGCTGCCACGTCGCCGGAGCACAATTTCTGTTCTCATCCTGAAGCAAAGTTCTTAACCTGAAGCACTATTTCTGGGTTAGCGGAGTCTGTAACCTGAAGCGTCTGTAACCTGAAGCGTATGTAACCTGAGGTACCACTGTATTTCAATTTTTATTTTTGTAAATGCAGAACAGGAAGGTGGATTATGCTAAAATCATATCAAACATCAGTATTCCATAGTGGCAGGAAGATGCTAGAAATTTAACCTAGGCTCTTTTGTGTTCAACACACACGCTCCACCGTTGAGCTGTGGCCATTCCTCTGCATGCGCCTTTTGGCAATGGCTTCCTATCATCATTAGCATGACCACATGCCATGACAACATCTGGCTTTCATCGTTTCTGACACCAATGGCCATGCTGGATGGGAATGATGGGAGCTGAAATCCAGAAACATCTGGATGGACATTCACCGGCTGCCCCATCCCTATAGTAGAAGTTCAAACTCCAACCGGTGAGCGAATGGACCTGTGACCAATGCATGTGCCTAAACGCTAAGGGATCACACAGCATGCAGCCTGCCATTTTACCTACTCCTGCTTCAGAGCTGCACTTTGAACTATTGGTACCCCACTGCAGAGTAAAGGGATGCAGGTGGCGCTGTGGTCTAAACCACTGAGCCTCTTGGGCTTGCCGATCGGAAGGTTGGCAGTTCGAATCCCCGTGATGGAGTGAGCTCCCGTTGCTCTGTCCCAGCTCCTGCCAACCTAGTTTGAAAGCACACCAGTGCAAGTAGATAAATAGGTACCACTCCGGCGGGGAGGTAAACGGTGTTTCCATGCATTCTGGCTTCCATCACGGTGTCCCGTTGCGCCAGAAGCAGTTTAGTCATGCCGGCCACATGTCCCAGAAAGCTGCCTGTGGACAAACACCAGCTCCCTTGGCCTGAAAATGAGATGAGCGCCACACCTCATAGTCACCTTTGACTGGACTTAACCATCCAGGGGTTCTTTACCTTTACCTATCCCACTGTAGGACCACAATGTTTTCCTGAGGTGTTTGGAGAGTAAACATGCCCAGCCCATAAGGCCCAGATGACGTTGGAATGATGCCACGATGCGAAACGGTAGCAATGTGCAAATAGCCAATCTAGGCGCAGTAAGCAAGGCTGGTAGTCGGTTAATGGGAACTGTTTAGCCCAATGACTTTATGGCCTACGTTCCAGGCACTGCACCTCAGGCCAAGCCAGATATCATATCGCGTTTCCGCAAAGTGCTACTGCTTGTGCATTTGCTTCTCCTTCATTAAGTGCTACTGCAAGACGGGGAGTTAATAGCATGAAATAAATATCTAGCCATATTACAGACCTGCTGCCGTGAGCAAGCGTTTGCCCTTTCATCCTATCAGCTGGGAGGTGGGGTGTGTGTGTGTATGTGGATTTGCTTTGGGAAACACAATATTGCTCTAAAAACATCTTATCGTGCCCTTTTAATATAATGCCTGGGGGAAGGAAGCCACACTGGCAACCGTGAAGTGTTTGGCTATACACCCGTCTAAATGCTCCTATAACTATTATTATTATTATTCCATTTCACCCGCCCCTTGGCTCTGTTGGAGGGGGGGGGGATGTTGATGGATCATCACAGGAACATAGGAATAAGCTTTCAACCAAGGCTATGTTCACATCATACATTTAAAGCACTATGATGGCACTTTAATCAGCCAGGGCTTCCTTCAAAGAATTCTGGGAAGCGTCCTTTGTTTAAAAAGTTGAGAGTTGTTAGGAGACCCCTGTTTCCCTCACACATCTGCAACTGGCAGAGTGATTCAATGGTCAATCCCTCTTCCCAGGGAAATCTGATGTTCCTCCCAAGTTTTCTGCTTTGCCAGCATTCTGTGGCTGCGTGCTGAACATGATCAGTCTTTATTGGGCTATTTCTGGAATTCCTGCAAACTTGGGGTTTCCAGCAAGCCTGCTGAAGCCTTCCTCCTATGCATAGGTAAAGGGACCCCTGACCATTAGGTCCAGTTGTGGCCAACTCTGGGGTTGTGGCGCTCATCTTGCTTTATTGGCCGAGGGAGCCGGCATACAGCTTCCGGGTCATGTGGCCAGCATGACCAAGCCGCTTCTGGTGTACCAAAGCAGCGCACGGAAACACCGTTTACCTTCCCACCGGAGCGGTACCTATTTATCTACTTGCACTTTGATGTGCTTTCGAACTGCTAGGTTGGCAGGAGCAGGGACCGAGCAACGGGAGCTCACCCCGTCGCGGGGATTCAAACCGCCGACCTTCTGATCAGCAAGTCCTAGGCTCTGTGGTTTAACCCACAGTGCCACCCATGTCCCTCGTTCCTCCTATGCATAGGAGGTGCTATTTTGGCCACCTGAGCAGTACTGCTCCCTGGATTTCTGGCGGTGGAGACTGTGGAGGCAGATCACTAGCGGAAGGTAGGGCAAAGCCCTATCACTATTCTTTCACACCCTAAGATCCAAAGCTAGACTACAGCTGCCACCTTCATACATTTCCTCTCATTCAAAAACTCCCAGGTGGCTTTTCCATCTCTTTCTCTTGGTGTAAGCAGAACTGGGGGGATCACAGCGTGGTGCTGTGGTCTAAACCACTGAGCCTCTTGGGCTTGCCAATAGGAAGATTGGCGGTTTGAATCCAAGCGACGGTGATGAGCTCCTGTTGATTTGTCCCAGCTCCTGCCAATCTAGCAGTTCGAAAGCATGCCTGTGCAAGTAGATAAATAGGTACCACTGCGGCAGGGCAGCCTCCATTTTGTTTTGTTTTAAAAAATTAAACAATTTGGATTGTCATATTTCCTTCCCTCTTGAGAACTGGGCTCGTTTGCTCAGCTGAGGGGTTTTTCCAAAGGGCAGATTGAAAACCTGAGGTATGGGGGACAAATATGGGGAAATGACCAATTGCTGACATTTCTGAAGCACCAGGAACTAGCAGGAAGTATATTGTGGGACATGGGTGGTGTTGTGGTCTAAACCACTGAGCCTCTCTTGGGCTTGCGAATCAGAAGATTGGCGGATCAAATCCCCACAATTCTAGCAGTTTGAAAGCACGCCAGTGCAAGTAGATAAATAGGTACCACTGCGGAAGGAAGGTAACCGGTGTTTCCATGCACTCTGGCTTCCATCATGGTGTCCCGTTGTGCCAGAAGCGGTTTAGCCATGCTGGCCACATGAGACGGAAAGCTGTCTGTGGACAAACACCAGATCCCTCGGCCTAAAGCGAGATGAGCGCCGCAACCCCATAGACAGCTTTGACTGGACTTAACCGTCCAGGGGTCCTTTCCCTTTTTTGCCTAATGCTTACACCTAGAAGTGGACATATCTAGGGGTTAGTTAGGCTGGCCCCTACCAAGGGCGCAGACCCAGGGAGGCGCAAAAATTGTGCCTCTTCACTCTTGTCTCAGGGTGACTGATGGTGGAGGAGAGGAAGAAGGGCAGAGGAGACGCAACCTCAGTGGCAGCAGAGGAAGTCACTAGCAGAGAGCGAAAAGAGACAAAAAGCAAGTTTTTGAGTTTCTGGTCCATGGTCTCTCCCTGCTTCAGGGGCTGTGATGCAACTCCTTGCCAAGAGTGCAAGGAAGCAAACCTAGGTACACCTCTGCCTAGACATTCTAGGTATCCAACTTTTCTCCTCAGTGGCTGGGTCTGAAATATTTGATGCTTGTGTTTGAGAATAACTTTTAAGTGCCCACTCTATATTTGCAAGGGACGCGGGTGGCGCTGTGGGTTAAACCACAGAGCCTATGACTTGCCGATCAGAAGGTCGGCAGTTCGAATCCCCGCGATGGGGTGAGCTCCCGTTGCTTGGTCCCTGCTCCTGCCAACCTAGCAGTTCGAAAGCACATCAAAGTGCAAGTAGATAAATAGGTACTGCTCCGGCGGGAAGGTAAACGACGTTTCCATGCGCTGCTCTGGTTCACCACTTAGTCATGCTGGCCACATGACCCGGAAGCTGTATGCCGGCTCCCTCGGCCAGTAATGGCTGGACCTAATGGTCAGGGGTCCATTTACCTTTACCTATATTTGCAAGGGAGGAGGATGGGGAGAATACCAGAAAAAGTCACCTCTGCCTCCTAACTGCTCACCACCATACAAGCTCCAGCATTTACCAGCCACCACTGAGCAGAGGGAACGATGAGATATTTTACTCTCCAGCTTGACTTTTTTTTTTTAAGAGTTCTTAGCTCTGGCTAAGTCTCCAAAATGTCTGTACCCAACAGTTCTTTTCCCAAAGTTATTATGTGTTCTTTTCTAAAACAACTGATAAAATCAAACTTTTAAAGTAGGGGGGGTCTTGATCTTTTAGATCAATTAACCAGGTCAATTAACCCGATGCAGGATAGGAGTGCGGAGAGGCTAGATTAATTGTTCGAATTAATGGAAAACGTTGAAGGGGAAAATGCTCTGTGGGTGGGAGTGTTCTTTAGAGCAGTATGAAAAAAAATTGTGATAAAAGAGGATGTTTTAGAGCTAACTGCCAAATTACAAGCTTAATTAGAGCCATATGCCATTGCTAGAGAGTTCAGAAAAATGTGTGGGAGATTGCAGTACAACTAGCAACATAGGGTTATTTTGTGCATGAAGGGTGAGAGTTGTATTGCTACATAGACTCCACTAGGTCACGTCCACTCTCCTCTGGAGAGGGAGGAAGTGAAGACTTTCTACTTCCTTTCTCCATCTCTCTGTGCATCATGTAACCAAGAAAGGCATGTGTAAGCTTGCTCCTGAGTTTACAGCACGTGATTGGAAATATATTCTGTATTTGTGACCCAACAGTGTTCTGCCTGTGTTTCTCCTTGAAGCTGCATGGAACAACACATGTATCAGACCTATTAATCTGTAAGGAAAGCGTTTTAAACTGTGTGGTCTGTTCCTTTCAATAGGGGTAGAAAGATAGGAGCATTGTAAATGGTATAAAAAGGTCTAACAACATGTATTCAGGCATCTGAAGGCAGTCCTGTTTAGGGAAGTTTTTAATGTCTGATGTTTTATCTTGTACTGAGTATTCTGTTAAAAACGTTGTTGTTGTTTTTGTTTTCCTAGTGTTCTATTGCTGTTCAACATTTTTTGAGTTTAATAATCTGCTACTGACGCTCTCTGTATGCAAGCCCCACATTTTGAATCCAGGCATCCAGAAGTTTATTTTTGTTGCTCACCTGCACACGTGGATCCATAGGGATGCATAATTCCCCACTAAATGAAACTCTTAAACATTTGAGAAAATTTAAATGACGGAATTTTAAACAGAAATATTCAACCTAGATACAACTGGCCCCCTTATCTGAGTATCAGAAGACTAACAGTGTAAGATGTTGTTGTTTTTAATGGGGGGGGGGGATTTTGTATTTTTATCTTGTGAATCACACTGTGATCATCAGACGAAGAGCAGTATACAAATGTAATTAATGATGATGATGATGAAATTACAAATCTGTCAAACTAACCAATCCCAGGTTAATTGACAGCACTGCAGAACATCCCAGGTCCCACCTGTGGCATCTTCAGGTAGGGATGGGAAAGACACCTATCTGAAACTCTAGAGAGATGCTGTTGGTCAATGCAGAGTCTGAAGCCTTAGAGAGATGCTGCCAGCCAGTGCAGGTGATACTGAGCTTAGATTGTCCAGTGGTCTAATTCCGTATAACACAGCTTCTTATGATCCAAGGAGTGAGGAACCTGTGGCTCTCCACATGTTAGGAACTTAGGAACCTGCCTTATACTGAGCCAGACCCTTGGCCCATATGCCTTGATAATGTCTACACTGACTGGCAGTGGCTTTCTAGGCTTTAGACAGAGTTTTCTCCCAGACGTGCCTGGAGATGCCAGGGATTGAACCCGGGACCTCTTGCATGCAAAGCAGATGTTCTACCACTGAGCCATGACACTTCTGCCAATGTTCAACTCTAGTTGCTTAAGAGCAGCTCCTGTTATCCTGGGATGCTGGCTGTGGCCAATGGGAGTTCGAGTCTCAGGGTTCCCCATCCCTGATGTAGACAGAGACAATTCAGTTGACATATAACCTGGATTTCCACAAAAGAAATGTTTGAGGAATAACTCAGGGAAATTAAGCAATGTTGGGACAAGAGGATTGGCAACTGATTAGCGTATTGAAAGCAGACAGTAAGGAATGGTCATTTATTTATTTTACAACAGAGGGAAGGAAGCGGCGTGGTGTTCCAGAGATCAGTATTTCTGAATGGTGCTAGACAACATATTCATATATCTAGACAGTGATAGAAACTCACAATATATAAGCTTTTTGCCAAATGGCTTTTGAATTATGGTGCTGGAGGAGACCCTTGAGAGTCCCATGGACTGCAAGATCAAACCTATCCATTCTGAAGGAAATCAGCCCTGAGTGCTCATTGGAAGGACAGATCCTGAAGCTGAGGCTCCAATACTTTGGCCACCTCATGAGAAGAGAAGACTCCCTGGAAAGACCCTGATGTTGGGAAAGATTGAGGGCACAAGGAGAAGGAGATGACAGAGAATGAGATGGTTTGACAGTGTTCTTGAAGCTACCAGCATGAGTTTGACCAAACTGTGGGAGGCAGTGGAAGATAGGAGTGCCTGGTGTGCTCTGGTCGATGGGGTCACGAAGAGTCGGACACGACTAAACGACTAAACAACAACAAATGGTTCCTTAAACCAAGGTTACAATCACAAAAATGGAATATTTAGTTTCTGTGATTGATTCTCAGTTAAACATCTGGCTAGTTCGGATGACAACCTTGAGCTAGGTTAAGAACTTTGAGAACTTAAAGAAGAAAAGTCACTTGATCCAGGGACCATCCACATATATATTGGCCTATTCTGACCTCTTTTTCTTAATGATGGCACAGACTATTTAAAATGTGGCTGATAGTCAGGTGCAAAATGCCTGACGCCTGCCTAATTTCCAACACTGTTCCAAGAACAGCAAACCAGTGGCCCTCCAGATGTTGTTGCACTATAACTTCCATTATCCAGAACCATGGGTCATGCTAGCTGTGGCTGATGGGAGTTGGAGTCCAGTAACATATGGAGGGCTACAGGTTCTCTGTCCTTGTCATAAATGATCTGGTGTCAGAGGTGAGTGGTGAGATAGTCAGATCTGCAGACGACACTAAATTATGCAGGATGCTGAAATCCAAAGCAGACTATGGAAAACTCCCAAGGATTCTTCTAGTCTGAATGAATGGACAACAGCATGGCAGATGAGATTAGCTAGAAGGAAGTGTAAAGTGCTACACAAAATTAATTATAATATTAATAACCAGAAACTGAATTTGATATAAAGAAAGAAGTTTTAGGATAGTGAATATCTCAGTGCAAACAGCAATTCAAGTGTTCGGTTTTTTTAAAAAAAGGGCAATTGTTGGGAATGATAGGGAAAGAGATTGAAAATGAAACTGCCACTATTGGTAATGCTTTTATATAAATCTACAATGCATGTTCATATAGATTACTGTATACAGCTCTCTGGTTGACCTATCTCAGCAATGATGTTTAGCAGAGCAGAAAAAGGAGAAACTGAAATGATCAGGGGGCTGGCTACACCTTTTGTATTTTTAAAAAAGAAAGGCTAAAATGTCTAGTTACTTTATGGTTTGGTGGGGAGAAAGGCTTATATCATTACAAATGGGACCAAGAGAGCAAGTAAGGCTTTTTCTCATATTAGATGGACCCAATGAAGATCAGAGAAAAGGACATACTATTTCACATAAAGCATAGTGAACTGGAGAATGCAGAGATAGCGACTCACTAAAATGGTAAAAAACAACAACACACATTATCAGACAAATTCATGAAAAATTTGTCTATCGGTTGTTCTTGGTGTGATGATAGTTAAATGGAGCCTGCATGTTTAGAAGCAGTATACAGTGGTACCTCGGGTTACATATGCTTCAGGTTACATGCGCTTCAGGTTACAGACTCCGCTAACCCAGAAATAGTACCTCGGGTTAAGAACTTTGCTTCAGGATGAGAACAGAAATTGTGCTCTGGCGGCGTGGCAGCAGCGGGAGGCCCCATTAGCTAAAGTGGTGCTTCAGGTTAAGAACAGTTTCAGGTTAAGAACGGACCTCCGGAACGAATTAAGTACTTAACCCAAGGTACCACTGTACCTCTGAATACCGGGTGCTGGTAGGACATACAACAGATGGATGTTGCCTTTGTGCTCTGCTCTGCTTGTGCAGGTGATAAATATTTGGGCACTGGAAGAAATGCTTCTCTTGTGTAAATAGCAGTGGAGGGGAAGCTACCCATCTACCCTGTGGGGAGGCGGGTTTAACTCTTTCCGTCCTTGCACACAGCCTCAAGAGAAATCTCTCTGCAGCTGCTGTCCACATTTCCAGGAAAGCTCCCACTGGCACCAATGGAGGCTTCCCTAGAAAAGCAAGCAGTGGGGTAGAGGGATTTTTTGTCCAGGCTGTGGCAAGGAGGGGAAGAGTGAAAACCTTCTCCTCACAGGGTGGCTTCCCCTCAGCCTGCTGTTTACTTTAGAGTCACACAATTTAGCTCAGGTCTAGTGTGGTCCCAAGTTCCCCATGCCTCAACAGGGAGTTTCTAAGTTGCCCCACCCGTGAGGGGAAGCTGTATTGCCACAGCAACTTGCCGCCAGGTGGCAGCCGGCTGATGATTCGGTGTAGGAGATGGGCAAAAGAAAGATGGGGGCAATCAAAAGCACAGATGTGCTCGCAGGACTTTTTCTTTTCCATTCTCTTCTCTCTCCCTGCTCTGTGTTGTTTTTCTCCTCACAGACATTTCAAGTAGCACCGGGTGGGAGAAAAACAGCCACCGGGTTGGATAGTGGACCACTGTGGATAAGACGCTGGGCCCTTGCCTCCCGCCTCACAAACGAAAGCAGACTGCTTGTAAAACAGGGGTATAAACTCACCATACAATACATATAATGGGAAACATACCGCACTTATAAAACATTAAGAGAGGAGGTTAGGGGTGATGTTGCCTTGCATTTCAGAGGCATATCATAAGTCCTAAGTGTAATGATGTTAGGATATATGGTACCTGAGATTCCCACCTTCCCGCTTGCATTTTCCTACATTTTCCTTTGCTCGTGGAGAAATCCCTAAAAATGCTTGTAGGAATTCTGCCGCACGTGTTTACAGTTAGGCTACTGACACGCGCAACCACGAAACCGTACCGTTGTCAACTCTGGGACTTCCACAAATTATACAAGGTTGTGGTAGGTTTTATTGCCGGGTTTGGGGTGGGGTAGCTAAATCATGGCAGGCGTTAAGATGCTAATAACATAGGCAGGCTCTCTAAGACGGAAGACACACCAGGGACTGTTGCGCTGCTTAGATCAGCCGATGCTGACAGGGTTGGTAGAGGGGAGTGGATTAAAAGCAAGATATTGGCATCGGGGAATTTTTTTGCCATGGTGAATGTGTGAACATGGGGTTACAGGGCGGGTTAATGAATAAAAGTCACAGAATCCGATTCTCTCTAGTGGCATCAGGCATGAGGACCAGAAGCTGGGTATCTTGATCCCATCTTATCCCACGCCGGGTGAACGTGTTGGAATTTTGCGTACGTTTTGAAGTGTAGCCTAAACATACACGCCATACATTTAAAGCATCCCCAAAACATTTGTTAAAAAACCCGAGGCATTTTTGTTGGAGATTGTAGGGAAAGATCTGCCAAAAAAGCTGAAAAACATCTTCATGTATGCGACAACGGCCGCGAGAGTTCTGGTAGCACAAGGATGGAAGACTGAAGAAACCCCAACTAAAGAATCATGACAAGAAAAATTGACGGACTATGCAGAACTGGCAAAACTGACATATAAGGATAACTGTGACTTTAAAGATGAATGGGAACCCTTTTAAAAAGTATTTGAAGACGCAACAAAGCGAACTGGACTCCTTGGCTGGCTTTGAATAAACATTCACAAACTTTTTATTGATGACAATCAGCTAAATAGTTTGAAGATCTATACAACTTTGTAACATGCAGAAAACAGCAGTCTCAGAGAAACCAAAGACTGGAACTGAGGGAAGTCGGGGGCGGGGGCAGGTGGGTTTTGTGTGGGAGGGTGGGGGGAGGGAGGGAGGAAAAATGGGGGGAAAACAAGGATGATATGTTTTTGGATAATATGTCTTGTTTAATTATGAATTTTAAAACTTTTTTTTAAAAAAGCACCCCCTAAAGAATCATGGGAGTTGTACTTTGCCCCTTGCAGGGCTACACTTCCAAGCACCCTTAACAAACTACAGTTCCCAGGATTCTGTTGGGGGGCAGAATGCACTCTAAATGTGCTTTACATATATGATGTGTATGAAGCCTTTAACCTTATCAAACCTATGACTCACTAGGAATCTCAACCTGTGTGGTACCCAATTTCAATTATGTGTTTGCATACAACCATTTCCTCCTCTAAAATGACCAGCTACAAAGGACTTATTCAATTTCAGCAGTGTTGTAGAAGAAAAAAAATCTTAGGTTCAGTATTACCAAGCAGGAATGGGAAAAGCTGTACTGGTTGAAATTTCCTTGGGAAGAACTTTTAGAGGAAAACGGAAGCTCCTTTCCAGCCCACCAGTGTGTGTCTGTATTTTAAAGCTAAGCAATAAAAAGAAAATTGCGACAGTGCCATTGCTTTGACCCACCAAAAGTCACAGCACAACATGCATTTGGGGTCCTGACCTACCCAACGGTTTAGGAGGGGATCTTTGAAACTTGTTTTCGAAAGCTTTTTAATGATAAGAATGCTGCCCACATTTTCTTTGAGACTTAACGCCCTCATTTCAATGAATGTGTCCCGTACAGAAAAACTTTCTCCAGATATTTAGAGCAGTCAATCTAGTTTCTTTGGAAAAAAATCACTTAAGTTGACCAGCAATCAAGCCTATTAAACACAGTATAATCAAAAACCTGTAATTAGTGGCAAAATATGAACATCAGAAGGTGATGTTCATAGCATGGGGGGGCGGGATTTCCTATTATAGTGACATATTTATTCAAAACGAAATAAAAAAAGTCCTTCGTCAGATACACTGAAAACCAGTGGTTTCAGTGTATCTGAAGAAGTGTGCATGCACATGAAAGCTCATACCAATAACAAACTTAGTTGGTCTCTAAGGTGGTACTGGAAGGAATTTTTTTTATTTTGTTTCAACCAAGGCAGACCAACACGGCTACCTACCTGTAACTATATTTATTCAAGGTGTTACAAGCTCTGCTAGTTACTTGCTTTTATATTTTGAAACATTTGAATAGCTTGATTTAATTACAAAATATGTGCAGTTCTAATTTTAGATCATGTTTTTGGTTTGGCAATTCCTATGTTCTAGCAAAATGTTGACTTAAATTTTGCTAACTTATGGAGAGAGGGGAGGGAAGGGGGGGACACACGACCTATTAAACAAAGTTACCAATTCCATAAAGAGGGAGATTTGAATTAAGCAGACTGCTGCCCTAAGAATGGGTACCTGGAAGTCCAGTTGAAATGAAACAAACATGTTTGGGATCAGTGTGTCTCACAAATGTCTAGAATCAAGTGATGTAATTCTGCAAATTCCAAGCATTAACCCCTTATGTTCCAAGCCGAATGTAAAACAAAATGTCTTTGTGAAGCATTTCCTAATAAAAACACTTCCTTTTCTTGTTTTATATCTGAATTGTTGAAATTCAGTTTGCAGTCAAATTAACATTAAGGTATGTTAGAGCTTAAATGCCTCATTAGAGCAAAAAATACTATGTTTTATATAATGGGTATTTTAATGCAGTGTACATGTTTTCCTCAAACTCACAGCAAATGTTTTGTAATTAGAAAGTTACTTTTTATAAATGTTGATGAATTTATACCTTCCAGTGGGTCAATTTCAAAACAGTAAAACTGAAAGCAATTTGCTAGAAATTAAGAGCTCTTTGGAAAATCCGTTAAAGGTAGCTAAAATATAAGCAGGAATATCTGATTTGTAATAAATTTGCACCTTTCCCCATTGTTATGTCAAACTCCTAATGGCTTATTGTGAAGGTGGTGAGAAAACAGTTTTGATAATAACAGCCATGCCATGTTTATGAAATATGGAAATAAGTTGTGACACCTGAAAACCAATGGGGACAACATGGATAGATGGTATTACGAATAGATATAAAAAGAAACCAGGAAAGAAAACATCCTAATGGAAAATGATTCAAAATAATAACTTCAGTAGAAAAATCACTCAGGGTTTTCCACTTGAAGGCATTCTCATTTAAATGGACTATTCTCTTTCAGCTGTTAGAGGGACTTTCAGTAATGTAACCAAGTTAAAATAACTATGAAAGAAATAGAGGAAACCCTGAATTAAACTGAGGACAAGAGTGAAATTGGTTGTAGTATCCAAAACTGGAGTTCTGGTTCAGTTAGTGGCAACATTGCTCTTTAAGGAAGGGGGGGGGGGATTAAAGGAAAGGGGAGGAGGGATATTAATTCACTAAAATATGCAGTGATCAAATTTTAAGCCTCCACTAGTTTTTCTGTGCTACTTTTTTGCACTGAATGACTACAGATTGACTCTCCTCCAAAATGCTTTAGCTGCCTCTTCTCTGAGCATTCCCTAAATATCATGTATTTGGAGGAGACATTGATTTTTTTTTCATTTCAAAACTGAAGTCTTTCCTCTTTGGTTGGAAAAATAAGCATTTAGGCATCTTAAAAGGCCAGCAAATTTATTGCAGCATAAGCTTTTGCAATTGGCATCTATATATGGATTTTAATATTTTAATTTTTAAGAAACAGTTTTACACATTTGGGTCAAAATGTTAAGATTGTTTTAAAGCTGTTCACTCTGACTTCAGAATATATGCAATGACTTCAGAATAAATGCATAGTGCACACACATTAAGATAAACCAAAACAATCAAGAATATTAAATTAGCATGTATAAATGACTTTTATTTTAAATTAGGATATGTATTCCTCTAGTGTGTACAGTACTTTTTTTGTCTGTACATTTAAAATCTGGTGTGTATTTTTTAAATACAGATTAGTAACTTGTGTTTGACAAAAGCAATTAAAGATAGCTTAGATTATGCAGTTGAAAGGACCAACAGGCATGTAGATAAAATTTCTCTTGATTACAAGCAACTGTTCTTTAAAGGGAGGAAACAATGAATGATAGAAAAATATTTGAGATTTTAATCAGGAGGGTAAGGCTGGTTTTGGTAGTTTATTCAAAGATAGGATCTCCGTGTTTTCATGTTGTAATGTGCATTTAAAAGGGTCTGCCTACTAGAGCCGAGAGAATATATAAACTTCTTTCTATTCAATATTTTTATCTGGGTTGAGAAAGTTGCTAGTTTTCAAGATTTCTCCAAACAATCTTTAATATTTGCATGTTCATAGACATTTCTGAAGTAAAACAATTGTAGAAATAAATGCTTTTAGGGAAGTTGCAAAATTGTTCTGTTCTAGCATTCGATACTCATTCATAAATATCTATACTAGTTAAGGACAGAAAAAGTGCATCTATCCATCGAACAATAACCCCCAAGAGAAAAAGTTTAAATATTTCTTAATATATCTTTATCTCCAAGCCTTGGAACAATTTTGTTTGTTTGTTCTTTTTAAAACTAATCAAAGAAGGGTTTTCATTTTAAGCACATGACCTGGGCTGCAATCGAAACCTGATCTGTTAGGTCATTCTGACTTTCTTAAAGGCTCAAAAACAAATAAATGGCTACGGAAGATCTCCGTGCAAGGAAAACACGTGGCATTTAGGGGATTATGCTTCTATTTACACACAACGTGGGTCTTGCTAATAATGTATCTCCGGAATGTTTTAAAAAGATCAAAGTCCAGCGACTACCATTTCCCCCACTTAAATGGCTAAGTACCTATTTTTCTAGAGCAGAATTTAATTTTAGCAGTGGCGGCGTGCCTCACATTTCTCGTTCGATCAGGAGAATCGATCTTTCCCACTCACTTCACGTTTGTGATATGTGTGTGCATTTTAAAGTAATGTTTGTTCTTAAGAAAAGAAAAACGGGAGGGGGGGTAGAGAGGAATCAGAAACCTGATGATGCTGATAACTCAAATCCTTCCATTCACAACTCTGTGCAATGCAAGCTTCCGAACGAAATAGTTCTGCTCCAGCCGGCTTTTCTTTTCTCTTTCTTCCTTTTTTTTTTTTTTGGCCATGCACACGCGGACACTCCCCCAGCAGCCATTTAAAGGGCCAGCACATTCCGGCGAGGCCACCTCTCCCGCCCCATCCCCCACCTTGCCCTTTCCCTCCCCCCCCCCCCCCCCCCCCCCCGCGCCCCCTTGGATTGGTGGGTTGTGACTGGCATGCTTTAAAGATTCCTCCCCCCACCACAACCACCTTCCGCCCCACCCATCCCTCCTGGATAATGGCAGGGACCAGCGTTGCAGAGGGACAATTGGCGCCTCTTCACAGCCAACTTGGCTATTACGCACACACACACCCCCTTTAATTTCACCCCCCCTCCTCCTCTGGAAAGGAGGCATTAAAAGTGAGGGGGAGGCGGGTGGGAAAGGGCTGCGAGCCACCATCTTCCCCTTTGTCCCCCACTCCCGGCTCAGGAAATCATCCTTCGGCTGCTGATCCCTGGCAGAAAGTGACTAAAATAGATTTTGGCGACTTCGCGCGCCTCGCCAAAGGCGCACCGCTAGCTATCCATGCCCCGTTTCGCACAGGGGGGACTTACTTCCGAGTAAGCGTGCCGTAGGACCGGGCCGTTAAGAAATAAGGGGGGGGGGTTCCCCCTCAGATCTCCAGGGTTTTAAACCAGAGCATCGGGCGGAGGGGCAATAAAACCAAACTTTACCCCCCCTCTTTTATTTCAATAAATTGATCCAGATCTTTCCCCCACCCCAAAAAGAACGCACATGGAAGGATGACTTTAAAAAGAAGGAAGAGGAATCGGGGAGAGACGGGGCGCACATGTTGCCTCGTGCGAGACAAGGGTTAAGCGGAAGCAGCCGTCCAATCGGCGCCCTTTTGGTTGGTGGAGAAATATATATTTAATTTCGATGGCTTCCCACCGATGTCCATTCATGGAACCAAATGCCTGCTCGCGCAATATTGCAGGCACCGTGTCCAACAACCGCCCTCGCCCTTTCCTAGATCCTAAACTCCTCTTGCCCTTTTGCTGATAGGTGAGGTATTTATTGAACCAAACAAAAACAGGAAACCTACAAATGTTTAGGAGGAAAACTACTCATCGAAAAGTTGCAAGGCAAAGGAGAGCCGCTAGCATTGCGTTTGCATGCCATCTATTTGGAGCAAGCTGCTGCCTAGTCAGTACACAACATTATTATTATTATTACAGAAAGTTCCAACAGGTTTGATACTGATTATTATTGTGGTGATTAAAGCGCTTTTATGCTTGCGGAGAAGCACCAGCTGGATGGCAAGAAGAGGAGGAGGAGGAGAAGTGCCCATTTCAGATTCGTGCGTTTCCAACGCACCCGCCACATTTTCTTAAGAAACGCTAACGTGACATTTAAAGTTCGCAAACCTTTCTTTCTGGCCCGCGGGATGCACAAATGAAGATCGTGTGCTGCGGTATCACAGCCACCCACAGGATGTTTCCATTTTATATCTTATCTATCTATCTATCTATCATCTGTGTATATATATATATTACTGTTTATCTATATATCTATATATATGTGTGTGTTGGGGATTCAACAGTAGTTCTACAATTATTATTGCACTAACAATGCCTCAACAACTCCTCACACAAACCAAATTCCAATATGGCTCTCGTCCATGCTCACCACCCCCACGATCGCATCTGGTCATCTTCGCCTTAACCCCCCTCCCTTCCTAAGGCGATCCCCAAATCGTGCGGATGGGCAGAGCGAAGCTCCGGGTGCACCGCGCGCGCTTAGCTTGCGCGCCTGCTTGCTGTCTTTCCTTCCTCCGCCCTCCTTCCTCGGGGCGAGCCAGAGCGCCCTTTGAATTAAGTTTACACCCAGAAAATCTCATTCAAACTCTTTAAGAAGCAGCTCATGGCTCATGAGGGGGAGGGGTGGGAGAACCGGCTGGGGGAAGAGGGGGGAGGGGGGTCGCGATGGGGGTTGGGTCTCGTCGCAGCCCTCCAGCAAAAGCGGTGGGGTGGGGAGGAGGGGAGAGAGGTGGTCCTACTACACAGATCTGGATTCTACAAGGAAATGGAGAAAACGGGTTGTTGTTTTTAAAGGGGAGGGAAGGAAAGATGGGCAAAATGTAAATAAAATAGTATTTGCAGTTGGGGGGGGTAGAAAAAAAAGAAGAGAGCGAGCAATGGAAAGCTGCCGCGCCTCTGCACATGAGCGCGTCTGTCGGTGCGTGCGCGCCCCTCCCCTCGGAGGGGTGGTCCCTTTTTGGGGCTCCACCACGTGGCTTCCTCTTGCAAACATTTTCACTCATTTTTCCAGGTCGATTTTATTTAGGGGCGGCGCCAAAGGCTGCCTTCAGCCTCAGAGACGTCCTATGTGGTGTGTGTGTGAGAGTGTGACACATGAGCTGCGACTCAAAAGGAGTTGGGGGGCCGCTGGAAAAGGAAAAAAAAAAAAGAGCCATTTTCCCAAGACCGCCATAGCAAGTTGCATCCAGCCCCACCAGCCCCATTGATTCCGTAAAACAGGGAACATTTCCCCCCCTCTTTCCTCTTAGATCACCCCCACCTTTCCTCCCCACACCCAAAATAACAGGCTTTTCCTACTTGCTGGGCCTACAAGATTGAATAAGAAACTTTTTTTTCCAAAAAAAAAGAGAAGAGGTAGGATTTTTTTAAAAAAGAATCTGTTGAAAGTTTCACACCCACCCACCTACCATCGCCCTCCTTTCCCCACCCCGGTGTGTGAGATAATATATTTTCCCTCCCACCTCCCGTGACTCCCTCCCTTTTTGGACCTACCCCACATTTTGTGCAAAACGCATCAGCCATGAACAAGCTGTATATTGGGAACCTCAACGAGAACGTGACTCCGGCGGATCTGGAGAAAGTCTTCAACGACCACAAGATCTCCTTCAGTGGCCAGTTCTTGGTGAAATCTGGCTACGCCTTTGTCGACTGCCCAGATGAGCAATGGGCCATGAAAGCCATCGAAACTTTTTCTGGTAAGCCAATGGATCTCTCTTGTCTTCCCCACCCCATCCCCCCGCTCTCTCTTTCTGAAGCCGTAGTGGGTTTAGTTTTTTTTGTTTTTGTGGGGTTTTTTTTGAGATTTTTTTAAATTTATAGATCCAAAGACATTTCTTTTTTAAAAAAACAACAACAGAACAGCAGTAACTACCTAGCGCTCCCAGTTCTGGCGACCCTCTTTTCCCTTTCCAAGATCCACACAATGTGGTTTTGCAAAGATGCTTTCAGCCACACTTCTCCGGTACTCGTGCGTCTTCCGCCCTGTTTCTTTTCTACCTCTGGGGTGTCATCAATGAAAGTTCACTTTCGTTTCGTATTTCTCCCCCACTACCCTCCCATCCGCAACTTGGGGTAGTTGTGGGGACACACACAGCTTTGCTCCCCCCTGTCTATCTGACCCCGAGTCGAGAACCATGTCTCCTGTGTGTCTTGCGTAATATACAACTTGTAGGGCCTAGGATTTCTCCATCTGCTTCCAGTGGATTTCTAGAGGGCTCGCAGAATTCTTTTATTTGTTTGAATTCCTCCTCCCTCCCACCCAGAATGTTTCCTCTTCTATCATAGTGGATTCCCCTTAAACCGTCGTCGTTTTTTTATCATTCACCTTTTTTATATATATATGAAAAAGGGTAAAATTTGGCAAACCCCCTCGCAACGTGAAAACGCGCACACAGAAAGGGCGAGAATGACAGTTTTCTCTTTTGCTCCCGGGAAGTCTTTGGACGCCCCCCTCCCACAAATCAGTCCCCGATCTCTCTGGAGATGAAAGGGGGGGATCAAATCAAAATATTAAGCCCCTTCCCCTTAATTCGAGGTTCCATGATCAACCCCCCCCCCCGGCCTCGGTGGTTCGTCTTGCAAGGCCATTTGGGTTTTGCCATGGGATCAAATTCTCTATTTCTGTCCTTTAAAAGAGTGTGAGGTGCTTTGTGGGATGGGAGAGGGGCTCCTCTGGAAGTGGGAGGTGGGGAGGGAAGACGGGAGTTGTTGGACTTTGGCCATTTTGATTTTAAACTGGGTTTTCCTGGGGCATGTGATGTGTGTATTAGCGCGAAGGTCGCCATGCTGCTAAGAGATTGAGAAGAGGCAGAGAGGAACTAGCAAGCAAAGCTGATGTTGCCTTTTGCTGGGGAAAAACCTCTTTTGCCCCCTTACTTGAAAGGAACACATTAGAATTTAGTTTCCCCATCCTTTTCTAGATTCACTTTCCTTCTTCCCAGCTGAATACAGTTTTCATGGATTTTCTTATTTATTTTTTTAAAAAAGATACAGCCGAACAAGTTGAGGTGGAATAAATCGACGGAAGAGGCCCTGCAAATCTTAAATTTGCCTTTCCTGTGATTAAATAGATCTTCCAGCATGTGAAGGAGGAATGAATTGAATGTGCAAAAAGTAGGGTCATGGGGAAACCTCCATTATTGGTTTCTTCCATTGTTTAGTCCCCTCAATTTGAAATCCAGTTTTTTGTTTTATCTAGAGGAAAACGCACCTCTCAAGGCAGTGGGATTTCTGGTGAAGGCAATCTGAATTCCCCAATAAAATTGAATTAAAATATGAGGAATGGGAGCAAAAGTTGAGCTGTACGTGAGAATGGTGTCCAGGTTTCCTTATGTACATGTTTTTTTTAAAAAAGACACTTGTGTTTTTAGGCAAAGTGGAGCTGCATGGAAAACAACTTGAGATTGAACACTCAGTACCTAAAAAGCAAAGGTAATTCACTTGTTTAATTTCTTTAAAATTTTCCATGTTGAGAAAATTCCATGTTTGCTTAAAGGAAAAGAAGAAAACCATGTTTTTAAAATTCCCCAGAGTTGTGCAGACAAAACTAGGTGTATTAGCATTTTCAACCTCTGCTCTGAAAGGAAACTATTTTGAAGAGAGCAGAAAACAAAATTGGTGGCTAATATGATCCACCCCCCCATCCAAATTCCTAGAGTTACTTTTGCGGAGCAATCCTATGCAAGAAGCTGGTGAAGATTGGTGTAAATCAAGCTGTCATAAAGTTACACCAAATCCAAACCCTGTTTAGCAGTGGGGCTGCTGCTCTGCTTAATCCTGAACGAGGGAAAAACTTTTAAAATAGTGCTTTTACACTGTATTGCCAGATCATGTGGCTGAGCCAAATGGGTTTAGGATCCTGCCTTAAGCCCCTATCTGTGGTCCCACCCCCACCACGCCCCTTTTGGGGAGACTTACACAAGCCTCAACTCATCCAGACTGAGCAACTTACTCTGATGTATCTTCAGCTGAGCCAGGGTTGGGGCCTTGAGCTTGACTGAGCAGATGGTCTTCTGTATCCTAAGCACTTCATCCTGGTGGATCTTGCCCATAGGATTGCCCCCTTAAAGTACCAGAGGGAAAAGAGATAAAATCAGAATTCAGTATATTCAGAGGGAATTTGAAAATTGGGAGGCAGAGGTGCTCTTCTGCAAATTTCAGCGCCATTTACTGTAAATAAATACCTACTTGAACAGACTTTCCTCTGCAATGCAACCTTTTAATGCTTTGTTTTAATTTAATTTAATGCTTTGTTTTAATGCTTTAATGTATTGGTTTTTTTCTCATTTGCTGCCCCTCTGAATAATTCTCAAACTTTACACCTTGGTGGAGATGTAGTTATCTCATCATGCTTTAATGTGGTATTAACATTATTCAATATGTGTACTTGCTTCTTGTACAATGGTTTGGTTGCCTGGATTAAAAATGGCAGTTTTGGAAAGGCATGGTGAAGCAAAAATCACATGGTGTAGAGAAAAGTTACAATTACTCTTCATTCCTGTGAAATCTAGGAGATACAAGCATCATAATGTGCTACTCCACCAGAATTCAGTGTGAATTTGTGTTTTCTAGGCAGTTGTTTAAAAAATAAAGAGGGTGGGGTGAAATGTGAGTGTTTGTTACTATATAATTCAATACATTCTGTTTTGTGATCCACATCACAAGTTGTCTTTCTCCTTTTGGGGAGTGTAGTTATCTTGGACTTTCAAACTTTGTAGCAGAATGTGCTGATGGAGGATAACATTTCTTTTTTATGAATGACTTCCCCCAGCTCCTTCTGGACTGGAAAGCTCCTGAAATCCATTCGATAATTTATTTTATTGTAGCAACAGGCATGGGCCTTGTGTAATGGGTGATCAATAGTGCTTGTAACTGTCTTTGTGGCGTGGTGCACAGTGTAGCTGTGGTTTTAAATGACAATTGGGAGAAAGGTTTTTGGGGCAGGCAATTCTAGAATGAAACAAAGCAAAATAAACATTTGGGAGCTGGGATTGGGTGTTGGAGGGAGAGAAAAGGAACTTGATTATTCTTGTTTCCTGTTCAGAGCTTTCAAAAAAGCCTGTCAGTTGTGTAGAAATTTGATGATTTTGAGGAGTTGCTGATTCTCTTAAGTCTTGCTAAGTAATGCTAAGAAATCTACCATATACAAATTAATCACTTGAAAGATTTTGTAATTCAAAGCACATTGTGGTTATATGGGTGTAAGTAGGAAGAAAAATTAAACCTGCTAGTAGACTTGAGGCAGAGAAATCAAACAGATCCCAGACTTTTTATCACTGGGGTATATTTTCACCTCCATGCATCTAAACATCTGCCTTCTTAATAGTCAGTGGCCATGTTGGAGTTTTCAAAGTCTTCCTTAGAAGAGTTGGTCTGACGTCATCTGTTGCATGCCAGGATTTTATATGTAGGTTCCCTTAAAATACATTTTTAACCTTGTGCTCAGGATGTGTGATAAAGTGACTTCAATAGTTTACCAACAGGGATTTTGCATTTCTTTCCTATAGAAGTGAGAGTAAAAATGTTGAATCTTTTGGGCAAGGTATTAAGGGCAAGAAAGGAGAGCCTGTATTTCATTAAGATCACTTTTCCATTGATAAAAATGTATACTCTGCTAGCTTGAATTTTTACAGGGCTAGGGTGTTTCCTTTCACTTGTATCGAGACTTGATTTTCTTGTTTGGGATGATACTCAACTAGTTAATTAAATATGATTAGCATAGTCTCAATAACTGTGAGAGTTGTTTTCCCCTTCTTTCTAAATCTGTAAAAAATGTCACCTTTTAAGTGGAATAAAATTCTAGCCAAACAGAGGCATACTGATCTGTATCCTTTCAGTTTATTTTTTTTTAATGAAGTAAAACCACAGTTAAAAATAAATAAAGCTTGGCTTATTTCTTGAGCCTCATTTACTAGAAGTTGCCCCAGAATACTCAGATTTGAAAGGAATGATTTCTAGGAATGATTATAAACTACACTGCCATTGACATGGCATGCCTACCATTTATAAACTCTGCCACCTGGCTATCTTAAATAGTAATTAAAACACGTGCAGGATGTGCTACTGGCCTCTGTAAAAATGGTTGGTCCTGGATATATCTAAAAGGGCTTATCTCCACCACAATTGTGAATGATTTCAGCTAGTTTTTAATGAATTGGTTGTTGCAGGATGTTATATTTTTTAAAAAATGAAGCTCAACAAATACCAAGTTGAGATACCAAGCACAGAGTTCACAATTTCTTAATATATGAGATGCACAGATGGATAAGTAAATTTGCAATTTCCTACTTAGAAAAACTGAACTACCTTCAAGTAAAGCACTTAATGAGAAGTCTTGTTGGGTCTTTCTGGGACTGCAAGATCTCTACTTAATCTTGACATTCTTGTTAAAAGTTGCATTTACTTACAAGAAAGTACTCCACAGTTGCAACGTGAGTGTAGATTTATATATATTTAAAAAGACTTTGTGTGTTTGGCGTGTTTGTTTTCAGTTATAACTTTATTGAAAAAAAGGACATGGGGGGATTTTTTTTGCCATTTTATTCCTTAAAAGTCAGCAAATTCCTTTGGTGGTGGAAAGGGTTAATTAAAACAACCTCGAAGATGTTTTAAGGACTCAAGAATGTTAAGAAATGTTTGGAGGTTAGGGGTGGGGTTGTCTCAGACTGAAGAGATTGAAGTGGATAGAATGGTGGGGTGGGGTGGGGGACCAGGACAAATGTGAATGGATAAGAACACGAGAGGAGGGAAAATTAAGTGAATCCATCAAGCAAATATTCCAAATATGAAAGACTGGAAGTGACTAGCATAGAGAGAATGAAATTTAGTAACTAAGGAACCAGTGATTATACCGCTGTAGTCAAAATTCTAACTAATAGGGACATGTTGCATGTGATGGTTTTAAGGCAGTTTATCAACAGGTATAGCTAAGCTTTGTTAATCACAAAAGTAGCACACTTATTAATTATTAGGATTTTGTTGTTGTTTGGTGTTAACTTCTGTAGAATTAGGAGAAAACTTGCTTAAGGCATCTCGTCAATACATGTGCAGTGTCTTAAGTTAGGCTCTTTTTAACAGAATGTGTGAAAGCTTAGATTCTGTAGTAGATGTGTAGTTTTCTACAAATTTAGCTGAAGATCATGTGTGTGTGAACTTTTTATCCTTACAACAAACAAGGCTCTAACAGGGCAATCCTAAGCATGTCTACTCAGAAGGAAGTCACATTGAGTTTAAAGGCGCTTATTCCCAGGATGATTGTGTGTAGAGGTTTGCAGCCTTAAGTTTAATGGGAGAATCTACAAAAAAAACATTTGCTTTAATTTGTTACTGTTCAGTTCCCAGCAAAAGGGTTAACTTTACACTTGTTTTGCATCAAAAGGAAAGAAAGCTGGAATCATGCTAAAAGCTTTCACTTAAATGAGCTTAAACGTTCTATTTCAAAATGGTTCTGTTTTGCTTTTTGCATACCTATTTTGGTAGATTTACCTGTTTGGTATTGCTTCATATATATATTTTTTGTGTGTTACAGGCAACAGTGTCTTTCCTAGTGAATTGTCGGGGGTATAAAAGTAGGCTCATAAAAGGAAATGGGTATTAGGGACAGGAAAGGCAGAAATGACGTGTAGACATAAAATCTCTGTTGCAATATTGACTGGTTTCTAATCCAGGAACTGTTCATAGAGTTAAAGATGTGCCCCAAAAGTAGCCCCACTTAGAGGCAATAAAAATGGGAAAATGTTGGTGTGAAGCAGTTACCCCATAGTGGCTAGAGAGCCAACACGTTTCACGTCTTGCTTCATTGCTGGATCGCTTATATTGATCCCATGTATACTTTTTCTGCATGGCGCACTGCAAATTTACATGAGGGAGATCCCATGGATCAAGAAAAGTATGTCTTGTCTTCAGCGTGGACCTTTTGAGCAATGTGAATTAATTGGATCTTCCTGGTTGAAATTTTAAAAGTTAGAGAGGCACAGGCAGACCAAACCTATGCATTTTACTCAGAAGTAAGTCCCAATATGTCCAGTAGGGCTAAGTCTCAGGGAAAGTGCAGCCTTAGTAGAATTATAAGCACCTATTTAGTTCTTACCAGTTTCAGCTGAAGAGGGAATGAAGGGGGCAGTTTTTCACTGGTTAGAAAAGTGTTCATATTTTACATAAAGGAAAAATAGAAGTTTTAGGAGAATTCACAAGTAATTTTTGTTTTGCATTTTGCAGGGAAACATACCTCAAATGATAAATGCCTCCCATTCTTCCCACCCCCCTTTTTATGTATTCATTTCCCCCCCAAACTTCCCAAAATACCCAGAAAAATTGATGCTTTTCAGAATTGTGGCAGTAAACAGTTGGGAAAGTTTGGAAAATGGTAGAGATTCTTGAAAAAAAATAAGACAAATTTAGCATTTAAAAATCCCAATCACCTAAGGGAGAGAATCAACGCCAAGACCCCTTATAGGAGGCTCTATTTATTGGTAGCTAATAACTAGCCTGCTCAGCAGATACATGCTGACTTTATGAGTTGAATGTGTTTCCCTTGGTGACACCACAAAAGATTTCTTAAGTCTTAATTCCTTTGCCCACTTACCTGGGAGTAAGCCCCACTGAGCGTAGTGGGGCTTGCCTCCAAGGAAATGTGCAGGTTTACAAATACAGATTGCACGGCATGCCCGTTTAAATTTAGTGAACTTTTGTGGGGGTTTTTTTAAAGGCAGGGGGAAGCATTGCTGGGAAAGTTCAGAGTTTCCTGAAAGGGTAGTGACACTTGCAACAAAGCAAATAGGACTTCCCTTTCCTCCCCTCTCCAGTAGCAGGGAAACAGAATCCCATCATAATGGGATTATAAATAACAGAACCTGCTATTCCCAAGGAAGATAGTACAGTGGTACCTCGGGTTACAGACGCTTCAGGTTACAGACTGCTAACCCAGAAATAGTACCTCACATTAAGAACTTTACCTCAGAATTAGAACAGAAATTGTGCACCAGCAGCGTGGCAGCAGCAGGAGGCCCCATTAGCTAAAGTGGTACCTCAGGTTAAGGACAGTTTCAGGTTAAGAACAGACCTCCAGAACGAATTAAGTTCTTAACCCGAGGTACCACTGTAGTGAATTAGTGAACTAGACGACCCACAGAGTCCCTTCCAACTCTACAATTCTGTGATGCATTTGGTGGTGTTTTTGCCATTCTATGGGATGAGCAGTGTCTATTTATCTGAACCTCAGTGTCCCTTTTTCTTATTGCTTGTCTTAATACTTGAGTTTTGTTTTGAAGGCTGTGGATCTGCTAGGAGAAGGTGGGCAACTTGTTTGTCACCCAAGACCATTCATGTGTTCTCAGCTTCAATTCCAGCATCTCTTAGCGTTGCTGAGAGAAAGTCCCCCATCTGAGACCTTGGAGAGATGTGGCCAGTCATTTTAGACCATCGTGGACCAGTGCTCTGACTCATAGATATAAGGCCCTCTTCCTACATTAAAGTGGTGGTGGTCCTATTTTATGAAGTTCTGGTGGGAAATGTCCATGGCTTCAGGTTTCAGGATTTCTTGCAATTGTAAAGGGTATGGAAACCAAGCCTTGTGGGGAACGGTTGAGGGAACTGGGTATGTTTAGCCTCAGGAGACTGAGAGGAGATATGATAGCCATCTTCAAATATCCAAATGGCTGTTTTCTCCTGCTGCAGAGGGTAGGATCTGAATCAGTGGACTCTCCTTCCTTGGAGGTTTTTAAGCAGAGGTTAGGTGGCCATCTGCCATGGATGCTTTCATTGAGATTCCTGCATTGCAGGAGGTTGGACTAGATGACCCTTGGGACCCCATCGAACTCTACATTTCTGTGCTCTCTGATGCTGCATTCTTTGGTGTATTAGAGCAAGAGAAAAAAGTTAGGATTCTATCCCAAGTGATACAAAGGAGCTCCATTTTCCTTTCAGCTGAGTGCTTAAGAACATCTTTAATATCACTTTTTTGAAGTCTGTAGTCAAAGGTGTTTAAAAACATCTGCTGGACGCTTGATTAATGGAACAATCCAACTAAGAAGATTCAGATTTAAGAATGGGTTTAAATCAGTTTATGCCTCAGCAGCTAGTAAGACGTTCGATGTACACACAGGCTTCGTATATACAGTATACCTTGGATCTCGAACGTAATCCGTTTCGGAAGTCCGTTCGACTTCTGAAAACGTTCGAAAACCAAGGCACTGCTTCCGATCGGCTGCAGGAGCTTCCTTCAGCCAATCGGAAGCCGCATCAGACGTTCGGCTTCCAAAAAACATTCACAAACTGGAACACTCACTTCCAGGTTTGCAGTGTTTGGGAGCCAAAACGTTCAAGTTGCAAGGCGTTCGACAACCAAGGTATGACTGTATGTGTAAAGCACTTTTAAAGCACATTGCTTTCCTTCAAAGAATCCCAGGAACCATAATATACCCCTCACAGAACTACAATTCTCAATCCTTAATGAGTTACACGATTCTTTGGAGCAAAACAAAGTTCTTTAAATGCATGTGTATGCAGAACATGTCACCATTAAATCTCTGGGATTTAAGCCCTGGTCTCGTTTATTTCACTGGGACTTAGGTATGTTTTTCCTCTGGGATGAAAGATGAATTCAAGACAAATATTTTGTCTAGATCTGAATAGACAATTCTTTTTCTGCGGCTTTTGCTGATCCCACTTCCCAACTAATGCAGAATATGTATGTATGACAAAATTGCCTCCTGACAATCTTAGGAAAGAGGTTGAATCAAAAACATGTTTTGTCTTGACCCAGCCTTGCGTTGAACCTTCCAGAAGACTAACTCTGCTTGTGCAAATTCACTGACTTTGGGCTGGGGGAAAAAGTTTACATGAACCTGTACAAGATTGGTTGGAAGCCAATAAGATACAGAATCGCCTTGAGGAATCTTGAGCGTCAGATTCCTGCTATTTGCATAGTCTCGGGCGAGTCATTGTTTCTCATTCTGAGATCCCCATCAGCAAAATAGAAATAATTCTGACTTACCTCTAAGGAGAATTATGAGAACACAAACAAGAGTAAGAATCTACAGAGCTGGCCAGTTAAAAGATGGTTGTAGAAAAATGGTGGTTCTGAGGGTTGTGGCTTTAGTAAGTGAATTCACAAAAAGGCAGATCTTTCAAACATCTCTACTTTCCACTGAGAGGTGGTGCATGAGGTTTACTGGTACAAAATTTCCAGCATACAGTGGTAAAAGGTAAAGGTAAAGGTACCCCTGCCCGTACAGGCCAGTCTTGCCAGACTCTGGGGTTGTGCGCCCATCTCACTCAAGAAGCCGGGGGCCAGCGCTGTCCGGAGACACTTCTGGGTCACGTGGCCAGCGTGACATCGCTGCTCTGGCAAGCCAGAGCCGCACACAGAAACGCCGTTTTACCTTCCCGCTAGAAAGCGGTCCCTATTTATCTACTTGCACCCGGGGGTGCTTTCGAACTGCTAGGTTGGCAGGCGCTGGGACCGAGCAACGGGAGTGCACCCCGCCGCGGGGATTTGAACCGCCGACCTTTCGATCGGCAAGCCCTAGGCACTGAGGTTTTTACCCACAGTGCCACCCGCGTCCCAAAGCATACAGTGGTACCTCGGGTTAACTACTTAATTTGTTCCGGAGGTCTGTTCTTAACCTGAAACTGTTCTTAACCTGAAGCACCACTTTAGCTAATGGGGCCTCCTGCTGCTGCCGCGCTGCCAGAGCACGATTTCTGTTCTCATCCTGAAGCAAAGTTCTTAACCCAAGGTACTATTTCTGGATTAGCAGAGTCTGTAACCTGAAGCGGATGTAACCCGAGGTACCACTGTACAGTGGTACCTCGCAAGACGAATGCCTCGCAAGACGAAAAACGCGCAAGACGAAAGAGTTTTTCGTTTTTTGAGTTGCTTCGCAATACGAATTTCCCTATGGGCTTGCTGCGCAAGACGAAAACGTCTTGCAAGAGCAACTCATAGCACGCGGTGTGGTAGCCTTTTTTGAGGTTTTTGGGAAACCGTGCTTCGCAAGACGAAAAATTCGCAAGACGAAAAAACTCGCAGAACGAATTAATTTCGCCTTGCGAGGCACCACTGTAGTTGAGTTATACATAATATTATGTCTGAGGAGTGCGTTGAATATCACAGGTTAAGCTTTTTGTTCACGTAGATTCTTTTGATACATTATACCATATATGTACATAGAATTGGTCTATTAACATTAAAAAGGAAAGGAGGAAAGAGAGAAGTGGGGTGTGGGGAGGGAAAGAAATTAATTCAGACAAACATGTGAGAGTAGTATTAGAAACTCAGATATATAAGCTAGGGGCCAAATGGCTCCTTAAACCAAGGTTGCAGTCGCCAAAACGGAATGTTTTTTTGAGGCACGACTGCTCTGAAGTCTTACTTTTCAAATGATGGATTGACTGTGATTGATTCTCAGTTAAACATCTGGCTAGTTTAGATGACAACCTTGAGCAAGGTTAAGAGCTTTGAGAACTTAAAGAAGAAAAGTCACTCGATTCAGGGACCATTCACATACTGTATATATTGGCATATTCCGACCTCTTTTTCTTAATGGTGACAACTCCTGTTCACGCTGCACAGAAAAAGCAATGTGGTTCCTGAAATTCATTCTGATTGTGCGGATAAAACATAACTGATTGAATTCTACAGGATGGGGTATTAGTGTGTGAAAACACTCCAGATCCAGTGATCCTGGCGCCGAGGAATCTTCACTTGGTCAGAAGTGGTCTAAAGCCAGGTGCAAAATGCACCTGGTGTGTGGTTAATTTTGAACACCTGAATACTAAAAAAGGGGAGTGTCAGGGAACTGCCATCGAAAGGACGGGAGGTGGAAGGGCTCACTCAGGTGGAGAGAGACTTAACAGCTGACGAGGGAACCAGCAGGGGGAGAGGAGGAGCTCCGAGGGAAAGTGAGTCGGAGGGATGGCTCAGGGACACTTCCAGCGAAAACAGTGGGGAGGTTTCAAGACCTCCTATAGGGACACCCACTCCTCGCCGGAAACTGTCACGCAGGGAGTCCAGAAGACGTGTTTCCGTTAAGGAGCTTTTATGCTGGAAAAGATTCCGGAAGAGCCCACTTTCGGATTCTGCTAGCGATTGACAGAGTCATGCTTGAGGGGCTCCGTCGGAGGCAGAGGTTTGGGGACTCAGCCAAACTCTGAGGGACTAGGATTTTACGCACAAGCTGCTCATCATCCCATCACAGGGAGGAGGCAAGGAAAAGAGAGGGTGGAAAAATTAGAGCTATTCCTGTTAGTACCAGGGCTAGTGACCCAAAGGTGTGCTGTGTACCAAGCAGAGTGGATAAAAATCAATGATTTTTAATTTTTTAAAAAATATATATCAGATTTTTCAAATTTAAATCAGATTATTTTTAATTTAAATCGGATTTTTAAAATGGAATGCTTTTGGAGGAAACATCTTTCTAAAGGTAGTTTTCTATTTAAGTTACATTCTACTCCAAAGGCTATTAATCAGGAAATAAGGATTTGTTTTAAGTTTTTCACGTGTGCTAAAACTCAGTCTTGTTTTTTTTATTAAAAAATCGTTTAACCACATGATCAGTTAACAAATATGGATACATATGCTATAATGTTGTTGTTTTAGTGAAATAAATTGTTTAAATTGTTAAGGAAATGATTATTTTTCTCCTTCCAATAAAGTACAGCAGAAAAGTTGTCCAAATATAAAGTTAACATTAAACCTCACAATAATTTCATAATTATCTATGTATTTCTAATAATATAACCAAATCAGTAATTTTTGATAGAACTGTAAAAACTACTCTGAAAGTTTATTATTCCAAAAACGAAACTTTCATCTAGTTGTAGATATTAAGATTATACCAGCAAGAATGAGTCTTTCTGTAAAAAAAATGATTTAAATCAAGTCTTACTGACTAGTGATTTAAATTGTGATTTAAATCAATTTTACTTAAATCATATCCACCCTGGACCAAGTGAGGATGGGCAGTCTTAGCAATCTGTGTCTGAGCAGCACATTGTTCAGACTGAAGAGCCAGCCCAGAGCCAGCAGCTTTATAACACCTGGTGGAATCCTATTGGCTCCTTGTGTCACCTGATTTTGCTGATCCGGTAGGTACAGAGACTGTGGCAGAGATAGGTGCCCAGGTCCTATTCCTAGAGTTCTGTTTGGGACCCCTGGCCTCTCACACAAGCCAAATTCAGCTGTCTCCGGGGTTATTGTGTTAAAGGATCCTACCAGCGACCCTGCCCCCTTCCATCCAAGCACATGGGTCCAGGTTCCTGTAAGGAAGGGACACGGGTGGCGCTGTGGTCTATACCACTGAGCCTCTTGGGCTTGCCAATTGGAAGGTCGGCGGTTTGAATCCCCGCGATGGGGTGAGCTCCCGTTGCTCTGTCCCAGCTCCTGCCAACCTAGCAGTTCGAAAGCACGCCAGTGCAAGTAGATAAATAGGTACCACTCCGGAGGGAAGGTAAACGGCACCTCCGTGCTCTCTGGCACTCATCACGGTCCTCTGTGCGCCAGTAGCGGTTTAGTTATGCTGGCCACTTGACCCGGAAAGCTGTCTGTGGACAAACGCCGGCTCCCTCGGCCTGAAAGCGAGATGAGCGCCGCAACCCGTAGTCACCTTTGACTGGACTTAACTGTTCAGGGGTCCTTTACCTTTAAGGAAGGCTATCATTCAGTGAGTGTACACACACAGTGTGCTTCTTGCCCTGACCACAATAAGTAGAAATTAATGACTTCGGTTAACCATTCTAAACTCAAAATGATTTTGAAAAATTGTAAAGAATTGCCGGTCACCAGGACAAATACATGTGCAGGTGTTAAGTCTTGTCTGCAGTCACCCATATGACATCGAAACAGATATACAGGGTATACTGGAGCTCAGAGCCTTAAGATCATTTTTCCATAGTGTCTGCTGTGACTGAGACAGACAGAGATTACTGCACTATTGTCAATAAACGATATGAATGGGGAGCATACATTATTGACTTAAGAAGGCTAGCCCTGGACAAAGTTTGAGATCGCTAATGTAGGGCTTGGGACATAGTCTGTGCAAGTTTGTGTACACAGAGCTGCAAAATCTGAGAACGGTAGAAGTGAAGTCCCCCCTGGGTTTACTCTTTCTGGGTAGTTTTCCACTATCCAACAAGTTGAGAATAGCTAGAGGCCAAAGGAACAGAACTCCCAACCAGATTTTCATATCAATTAAGATGTATTGCTTGGATTCAAAGCCACGTTCATTCAATACAGCTGAATAAGACTTCTGGGTTGCATTGCCTATCTATCAGCATATTTTTCTAAATTAAATGTATAAGCAGGTGACGGGGGAAAAGAAAAGAGCAATTTGTTTGCAAAGAGAGAGAAAAGAGTAAGTTGTCACAATTGGTAAAGAAGACAGCTATGTAATGTAGTAAGTAATAATAAAAAATATGAAGAGGGAAAGGATATGCGGTTTATAATTACAAAGCATAGTAAAGGTAAAGGGACCCCTGACCATTAGGTCCAGTCGTGACCGACTCTGGGGTTG
>JAXCMG010000034.1:333925-404116 GCA_034642415.1 Podarcis siculus
TTGTTAATTTATTTTCTACACCATTTTATATTTCAAAAGGGGGGTGGGATCTCAAAGCAGTTTACAGCCTATGAAACCATCAAATAAAACAATCCAGAATAAAGCAAAATTCAAGCTTCGAGGAAAAAATATTTCAGATCCTTCTCTGAGGTGACATTTTGCTTTCCCCATATTTAGTTACCTGCTTAATTCATATTGCTGCCCCATAGCAGAAGTACTCTAGGAAGCCAGTGCGGTCAGAGCATCGGACTAGGACCTGGGAGATCAGGGCTCAAATCCCTACTCAGTCATAGAATCATAGAGTTGGAAGAGACCACAAGGGCCATCGAGTCCAACCCCCTGCCAAGCAGGAAACACCATCAGAGCACTCCTGACATATGGTTGTCAAGCCTCTGCTTAAAGACCTCCAAAGAAGGAGACTCCACCACACTCCTTGGCAGCAAATTCCACTCACTGAGGCTCACTGGGTGACCTTGGAGTCAGCGTCACAGCCTCTTAACCTACCTCACAGGGTTGTTGTAAAAAAAATGTAGTATAAACACTGACAACTGGGAAACACTGGCTTGTGAGCGCTCCAGTTGGAGAACAGCCTTTACCAAAGGTGTCATGGGCTTTGAAGACACTCGAATTCAGGACGCAAGGGAGAAATGTGCCAAGAGGAAGGCACGCTTGGCAAATCTACACCGTGATCAACTCATGCCCGGAAACCAATGTCCCCCAAGAGGAAGGACGTGTGGATCCAGAATTGGCCTCCACAGTCACTTACAGACTCATTGCTAAAACCGTGTTTATGGAAGACAATCTTACTCGGCTATGAGTGATCGCCAAAGAAGAAGAGGGATTAACTGAGGAGTGGGATGAACCATGTACTCCTTGGGATATAAATGAGCTATACATGGAATAAAAAGGTGGGATATAAATGGAATAAAAGAGCTCTTCCGCTTACCTCCTTAAGAAAGCAGGAGAGTTCAGCCAGGTGGATTCAGAGATCACCACATGGTCGCAAGTATTACTATTATTTATTGAATTTATATACAGCCCTATACCTGGGGGGTCTCAGGGCGGTTCACAGAATAAAATGAAGATATCAAACCACAAAATACATAATAAAAATAAAAACAACCCAATAGCCCCCCTTCACAAAAAAATGCATTTTAAAAGGGCATAGGATGTAAAACAGATCAGCCAAAGTCCTGGTTAAAAAGGAACATTTTTGCCTGGTGCCTAAAGGTGTGTAACGAAGGTGTTAGGCAAACTTCCCTGGGGAGAGCATTCCACAGACGGGGAGCCACTGCAGAGAAGGCCCTGTTTTCATGTTTCCACCCTCTGGACCTCTCGAGGAGGCACACGAAGGAGGGCCACAGAAGATGATCTCAGGGTCCAGGTAGGTTCATATGGAAAGAGGCGGTCCTTGAGGCATTGCGGTCCTGAGCCATTTAAGGCTTTATAGGTCAAAACCAGGACTTTGAATTGGGCCCGAAAACTAATTGGTAGCCAGTGCAGTTGGACCAGGATCGGTGTAATATGCTCAAGCCATCTTGCTCTGGTGAGCAACCTGGCCGCTGAATTCTGCACCAGCTGAAGTTTCCGAACCGTCTTCAGAGGCAGCCCTATGTATAACACATTGCAGTAATCTAACCTTGAGGTTATCTGCAATTAGACTCACACCAGTCACAAAACAAGCCTGGTGCCTGGTTTTACCCTCTCTGAAGCACTACATTCATGGCATTGAGGGGTAGGGGTGGTTCTTTTGTACCTGTTCCTGGCCTTGCCCACCCTGGAAGCCGGGCTGCATAGACGCCTGGCATCATCCGGCAGGGCACTTCTTAGGTTATGCTCTTAATGTTCCTTGTTGGCTGCTTGGCACTGAATGGGAAGTATCCTTGTCCTGAATGGACAAACAAATGAATAAATGCATTGCAGCCACAGACCGATGAAATTTGATAAGACACAGAAGGAAATGCATAAATAGAATACTGTTGAATTTCCAGAGGGACCAAAAGGAAGTCCTTACTTTACCGTCTCCTCCTTAATTTGTATTGACAGTGGAAGGGATTTAGCTCACTTAACTACTAATACAAATAGAGTAATGTAATCAATTAAACAGGGGAAAAAACAATTTCCAGTGGATCTTCCTGGTTGAGTTCTTAATAAAAAAAGAGCCGGCCTCTCTTTGGACTCCCTATACAAATTATATGGATTCTCTCTCCCATTCCACAAGGACAAAGTTGTTCGCTAAGCGGAATCTTATTAAATTGGCCAGAGGCTGGTTGCTCGCTTGTGTGGAGAGTGATACAAGGCGAGGAGTGATATTTATATATTTCTTGTTTACATTTATACCCCACCCTTCCATCAAGATTCATGAACCCTGGGCAAGGAATGACATGAAAGACTCATAAAACCACCGTCGATAAAATCAACTCAGGCAGTTAAATCTGTCAAATGCTAAAGGCAACTTACAATAAAACAGGAGCACGCGCACACACACACACACACCAGTTTACAAGTGATGCATTTGGCAAGCTCTTCACAAAGGCCCAGGCAAAGAGATGCTTCCCCCTCGGCTGGCACCGATAGATGAACAATGATGGTCCTGGCTGTACCTCGAGGGGGCGGGAATTCCATAGCCAAGGTGCCATCATGAAAAAGGCCCTGTATCATGAGCTTTGCCTAGTGATGGAGTAATGGGCTGAGTCTCTCCTGCAAATGTTAATCCACAGGCAGAACTTATACAAAGTGGATAGCAGCTGCATCTGTCCATACCTCGACCTGGGAGCTCATTAAGGTTGACACGCTGAGAATAGGTATTTCAGATGAACTCCCCACTTTCCCGTTGAGCGTATCCCAACTTTGTCTACGAGTCCACAAAAGGTTCCATCCTGCACAGATGTTTACTAGCCAGCAGAAGAGAGGTGGAGAAGTAACAGCCTACTTGGCTTCTATGTTGGCTGCAGAAAAGTCCCGTTCCCCTGTTGCCGCCCTCCAGACCTCCATTGGAGGTGGCACATGGAGGAAAGCCTTTGGACAACGATTCTTTGCCTCCAGAACTGGCCCAACGAGTATCTTGTGTGCACCATATTTAGAAGGACACCCTACTGACCTTTGTAATTTCTCCAACTTGCTGACCTTACTTGAGTTGAAAGCCTCTCTTTATCAGTTCAGCTGATAAGTGGCAGAGGAAGGATGCATGGTCTCTTCCAGATCGCCATGTAGCGTTGCTTGTTTCTTTTTTTGGCATGGCATGCAAGGGCAGAGATGCCATTTTCCTTTGAGTTGGGCATTGATGTTGGTTTTGCATGCTCAGGAATTGGCTGGCCTCATCTCCTTGTCCTGCAACCACCCAAAGGAGCTCCCTTCCACTTGCCCAAAGTACCTAGCTTGCTCGGGAGGCAGCAACCATTGCTTTAACCCAGGCATAGGCAAATTCAGCCCTCCAGATGTTTTGGGACTACAATTCCCATCATCCCTGACCACTGGTCCTGTTAGCTAGGGATCATGGGAATTGTAGTCCCAAAAAATCTGGAGGGCCGAGTTTGCCTATACCTGCTTTAACCGAGTGAGCTGTAGTTCAGAGCAAATACACTCTTTGTTGCTCATTTCATATGGTGTGTGTGTGTGTGTGTGTGTGTGTGTGTATGCATTTTAAGTTGCAATCTTGGCACTGTGGAACTAAGCTGGTATTCCATGAGATGATTAGAGGCTTAACCTTCCTGCTTGAATAACTTTTTGTGTGTATGTTTACAGAAAACACGCGCTCTGAACTGCTTGGGAAACCCAACCGAAGGCGGCGCAAACGATACGTTAAATTTCTAGACCAGGGAGTCGTATTTATTTCAGGTTCCGTCATAAGCCATATACCTCCATCCATGTGGATCACAGCCCTGAAACTTGTTTTCAGCATGTCTAGAGTAATAAGAAAGGAATGCCTCTTAAGGGTGTGCAGTATTGCTCCCCACCAGGCCCAGACAGAGGGGGGGCCATAGGGGCCACTTGGCCCCGGCCTCCGATTCCAAAGGGGACCTCGGTCAGCATATTCACAATCACAGGGGATGCACTGTGGCGAACGAGGAGGCGCAAAGGCAGCAACGGTGGTGGGTGGGTTCCCTGGGGCCATGGCTGGCAGTGCGAGAGAAAAGCTTCCCCAGCGTCTGGGGTGGGGCCTGCGATCAAGAATTCACAGAAAAGGAATTTATAAGACTTCAGTTATCCCCAGGGTAAAAAAAGGGGGGCACATTATCTACCTGGCCCGGGCCTCTGCCTGGCTCTGCAAGGCCCTGCTCCCCACCACCACTAATGCTAAGCACAGGCAAACCCCTTTTGCATGGAGCACTGGATCTTGCTGGATCCAATTGTGTGCTACCCTCTAGGCTGCAGCACTTCCCTTTCTGCCTCTAGGGCAAAGGGAGAGATGGCTGCCTTGCCAGGTTCTCAGGGAATCCTCCCAGCCGCTGCTGCTTGGTGTATCCTGATATATTTCCTGCATGTTACACATGCAGAAACGCCCCCTCACTACATCTGGCATCAAATATAGCAGTGCTTATTTATTTTAACTTTCCATGGCAACGTATAGGCTCGGAGGATGGGGTTAGCTCGCATTTCAGAGCTCACCGCTACATACGAATTTTGAGGAAGAATTTCCTCTGATCAGATTGTTGCTAACCTGGAGCCTTTTTCGAAGTCTGGTTTATGATAGATCACAATACGCTCAAGTCTTTGCTAATCTGTTCTCCACCCTCCTCCCCTTCCATTCTTTGCCACATGTGGTCTCCTTTTCTTTCCTGATCATGTTCTCTTGCTTAAAGGCCTCGTTTGCACATCACGGTACGGCACAGTCTAATTTGAACCATCGTTAAATTGTGAACGGCACGCGGGTGGCGCTGTGGGTTAAACCACAGAGCCTAGGGCTTGCTGATTGAAAGGTCACGGTTCGAATCCCCGCAGTGGGTTGAGCTCCCGTTGCTCGGTCCCAGCTCCTGCCAACCTAGCAGTTCGAAAGCACATCAAAGTGCAAGTAGATAAATAGGTACTGCTCCGGTGGGAAGGTAAACGGCATTTCCGTGCGCTGCTCTGGTTCGCCAGAAGCGGTTTAGTCATGCTGGCCACATGACCCGGAAGCTGTACGCCGGCTCCCTCGGCCAGTAAAGCGAGATGAGCGCCGCAACCCCAGGGTTGTTCGCGACTGGACCTAATGGTCAGGGGTCCCTCTACCTTTACCTTTGCCTTTACCTAAATTGTGAACATGTGTCCCCCTTGCCCCGTGTCACGTGAGTCCCTGTGACAACTTCAGTGTGCGAAAACACTGGGCATCTTTAGTTGGTCACAAGTGGTTGATGGTGAATTTCTAACACTGCTTTAACACCAGAAAGTTCTTCCTTTCTTAAGATGCTATCCCTGTTCCCACATTTTAGCTCCCTTCCCACATTGTTCCAGATGCCCTCCATGAGTTGGAGGGTGATCTTCTGAACTGAAGAGCCCCTTGTGCTCCTGATATTTTAGGGTTCTAAAACGCACATGAGGCTTCATTGAGTCAGAAGATCACCCTCCCAACTTGTGGAAGGCAGTTGGGGCAGCAGTGGAGATGGAGCGCGACCATATGGTCCAAATCATGAAGTCCTGAAGAGGGGCTACTGATTCTCCGGTCTGCCGCGTCTCTGCAAATAATTCTAAAAAGCTCGTGAGATGTGTTTGGTGTGTCCGCCAGCACAAGTGGCTGTAGTCTTTTATTGCCCTTTCCAAATGCACGGTGGAAGCTTGCATTCGGGGGTTTCTCGACAACAGGAGTTTTCCCCTTGTTGCAATTGGCAACTGTGCTCACCAGCTTCCCCTTTCCCCCACCCCCCTGCAAGGGGCTGGTGCTTAGTATGCAATATCCACGTATTTTAAGGGAAGTGAGAATATGCTTTGTCTGTAGCTATGTGGGAGAAGGATCATAGCTCAGTGGTGGAGCGTCCGCTTTGCCTGCAGAACGACATTTGGGGTACTGGCAGACCAGAAGAAGGCATTCAGTGTGACACTTCCTAAGTTGTGAAATTCCCTTCCCACAGAGGTGCATCTTACATCTTCTTATAGTTTCTGTTCCATGCTCCTCTCTGCTCCACCCTTCAACACTTGAGGAGTATATTTGCAGGACCTGCCTTATTCCTGTCTGTAATTCGTTGTGTCTAGACAGGCGTCTCCCCAGTTACATGGGGGTTATGTCCCCTGGTACTATGTGTATACGTGAAATCGCATATACAGTGGTACCTCGGGTTATATATGCTTCAGGTTACAGACTCTGCTAACCCAGAAATAGTACCTCGGGTTAAGAACTTTGCTTCAGGATGAGAACAGAAATCGCCTGGTGGCGGTGGCACAGCAGCAGCGGGAGGCCCCATTAGCTAAAGTGGTGCTTCAGGTTAAGAACAGTTTCAGGTTAAGAAGGGACCTCCGAAACGAATTAAGTACGTAACCAGAGGTACCACTGTAGTGGGGGACACCCTTTAAATCACCAGACTCTCTCCCCCCTGCCCAAAATCCACCAAATTCCACCGCAATCCTATCCTCCAAACCTTCTTTCTCAAACTCCCAGCTCTCCACAGGCCTCAAATGTTGGTGCAAAGGCTCATGGGAATACTAGCCATTTTACTGCTCTGTTTGTGCTGGATTGGCAGTTTTCCCGCTCTTTATGGGTCATTTTTGTGCCTTTTCAGTTTAAACTGATTTCTTTCGGTGCCACGTGTATATGTGGTCGCACACAAATCTCACGCACATGGTTTGTTTTGAGTGGTTTTTAATATAGATTTTAACATTGTTGTAATTTTTGCTAATATTTTACGGTGACGGGCAGGTCAGAGATGATGGTGGTGATAATAATAATAATAATAATAATAATAATAATAATAATTATTTATTATTTCTACCATGGCCATCTGGCTGGGTTTCCCCATGATGGTAAATATTACAAGTGCATGGTTATTTGCCATCCTGTCCTCCAGAGTCCTTGCTCTAGGAGATTATGTTGGTATCTGGGGCTCTCCCTTAGGTGGGTTATTGCGTTGCAACAAATATTTTCTTTGTGTGCACATTTGTGGGGGGGGGATGGAGGAGTAAGCTTTGCGGGAGCATAGGATATCAGCTAAACTGGCCAATCCTCAGTTCCTCCCTCACCATGTACCAACCCCTCCCATTCTGGACCACCCCCCCCCCCAGCATTGGCATAACACACTGATTTAAAGCGATACCACCGTGAAGCTGTCACAGCCTGGAGTTACGCCAGCATATGGGATTCACTTGCAATCCTATCCTTGCCCAGCTGCCGTAACTCCAAGGATAAGTTAGCACGTTTGGGTGGAGGGGGGAGAAGGAAGGAAGGAAGGAGAAACTAATTTTGTGGCACTCAGTCGGAATGCCGTGATGGAGCAGTCAGGAGCGAGGGCTTGGCATGAGATAAGGGGTTTTTTGTGCATGGCAGAAGGCCAGAACATGGGCTCCGATCTGCCAAATTCAGACTACCCAGATAAACTACTACTTCCTCTTCCAGCCATGTTGCTTTATGTCTTAGGTCCTTTTTCCTGTGGCGAGTCAATCTTTCACCCTCACCAAACAAAAACCAAACCCCAAACTCGGTCGTTGTCCCGTCCCCCACACTGTGTCTCCCCTCTGTTACAAAATTCTTTTTCCAGCCCCGATGCCTGGCGCAATCCACACCCCTGGGGATGTGCTGGTTCTGTTCAAAATTTCCCAGTTAAACGAGGACAATTGCATCCTTCTTGGTGCAGCTGGAATGCAGCATACATGTGTTGGTTTTTAAAATTTAAATTCCTGCCATATCATTTGACTATATCTGACAGATGAGAATCTAGTATATTTGAGAGTAAAACAAAAGTGTGTGTGTGAGTGAGAGAGAGACTGAGACTGAGACTGACTGACTGACTGAAAAAGAGATTTATTTGGTCACTTGTTCATTATCGTTGCTGTTGCAGACATTCAGAACCAGATAAGTAAATGTTTCTTATTTTAGACTTCTCGGTTTCCTTCACACACACAAAAAGAGAGACTTGCAGAAACCATACTGAGCTCTTTATTTGCTTGCAATATTACCTCCCTTTTTCACAGCTCAGCTTTACCTGCACCGAAACCATCCTTGGAACAGAAGAGGTGTTGCTCCAATCCAATCTTTAAGATGCTTGTAGAGAAATGGCCGAAGAGACGAGGCTTTGGAGCATTGGGACAGCTGGATATGAAGTCTGGTGCCTGCAGGTGGCAATCTGCCTTGAAGCTGACCTGTTATCTAATATTACAGCACCAGAGCTTCATGGGGCTGACTCATAGTTCAGTGAGACTGTTTGCATCCCAAAGTTTTGATCTCAGGTATCTCCAGGTTAGGGACGCGGGTGGCGCTGTGGGTTAAACCACAGAGCCTAGGACTTGCCGATCAGAAGGTCGCGGTTTGAATCCCCGCGACGAGGTGAGCTCCTGTTGCTCGTCCCTGCTCCTGCCAACCTAGCAGTTCGAAAGCACATCAAAGTGCAAGTAGATAAATAGGTACCGCTCCGGCAGGAAGGTAAATGGCGTTTCTGTGCGCTGCTCTGGTTCGCCAGAAGCGGCTTATTCATGCTGGCCACATGACCTGGAAGCTGTACGCCGGGTCCCTCGGCCAATAAAGCGAGATGAGCGCCGCAACCCCAGAGTCGGTCACGACTGGACCTAATGGTCAGGGGTTCCTTTACCTTTACCTTTAAATGTACCGTACTTTTTCGTGTATAAGACGAGGTGTTTTTTACTCTAAAATAAGGTTAAAAATTGGTGGCGTCTTATACTTGGATAGTGCATATGCGGGACGGGCGATTGGTTGCAGCCGCGAGCAGGAGCTTTTCAGCGACGATTGGGTGGGTGATTTGTGGCTGCGTTAAGGGCTGCTGTGGATTGGCTGCTGCTGTGACAATTGTGCGTGCGATTGGCGGGTAGACGCTTGTTTTATTCTGCGACGTGTGCCATTGGCAGCGTTTGCGAGCCGGGTGAGTGATTTTCGACATTCCCCTCTGAAAAAGCCCAGCAACTCTGGGCCATCTCCCCCCATTTTCTTCAATTGGAATCCCCCAAAGTAGGGGACGTTTTATACACGGGGGCGTCTTATACACGGAAAAGTGCGGTACTTAGGATTGACATCTCAGGCAACCTGTTTGCCAGGAGTAAAAGACCTGCTGTTATGGTCAATATGGTTTCACGTCCACTGAGCCTAAGGCTGCAAAGAAGTACAGTGGTACCACGGGTTACATACGCTTCAGGTTACATACGCTTCAGGTTACAGACGCTGCTAACTCAGAAATAGTGCTTCAGGTTAAGAACTTTGCTTCAGGATGAGAACAGAAATCGTGCTCTGACGGCGTGGTGGCAGCAGGAGGTCCCATTAGCTAAAGTGGTGCTTCAGGTTAAGAACAGTTTCAGGTTAAGAACAGACCTCCGGAACGAATTAAGTATTTAACCCGAGGTACCACTGTAAGCACCTAACCTGGGGAGGAAATCTCTTTGAACTCAGGAGGACTTACTTTTGAGTAGATATGCGTAAATAAAATAGCTCTCTTCTTTCCTGCATAGGAAAGAGATCCCAAAGGATTACCATCTCTTTGGCGTATCACAAAGCACAATTGAGGCACATTGATCTGAACGGGAATTTTGAATCAGATGTGTGTGGTTTGCAAAGCTGACTCACTCATTTGAGCAAGCTAAAAAAATCAAGCGGAACCCCAAGTTTCTTTTAATTTTGATTTTCTCTATTTGGCGACTAGGTTTCCTTATTCTATATGTTTCTGTATTTTATTGGACTTGCAATGTACATGCAATAAGTACTTAACGTAAATTGCAAAATGAAGGCGCACAGAATATTAAGGAATCCCCAGTTCCAAGCCTTGCCCATTTAGAAGGGATTGGTTTTTCTGAACTGTTCCCCCCCCCCCCCATTTTGTTGCTTTCCCCACTTATGCAGATGTACCCCGTCTTTGGGCACCAAAGCGATTAATTGTATTTTTCTTTTTCTTTTTAAAACAACAACCCCAAACCATGGTGACTTTGGGTAGCTCTGCCAGGATTTCCAGTGGAAAATGAGAAATGAAAAGGAAACCAAAAATGTGTTTCTCATTGGAATGGAGGGGTCTTGTCCCATTTTTGATCCCCCTCCCCTTTTTGGTGGGGGGATGGAAATTGTAATGAAATCTCTTGCTTGAATGCTGCTCCATGTCCCCAAATGAATGGAGGAGCCATTGTTTAAGGAGTCTGGAATGCAAGGAATGCTGTACTATAGGAAGGGGTCAGAGGGATTTAAGTTGATAGAGGAAAACATGTGTCGAACCAATTCCTACCTCAGCCAGTTCAGCCAGACATCTTTTAGGCTGTGCAAAAACCTGAGCTGAGAAACTTAAATTCTGCACTCGGGTGTATAGGACTAAAAATTATTTATTTTGAGACTCTTTCCCCCCTGTTTCTGTTATTTTTAATCAATTTTAAGCAGAGTGATTAATCAAGTAAAAGATTTTGTTGAAATGTGCCCTTCTAGTTAACGTGGTAAGCTGCTCCTTTCTTCGTCTCGAGATTTTCTTGGACAAAAAAAAAAGACCCTTCGAAGGCTGGCCTTTGGTTCCAAGTCTGTTTCTGAAAGCTGCCTGAATGCTTTGTGTACTTCAGGGTGAAACTGTGAGGCTTTTCATTCTCATCACAGGCAACGGAAGCTGGCAAATCCTCACTTGAGGAAAATGGCAGTATGTTTTTAAAAACTGGATCTTCGGCAATACAGTGGTACCTCAGGTTAAGTACTTAATTCATTCCGGAGGTCCGTTCTTAACCTGAAATTGTTCTTAACCTGAAGCACCACTTTAGCTAATGGGGCCTCCTGCTGCTGCCGCGCTGCCGGAGCACGATTTCTGTTCTCATCCTGAAGCAAAGTTCTTTACCTGAAGCACTATTTCTGGGTTAACGGAGTCTGTAACCTGAGGCCTATGTAACCTGAAGCGTATGTAACCCGAGGTACCACTGTATCAGCAGTCTTTAAACTCTGCTAACCTTTCCTTTGCCATGGGGGGAAGCCATTTTAAATGTCCGTCTCTACACACAAAGCACACACAGACAGGTGAGACCTGCAACCAAAGAATCATAGAGTTGAAAGGGACCCTGTGAATTATCTAGTCCAACCCCCTGCAGTCCAGGAATACGCAGCTATCCCTTATGGGGATTTGAACCTGCAACCTTAGTGCTACCAGCACTGCATTTGATCCAACTGAGCTATAATGAGGTGAGAATGTGGAATGCTCCTGTTCAGGGTTACGGCCAGCCATTTCCCTTTCCAGGATACAATTACAGTCATACCTCGGCTTCCAAACGCCTTGGGAGTCGAATGCTTCAGCTCCCGAATGATTGAAAACCGGAAATGAGCGTTCCAGTTTGCAAATGTTCTTTTCGAAGCTGAACGTCCGACAGGGCTTCCGATTGGCTATAGGAGCTCCAGTTTTCCATCTGTCTGCTCCCTCTTTCCCCTGTCAAATCAGCTTTGAGGATTTTTCACACACACTCTTAAGAGGTGGGTTTTGTTTTGTTTTTTAGTTAAAAGTTTTTAAACTATTGCTGCAAACCTAGGGGTTCATCCAGGCATGCTAATGAACGGATGGTGCTGATTTTTGGCTGCATAAGCAACGGCACTCGTGAGAATGGGTTCCATTATTGCTACATGGGATGTTAGAGGCAACATGGTTTTTCCATCAGCAAATGGCACCTGCCAAGGCTTCTCATACTTGTTTGCTTGCTTGTTTAGAAAATGTTTTTATACCATCCTTCAACATTTCCGATTTCAGAGGAGCATGCAATGTACGGTCGTACCTCTACTTACATATCCCTCTGGATACGGAATCTTTGGGTTACGGCCACGGCAAACCCAGAAGTGTATACTTCCGTGTTTTGCCGTGCACACAGGCGCAGAAGCGTGCCTCTATTTACGTTATTTTCAGGGTGCAAGCGGAGGAATGATAGACCCAGATAGATAAAATATGAACAACCAAAAACTTTGGCAGGATTAGAGTAATGCTTGTACATTCATACCTTGGGTAACGAACGCCTTGTGAGTCGAACATTTTGGTTCTCAAACGCTACAAACCCAGAAGTGAGGGTTCCGGTTTGCGAACATTTTTTGGAACCCAAACATCCGACGCAGCTTTCTATTGGCTGCAGGAGCTTCCTGCAGCCAATCAGAAGCTGCGCTTTGGTTTCTGAACATTTTGGAAGTTGGAACGAACTTCCGGAACAGATTCCGTCTGACTTCCGAGGTACCACTGTAATGTATTAAAAACTAAGGTAATAATGGATTGTTCTAAGAAGAACAGAGAAAATATATGATGCAGTAGAAAACGTTTGATAATGGAAACCATGGAGGGAAGTCTAAGGATTCAGGGAATCCTAAACGTTGATGATTGATCAATGTTGATCAAACGTTGATCAATGTTTGAATTTAAATGTATAATGTAAAATTGAATAGAAAAGATTAAAAAACAAGATAGATAAAATACAATTTGCACGTGGAGAATAGTCACAGAGGATAGCAAGTGATTCACATGGCCACAGATCTGTTACAGTATTTGCATGTCACCAGCGATAGATCGCAGCTGCTTGTTGAATTGAGGAATGTCCAGAAAGTCAAATGTTCCACCTGTACTTGTCTGTGGCAGCTGCTGCCGAAGGATGGGATAATTTTGGCTCTGAAAATTCCCAAAGATTCTATTTTGGGAAGCAGGAGTCGCGAGGAGGAGCAAAATGAGGAAAAGAGGTGTCTGCTTGTTGCTCTTGGGTTGGCACGCTTATGAAAATTCTCCGCTGCCGTTACTCTTCTTTAATTTCTTTCTTCTCGGCCTCCCATCTCTCCCAGCCATTAAAAATGAGAGCATGTTTTATAGACAGCCCTTAGGCTCTTTATAGAGATCCTCTCTCTATTTATTGACCCCCTGAGATTCAAACTGACGCTCTCCGAGTGTAATTTTGCTCGCCCCATCTCCTTCCGATGGATGCGATTTTCAGAATGCTCTGGAGAGCCAGACAGGAGACGGAGGACTCGGATCCCGAAGACTTTGGAAGCATTAGGAGACAGAATATGATGTCTCGGGTTTTCCTACAGGATGTGGTAAAAGCTAGGAGACCTAGGGAGCAAGGGGGGTGGGGTTGGTATGGTTGATGGATGCTCTTTCGTCTCGTGCTATGATGACCCAACATTTTGGAACAGCTGTCAAATAATCCACCTTGCGGAATAATTTAATACCAGGTTGAGCCACTTGTTCGCATTCAAAGCTGGGGGGACTGCTGCAACAAAGTGGGCATGGTTTGTGGTGGCGGCAGCTGCTACCCCGAATTTAAAACAATAAATTAGAATTTTACAAAATTAGAAGTTTACAAAATTAGGGAGCCAACATGAAATGCCCAAATTAGAACGGGAGTTGTGGCACCATCCCAAGCTCCCCAATGTTTATGATGTAAGAATATATGAAATAAGAATGTGCATTTTGGTGGTGATAGTAAGATGGTATCCTATCATTAGTTATTGGAGAAGTCGTTATTGAAAGCGTGTTTGCGGATTAAACCATACTGTGCAAGCATCCCAATGGCATGAGCGGGTAAGCAGATGAGGAAAGGAAAGCACAACGTTATCTCCAAAGAGCCAGCGTGGTGTAGTGGTTAGGAGCGGTTGACTCGTAATCTGGGGAACCGGGTTCGAGTCTCCGCTCCTCCACATGCAGCTGCTGGGTGACCTTGGGTTAGTCACATTTCTCTGAAGTCTCTCAGCCCCACTCACCTCACAGAGTGTTTGTTGTGGGGGAGGAAGGGAAAGGAGATTGTTAGCCGCTTTGAGACTCCTTAGGGTAGTGATAAAGTGGGATATCAAATCCAAACTCTTCTTCTTCTTCCAAAGCCCAGGGTTTTGTCTTGCCTCTCCCTGATAAACTAGGATTCACAAACCAGCAGTAAACCTTGGTTGTGGCTGGCGGGCAATCCCAGGAACAACTCGTAATCCGGGTTTTGAAGTACTGGTAACACTAAAGTTATCCCCCTTGACCTGGTTTGTTTATCTGACTTATGCAGAGGGAAGATTCCAAAATCTGGGAAGACTGGGATTTCTACACTTTGTGGTTTATTAAGCCAAGGCTCTTTGTCATATGCAAACATGGGCAATGGAAGGCCCCATCTGCACTGTACGTTTAAAGCACTTTCATACCACTTTAATTGTCATGGCATATATATATATATATATATATAGAACTGCAATTTATTAAGGATGATGAGCATTGTAAAGAGACCCTTCTTCCCCTCACAGAGCTACAGTTCCCAACGGTTCTTGGGTAGAGGGATTGATGGTTAAACCACTTTGGGAAAAGTAGGCGGTCTCCTAAGAACTCTCAGAAGCCTTGACAAACTACAGTTCCCAGGGTTCCTTGGGGGAAGCCATGGCTGTTTATATGCTGCTTTACATGTATATGGCAGATGCACAATGTGGCACATAGAGACATGGATTTTGGAGGTCAAACCTGTTACAGTTGGTCATTTGTCAACATTTTAAGGCTGTTGCCAAACAACCTGTCCTCCTCCTCTTTCTTCCTGTTTTTCCTGTTGACTTTACTCCAAAATGTGTATTGCATTCAATTAGAAGCTGAAATAGTTGTTTGCTTGAAACTCAGAGCCTTTTTCAGGCACAGAAGGAAAATAGCTGGCAGGTAAAGGTAAAGGACTCCTGGACGGTTAAGTCCAGTCAAAGGCGACTATGGAGTTGTGGCGTTCATCTCACTTTCAGGCCCAGGGAGCTGGCATTTTTCCACAGACAGCTTTCCGGGTCATGTGGCCAGCATGACTAAACTGCTTCTGGTGCAATGGAACATGCCGACCAGAAGCCAGAGTGCACGGAAACTCAGTTTACCTTCCCACCACAGCGGTGCCTGTTTTATCTACTTGCACTGGTGTGCTTTCGAACTGCTAGGTTAGCAGGAGCTGGGACAGAGCAACGGGAGCTCGCCCCGTCATGGGGATTCGAACCGCCGACCTTCTGATTGCCAAGCCCAAGAGGCTCAGACCACAGCGCCACCTGTGTCCTCAAAGAACTCAAAAGCTGCCTTCAGGTGCAGAAGGGAAATAGTTGGTGTGGAGCATTGGACCCCTGCAATTTCTGGTAGGAAGAAGCCTCAGCATTGGTCAGCTCTGGTAAATAAATATTCGGAGCCTGACCTTCTGCTTTTGTCTGATCAACAGACAGGTTACTTGCTACTGTCGGCCTGGAGCTTGCGGCTCAAGGATCTTTAACTGGAATGTCTAACGGGTCAGCAAGCTTTTTCAGCAGGGGGCCGGTCCACTGTCCCTCAGACCTTGTGGGGGGCTGGACTATATTTTGAAAAGAAGAAAAGGAACGGATTTCTATGCCCCACAAATAAACCAGAGATGCATTTTAAATAAAAGCACACATTCTACTAATGTAAAAACATGCTTATTCCCAGATCATCTGCAGGCCGGATTTAGAAGGTGATTGGGCCGGATCCAGCCCCCGGGTCTTAGTTTCCATACCCATGGTCTAGATCATTGGTTCTCAACCTGTGGTTGCCCAGATGTTGTTGGACTACAACTCCCATCATCCCTGAGCTCTGGCTTTGCTAGCTAGGGGTGATGGGAGTTGTAGTTCAACAACATCTGGGGAACCACAGGTTGAGAAAGGCTGGTCTAGATGCTAGCCTTAGCTTCACCCTGTCGCCCACAAGTTAACAGCCATCAAACGGAAGTTAGCCAAGCCTTATCTTCTGAGCATGCCTGGAGAGGTTAACACCACTGTATATCAGTGCCTCTAATCCATGCTAAATCCCTGAGGCATCCCAGCAGCGCTTCCTGATCAAGTGTATCAGGGCCTAGTAAGACCAATGGGGTCGCATCCCCTCAGTCCAGGACTACAAGTAAATTGTCTATCTGAATTTAAAGTTTATTTACAGAAATATAGCAAAATTGAGGAAGTTTAGAAGGAGGCTGGAAAGAAACTATGTGACTTTTGTATAAAGATCATAAAGGACTTAAGTTAAATAGATTGTTGAAGGAAATAAGGGAAAGTAAAATTATACTATGTTAATGGTTAATTAATGGTTAAAAATTGGGGAAAGATGGAAAGGATTTGCTGAAATAATTAATTGAAGCAGAATACAAAAAAGGGAGGCGGGAGGAGGTCAAAGAAACAAGTAAATGAAGTTAAGTTAAGAAGGTTTATTGTATTTTTGTGTACTTTCTTTTTTGTTGTTTGATTGTTTTTGGGTTTTTTTATATCTTCGTTGTTGTTTTTTCCTTTTTCTTTTTTGTTGTATTTTTAAAACTTTAATAAATATTATTATTATAAAAAAATAATAATTGTCTATCTGAATGACCAAATCTGTCTCTGTCCGCTTGCAAAGACTGGAACCAGACTGCTTATAGATAGACAGGAATTAGCAAACAAATAAGTTTAATATATGAGTGCTTGGGCCAGATAGATGAGTGTATGCTTTCAGAACAAACAAACAACAACAATTTTATTATTCATACCCTGCCCAACTGACTGGGTTTCCCCAGCCACTCTGGGCATCTTCCAGCATATATAAAAACGTAATAAAACGCCAAACATAAAAAACTTCTCAATATAGGGCTGCCTTCAGACGACTTCTAAAAGTTATGTAGTTCTTTATGTCCTTGACAACTGACGGGAGGGTGTTCCACAGGGAGGGCGTCGTTGCCGATAAGGCCCTCTGCTTGGTTCCCTGTAACCTCATCTCTCACAGTGAGGGAACCCCCAGAAGGCCCTTGGAGCTGGACCTCAGTGTCCGGGCCGAACGATGGGGTTGAAGACGCTCCTTTAGGTATACAGGGCCGAGGCTGCTTAGGGCTTTACAAGTCAGCAACAACACTTTGTATTGTGCTCTGAAACATAGGGAGAGCCAGTGAAAATCCTTTAGGACCAGTGTTATATGGTCTCTTGGTGGCTGCTCCCAGTCACCAGTCTAGCTGTTGCGTTCTGGATTACAGTGGTACCTCAGGTTAAGAACGTAATTCGTTCTGGAGGTCCGTTCTTAACCTGAAACTATTCTTAACCTGAGGTACCACTTTAGCTAATGGGGCCTGCCACCGCCGCACGATTTCTGTTCTCATCCTGAAGCAAAGTTCTTAACCCGAGGTACTATTTCTGGGTTAGCGGAGTCTAACCTGAAGTGACTGTAACCTGAAGTGTCTGTAACCCGAGGTACCACTGTAGTTGTAATTTCCAAGTCACCTTCAAAGGTAGCCCCACGTAGAGAGCACTGCAATACCCCAAGCGGGAGATAACCAGAGCATGTACCACTCTGGTGAGATATGCTCACCTAGCTGACAAACCCATGTTGAGTTCGAAACTGGCTGATGGTGTCCTGGTTCTCCTGGATTAGGTGATGACGGCTCGAATTCTGACTGCAGCCCGAGTCATTTTAAAGTAGCTGGTAATTCTTCCCTGAGAAGGAGGGAGATGGTGCATGTCTTTCTGAGTATCTTGACTGCCTGCAACAGGCAACAGTAGCGCTCTCCTTATCTGACCAGATATGACCTGGCGGTGGACTGGACATGTCTGGTGCAGGACCGGCCATGCATACAGCCCGTTGGGTTGGACGTGAGCCATTTTTATCTGTAAAATGAGTTTCCAGAGTCTTTTAAAAGCCAATTAAGTCCATAAGCCTCTGGGGGCAGACTATCTTAATAGGTTTGTTGCAGAGGTCTGGAGCACACCGTACAAGTGCTAAGTTCATGGGCACTGATCATGGGTATGCAAACGTTGAACGCACCAGATCCATTCTAGCTTATTATTATTTCGTAATCTGTAGACAGCCTTCTTTTACAGTATACGAGGAGCAGCCTTGAGGTTCTCTGTAGAGAATCTTGTAGCGTTGTTGTCAGACGTGATTTTCAGATTGGTTTTCTAATAATAGGATTATTGTTCCTGGGATTTGTGGAGGAGTGGAATTTGTGTTTATTTGATTTTTGCATGTGGAAAGGTATTTTCATTTTGTAAATTGCTCAGAGAGGAAATTTCCTTCATAGGGCAGCCTCGAAATCTTCAAAACAAACATTAAAAATGTTTTTGGGCACATTTGCAGATCATGACCGAGGAAAGCTTCATCTGTTGAATTTCTGCATGTTATAAAGATGTTTAAGGTCACAGGAGCCTTATCAGATGTTAATCCTACAGTACAATAAGAAAAATTATGTGAACCGCCCTGAGACCTTCGGGTATGGGGTGGTATAGAAATTAAATAAATAATAATTATAATTATAAAATAATTGTCCTTCGTTTTAGGAGCCGCAAAATTCAGATAAGAAACATCCCCCCTCAGTTACGATGGGAGGTAAGTGAGGTCTCTGACAAGTGCATAGTCTTAGCATCTGTGTCTGAAATGTCTTTTTAATAAACTGGAAGCTGCATGCTGGATGAGTGAGCTTTGGGATACTTTGAGATGTGTGAATGGGGCAGAGCAATGGAGATTATTAGATTTTTCCGATTCCCTTCTGTTGCAAAGAAAAGAACCCCTCTGGAGCGAAAGGAAAGAGACCAGATTAAATGGAGTTTCCCTCTTGCAACGCACGCATTTCCTAAACAATGGTGCATGCTGCTTAGCTAGTCTAACCGCTGAAATGTGTTTATTTACAATAGTATGTTTGCATACCGTATGAGTACATTTTCAGGTTTTTTGAGCTCTGCTTTGAGACCTTGGCTCCACCTTCAGTATAGATTTAAGAAAGTAACATTGCCTCTTCAAACACTCAGGGCACCCTCTAAAGAATCCGGGGAACTGTGGTTTGTTAGGGGTGCTGAGAGTTCTCAAGATATTCCTATTTCCCATCACACGGAGCTACAAGTATCCAACTGGTCGTCAATCCCTCTTCCCAGGGAACTCTGGGAATTGTAGTTCTGGAAGTGGAATAGGGGGGTCTCCTAGCAACTCACAGCACACTTTACAAGCTTCAGACTCCCCAGGGTTTGGTTTTTTTGCGGGGGGGGGGGGAGGCACAACTTTAAATGTACAATGCAAATGAGTTCTTAGTCTCCTGTGGGCTGTTGTTGTTTTGTCCTTCATTTTGGCGCTTCCTTTCCTGATTTTTACCTTTGGTGAAATTTTCAGTGTAACTCTTTCTCTCCCACAAACCACTTCTTTTTGTTTCTTCCACATTTGAACAGGTTCTGGATGGTTTGCTAGCTCAGTATGGTACTGTGGAAAACTGTGAACAAGGTAAGGACCTTTGAGATGTTTCAGAGAATGTATATGGGTGGGCCTTGGAGCAAAAGACAGGAACCAGACCAGGGCAATGGATGAAATAGGCTGTAACCACTGAGCCTCTTGGGCTTGCCGATCAGAAGGTCGGTGGTTCGAATCCCCACAATGCGGTGGACTCCCATTGCTCTGTCCCAGCTCCTGCCAACCTAGCAGTTCGAAAGCACACCAGTGCAAGTAGATAAATAGGTACCACTCCTGCGGGAAGGTAAATGGCGTTTCTGTGCGCTCTGCTTTCCGTTACGGTGTTCTGTTGTGCCAGAAGCAGTTTAGTCCTGCTGGCCACATGACCTGGAAAGCTGCCTGTGGACAAACGCCAGCTCCCTCAGCCTGAAAGCGAGATGAATGCCACAACCCCATAGTCGCCTTTGACTGGACCTAACCGTCCAGGGGCCCTTTACCATCCCCCCCCTTTAATCATAGAATTGTAGGGTGGGGACCCTGAGGAGCATCTAGTCCAACCCCCTGCGATGCAGGTATCTCAACAGACTCAATATCTGACAGATGGCATTCTGACCCCTTTGCTATTCATTCATTCATTCACCAGATTTCTGGACTGCTGTTCCTTACACATAGCGATCTCAGGGTGTGTGGTTACAGCATAACATATTGCATAGACTCAGCTCAGGACAGAATTTGTGGCATATGGTTGAGGGTGAAACGCATATTCGTAAACCAACACACGTTATAACTCTAGTTATAACTCACGTTATAACCCAAACCTCTTTGTGGTATGCGTGTATGAGTACACCTGAGTGCTGGACATGTGTGTGGGTTCAGACACATATATGTCACCACATACAACAGGGGCTGCAATAATGCCACACACAATACCTAGCGGAAATGGCAGGGCTGTCAGCAGGTGCCTGGTCATCCTGACCCCTGACACCACCCCTGTGGCCCAATCTGCTGGGAATTGAGAAAAAACAAACTTCTTTAAGCTCCAGCCCTTGCTTTCTCTCATGGGTGGTGAGGATTGAGCTTGTTTAATACAGAGTTATTTTGATTGATTATATGGGTGCCTGCTTTAGCTAACCGATATTTCTTCTTCCTCCACATGCAAGTGAATACGGACAGTGAGACGGCGGTTGTCAACGTCACCTACTCCAACCGGGAACAGACCAGACAGTGAGTTTTTAAAGTACCTTATTGGCTTGTAATTGTTATCTGACTTGGTCCTTGGGTGTGTTCACAATTATGTGCAGGGCTTCGAAATCTGTGGCTGGCAAAAAAACAACCCCAAAATGCATTTGCTGCTGCCTGCCTCCTTAATTTATTTCTGTTGCAAAATCTGTGACTTGTTTATTACAGTGGTACCTTGGTTTACGAACTTAATCCGTTCAGGAAGTCTGTTCTTAAACCGAAACTGTTCTTAAACCAAGGCACGCTTTCCCTAATGAGGCCTCCTGCCGCCAGTGCCCTTCCACCGTTCGGATTCCGTTCTTAGACCGAGGTAAAGTTCGCAAACCGGGACACTACTTCTGGTTTTGTGGAGTTTGTAAACTGAATCGTTCGTAAACAAGGCTGTTCTTAAACCGAGGTACCACTGTATTTATTTAAGTTCATTTATATGTCTCATCCCCCCCCCCCCCAAAGTGATATCAAAGCAATGTTTGGATTGTAACACAGTTGACTAACATTTTCTTCCTCTTCTGGGGACCACATTCTCAGGGGTTGTGTGACAGTGGTGACTTAGTCTCCCAAATAGAGGCAAACAACCCTCTCCTCAATTGATCTGTGCACCCCCATCATTCTGCCCGACACTGAGATCCAGCGCCGAGGGCCTTCTGGCGGCTCCCTCACTGCGAGAAGCCAAGTTACAGGGAACCAGGCAGAGGGCCTTCTCGGTAGTGGCACCTGCCTTGTGGAACACCCTCCCACCAGATGTCAAAGAGAAGAACAACTACCAGACTTTTAGAAGACATCTGAAGGCAGCCATGTTTAGGGAAGCTTTCAATGTTTAACAGACCACTGTATTTTAATATTTTGTTGGAAGCTGCCCAGCGTGGCTGGGGAAATAATAATTTATACCCCGCCACATGGGCGGGGTATAAATTATTATTATTATTATTATTATTATTATTATTATTATTATTAATTATTTGATGGCTGGAGAAGGGAGGGGGTAGTTCACCTCCCCATGAGAGTACTGGGCTGGACAGGGAGGTTTAAAGCTCTCTTCCCACCTCAGCAATGGGCTTGTAAATGACTGGGCTTGTAAAAAGCGATTGAGCAAAAACATGGCAGTTCATCACCAAACTCTGAGCACAGAAGGATCTCAAAAGCAACAAAAAGGGTTCCTGACTGGACACCCCTCTCCCCCCCTGCCATGATGCAATGTGTAGAAATAGCAGGGGTTGCAGCAGCATTAAAAGAAAAGAGAATTGCAGTATCAGATTTAAAGGTAGCAGCCGCCGCCGCCATGTGTTGGGATGCTGGGATGTGTTACCAGGTTGTCCCATAATGTGGCCTTGTTAATGGTAACACCCCCATCTATAGGTGGCTGTGTGGAACTGCAGCCCATTGCTAAAATGATACTCTGGCCTTGCTTTCTTAAGGCATGTTGTAATCCTAGATCTCTGATGAGTTTACCTCAAATACAGTGATACCTCAGGTTACATACGCTTCAGGTTATGGATTCCGCTAACCCAGAAATAGTGCTTCAGGTTAATAACTTTGCTTCAGGATGAGAACAGAAATTGTGCTCCGGCGGCGCGGCGGCAGCAGGAGGCCCCATTAGCTAAAGTGGTGCTCCAGGTTAAGAACAGTTTCATGTTAAGAACGGACCTCCGGAACGAATTAAGTACTTAACCTGAGGTACCACTGTAAATAAATAAAGAAGCTTGTTTGTTTGTTTGTTTGTGGTAAGCTCCTTAGATAGCTAGGATTACAACATGCCTTAAGAAAGCAAGGCCAGAGAATGAGTGTGTGTGTGTATATACGTATACAGTATGTATATGTATGTGTATATGTATATGTATACACACACACACACACACACACACCCCATATGTTTCCGTGTATGAGACTAGGTTTTTCCCCTTAAAAATAATGTCAAAAATTAGGGGGCGTCTTATACATGGGGCCACCTCCCCCCATTTTATTAAATCTGTGTCCCCAAAAATAGGGGGCATCTTATACATGGGGGCATCTTATAGACGGAAAAAATATGGGTGGGTGGGTGTATGTTGTGTGTGTGTATTCCTTCATTCATTCTCCACCTCCAAAACCATTTCATCACATTTAGTTTAAGGTAAAATGTACACCTTGACAAAATCTTACGTGTAGCGATAAAAAACGTCAGGGCATGAAGCGATTTTCAAAAATGCCATTACTGATGGCCAGAGAACTGTCCATATATCAGCTTCCTTTCCCTTTGTCAGAAGTGAATAAGGAAAGAGCAAAAATAAATAAATAACTGGAAATGAGAAGCAAGAAGCTGTGGCAATCGGAGGAGGGAAGAGGGCTTGTGGGTTTCAAAAAGGGGTGGGGGCAGATGCATGAGGAACCTTCTGGCTTTTCAAAATGGCCTTGTTGCTATATGTTCTTGGCAGTTTTATATATCGGCCTTGCCATGACTCCACCCCTTTTTATTTACTATAATAATACAGCATGTGGTGCGTCTCATAGTGAAGCCTCTTGTGTGTGAATTGGCAGAGCTGGTGTGGTGGTGGCATGGAACAGAGAGTAGTTTGAAGTCCAGCTTCTGTGAGGGAAGGAAAAGTTGTCAGCTGGTTAGGGATTAAGACCTCAGGACAAGCTGAGTAGTGGTCCTGGCCAAAATTGCACACGGTAGTAGTAGGCCTTGATTTCACATGCAGATTTTAACTAACCAGACAGTTCTTTTGACTGCAGATGTGCTGATTTTAGTTTTAAGTGGAGTTAATTGAGCGGCTTCTCTCTCTGTGTATCTGTCCGTCTTGTCTTCAGAGCCATTATGAAACTAAATGGGCACCAACTGGAAAACCACGCACTGAAGGTCTCCTACATCCCCGATGAACAAACTGTGCAGGGTGCAGAGAACGGGCGCCGAGGGGGCTTTGGATCGCGGGGCGCCCCGAGGCAAGGTTCACCCGTGGCTTCAGGAGCACCCGTGAAACAGCAGCCGGTAGACATTCCCCTCCGCCTTCTCGTTCCCACCCAGTATGTGGGAGCCATCATTGGCAAAGAAGGTGCCACCATCCGCAACATCACCAAGCAGACGCAGTCCAAGTAAGGTCCTGCTAGCTTAGCAAGTGTTTCCATAGCAACCCTGCTTGCTTATTACCACACCTTTGCACTGATTCTCTGCCAAGAGTGTGGTAGGTGCTGCATGGGACACAAGGCCGGCCCTATCGTTGGGCAGAGTGAGACGTCTGCCTCAGACGCTGGGGGGTGAGGTGCTGGAAGGCACAGTGGTGTGTGTGCCAGGCAAGCTGCGTCGCATCCCTTCGGATGTCCTGCAGGGCTTAGGCAGAGTGGATGGCCCTGTCCTGTTGACGCTGTTGAAGCCCAGTTGGTATGTGGGAGGCGCCATCTTGTCCTTCTCCCTAGGCAAATAAAGCGACTTGGAGTATGCTCTGGTGGAAACTTAGCCCAGAAGGATTTAAGCTGTTAAGACTGGAGGGTCAGAGGCCTGGGGATTGGGATTCAGAGAACAAAAGTGTGCCTGCTCTTGGGCCTAGAAGGCACCTCAGGCTGCAGATGTGGGTGCTGTTAAGGGTGGCACATTGGGAAATTTATTTATTTACAAGAGTGTGTATGTGTCTTTATATAATATATACGTGTGTTTTGTGTGTGTGTGTGTGTGTGTACATGTGCACACATTCTTGACCTGCTCCAAGGTATTTTCAGTGATGGTCCCCCATTTGTGGAGTGAGGTACAAATGTTCCCCTCATTATTACCTGGCTCATGGAGACCCAACCCACTGAGAAATGATATATTATTTCATTTTTTGTGCTACCCTTTCTCTAAGAAAACAACTCTCTCTTTCCCTTTCCCCTTCAGTGCAGCCCCATGACGTAGCTTAAGCTGAGAGACAGGGACTAGCCCAGGAACTAACCCAGTGAGCTTGATGGCTGAGGAGGAGTTTTAACGCAGGCCGCCTCAGTCCCAGTCCCAGAGCTCCATTGTTCATTGTTCGAGATTCAAAATTACTTCTACTGCGGAAATGTTCCTTTACTGGATGTCTAAGAAGGCCTACAAATGGCCTTGTTCTTGCCTGGGGAGTTTTACAGATCTTCCTGAGGTTGACAAGATGGATATGGAAGGGAAAAGTCAAGGATTGTGAGATGTGTAGCAAAGATGGGGAGCCTGAGGAGAGGCAGAGGAGCGGCCAAGGGGAGTCAGGTTTCTGAAGCATCTGTTGGGTGGACTTTGGGTTTCAGGTTCTTCAGGCACATGCTGTGGTCCTTTTCTGAGTTTTGCTACTCAAGCAGCTGGCTCTTCTCTCCCTTCCCTGCAGAATCGACGTGCACCGGAAGGAAAACGCCGGCGCAGCAGAGAAAGCGATCAGTATCCATTCGACCCCAGAGGGCTGTTCTGCCGCTTGCAAGATGATTTTGGAAATCATGCAGAAGGAGGCAAAAGACACCAAGACGTAAGGCTGTGGGCTATCGTTGGCGCAAAGTGTGGCGTTGGCTTATTGGATAGTTGGATAGATGGGAGGGTGTTCCACAGGGCAGGCACCACTACCGAGAAGGCCCTCTGCCTGGTTCCCTGTAACCTCACTTCTCACAGTGAGGGAACTGCCAGAAGGCCCTCAGTGCTGGACCTCAGTGTCTGGGCTGAGTGATGGGAGTGGAGACGCTCCTTCAGGTATACAGGACCGAGGCCGTTTAGGGCTTTAAAGGTCAGCACCAACACTTTGAATTGTGCTCGGAAACGTACTAGGAGCCAATTTAGGTCTTTCAGGACCGGTGTTATATGGTTTCGGCAGCCACTCCCAGTCACCAGTCTAGCTGCCGCATTCTGGATTAGTTGTAGCTTCCGGGTCACCTTCAAAGGTAGCCCCACGTAGAGCGCATTGCAGTAGTCCAAGCGGGAGATAACTAGAGCATGCACTACTCTGGTGAGACAGTCCACCTACAAGTAAGATTACAAGTCAGATTATAAACCCACCCTGACCCAGCTTCCAGAAGAGGCCTGTCTGTTCAGGGGTTGGTGTCCAAAGGCATAAGAGGTTGCCTGGAATTGACCTCAGGAACATGTCAGAATGTGGGAGTGCAACCCTCTGATTTCACCCCTTCCCCCCAACTTCTCCCCCCTCACGCAGGGCTGATGAAGTGCCCCTGAAAATCCTAGCCCATAACAACTTTGTGGGACGGCTGATCGGCAAAGAAGGCCGCAACTTGAAGAAGGTGGAGCAAGACACAGAGACAAAGATCACCATCTCTTCGTAAGGATTTCTTCTCCCTTCTATCCCCTCACCTCCTTTTGTTTTGACCCCCTTTTTAAATAAAAAAAGTATTCAAATTAGGCTGTGTTCACAGTAGGGCGCTATGGAGTGTTGAATCTGTGTTTCCCTTCATCCACACAGGAGCACTTTCTATTTTATGCCTTCATATTCTACCTCAGGAGTTTCCCGCCAATACTATTGGGCAAAGGATATATTTGTACCGTGTGTTGTTGTCCTCTCCCCTCAGTCAGTTACTTCCCTGCCCATCATAAGTCCTGGAAATCTGAGGCTCATTGTGGGCATGTCCACAGACATTTAGTTGCCTGTGTGCACTCACTTTTTTAAAATAAATAAATAATTTGGGGGGGTTGTTTTTTTTGAAAGATGTATTTTTCACTGTACCAGATTTGCACAAAACAGCAGTCAAAAATGAAATGAGATTATGCATGTTGCTCCAAGTTGGGCAAGGATTTGGGGACACTTGCGTGAAAGGCTGATGCTTCCTTTCCTCCCCAGGCTGCAGGATTTGACCCTGTACAACCCTGAAAGGACCATCACTGTGAAAGGCTCCATTGAGAACTGCTGCAAAGCAGAGCAAGAGATCATGAAGAAAGTGAGAGAAGCCTATGAGAACGATGTGGCGGCTATGAGTGTGAGTCTGCTTATGTTGCATCTTCTCTGGGCATTCAGAAGCTCTAAAGACAGCCCATCTAGAGCTACTGCTTTCTGTCTGGGAATTGCTGGCTTTCCATCAAAAGGCTCCGAAATCCATTCAGCTGCTTTGTATGAATACGTTATCCTTTAAAAGCCATTACCTAGTTGGTTGTAGACTTGGGAATCTTAATTCTTAGGCATTGGGTTCTGCATCGTTATTTTGAATAACATTGGTTTCTTCCTGCCATACTTACTTTTCCTTTTATAGGTTAGAATAGTATGACAAATAAAGTAGGGTGCAGATGGGCAGGTGGGATGATAGAAATTCTTGCGGACTAGAAACTTTTGCTAACTTGGTTGCAACATCATAATAAGTTAAGTGGTCAAAAGAGAGGCTGTTAAATGACAGGTGGAATAACTTTTAAGAAGAAATATGTGCGTTTCCCTGGATTTGAAGCAGAGGCCCTGAAACAGAGAAGGTTGGTTGCAAATGAACCCATCAATTAATATAATGATGGTGATGATGATGATATATTTATTATTTATACCCCACCCATCTAGCTGGGTTTCCCCTGCCACTCTGAGCGGCTCCCAACAGAATTAAAAGCACAATAAAGCATCAGTCATTAAAAACTTCCCTAAACAGGGTTGCCTTCAGATGTCTTCTAAAAGTCAGATAGCTGTTTATTTCCTTGACATCTGATGGGAGGGTGTTCTACAGGGTGGGCGCCACTGCTGAGAAGGCCCTAGTAGTAGCAATATTTAATATTGACATAGGGCTTTTTGAATGTTCAGATTGCAGTAATCTTTACAATAATCGGTAGGCATTGTTATTCTCTATAGCAGATGGAAACTGAGAAAGACTTAATCCTGATGTATTGGTTGCATATGGGCAATCGGTCTCTGGCTTAATGAACACAGGCAATGGGATATTAATGCCCGGTGTGCAAATAATGGGCAGCCCTTTTGATTCTCCCTTTGCAAGTGAACAAAAAAGCCAGGAAGCCACAGTTAACCACAGCTTCCGGTTAACACGCAAAGCTGGAGCTATGGTTAATAGCTTCCAAACAAGCCAGGATTCATAAGTCAACCTTATGCTGTGTTTTAAAGCTGGCTTCTGATCCTGGCTTGCTTGGAAGCCATGAGCCACAGTTCCCAATTGGAAGGTAACAGGAAGCCGTGGTTGATTGCAACTTCCTGTCTTCTCCTGCACTCATGCGAAGGCAGGAGGAAAGCCACAGCAAAGGGGTTATGTGCAAGTGTGCACAACCTGGATTATTAAGCTAGAACATGAATATCTGCACCAGGCCAATGTCATACCATGGTTTGGCAAACAGCAGCATCTCTGGGTTTCCGAGCTCCCACTTCTTCCATCTTGCACCTGGGCTCCCTCCTCTCTGGTTTTTGCTAGCCATAGTATGCGGTGAAGCCTGAATTTTCAATCTCAGGTTAGTCCCTTACCTCCAGAGTGCAAACGGCTGTTCCAAGATTCATACCCACCATAGCTTGACACTGACTGTAGTTAGCAAGAAGCAGGAAGTGGAGGAGGGGTATGTGGTGTTTGCCTTCTAGGTGGGGCATAAGGAAAGGGTTAAATGCATTTGATGTGATTGGCCAGAGAGAAACTGAAAGGAGGAGTTAGAGTGAGAGTCGGAGTGGTGTGAAAGTCAGTTGAGAGTTGGGAGTTGAAGAAAGAAGAGGGAGGTTAAGTCTGTGGGTTGGTCGAGTTGTGTGGTGAGGGAGTGAGAGGAATTGTTAGGTGGAGTCAGATAGATACTTGGAATAATCAGGTTAAAGTTGTTAGGAACATATAGGACAGTTAAGGAATTAAGAATAAGAATCTGCCAAGAAAAATTAACTGAAACCATAAGCTTGTTCATGCCTATAAAATAAACTTGATTATTTGTTAATGTTAACAACTGTCTGGACTCCGTGTGCACCCGTGAGGAGAAACGGGTTGGGGGCAGCGAAGAAAGCAATCACAGTGGTGGCACAGGGTCAATAGACCGTCAAACGTCTGGGGGCCCTGTGTGATCGCCACAGGGACCTATGCATGTGAATGGAGAAAGGAGGTTGTCCGAGGCCCATAAGTCTGCAGTGTTGCCCTTGATTGCCAAATTGTGTGAGTTGCACCACGGTGGCTTGCCTAAAGCCACCTGGGAAATTCGAAGAGTGACGTGAGCTTGCTTCTGAGTTCTCTGCTCCCACTTCATAGCTTGTGCTGCACTGTGCTTCATAAATGTGTCAGGTTCACTGCTTTGGGAACAGTTTCTCTTTGTTTACCTTGAGCAGCTGATCGGTGCACCGAAACCTGGGTGCATGATGGAAAGTGGCAATGTGCTAAAGTGTGTTTCGGTCCCCTAATTACTGTACGGACGCCACCTGTGCTCAAACGTGTTTCCATGGGTGCAGAAGCTTATTATACAGAGCCTTTGGCTGCTTTCTTGGCTGTCTAAAGCAGGACAAATTGATTGAACCAGTTTGCAAAAAGTAAGGCAAAACCGCTGCACTGCGAGAAGTGTTTCAGTGCTGACAGCGAATTCACAGTAAAAATGAATATTTTGCTTGCCATATTACATTTTCTCACTCTCTTTTTCTTTTAGCTACAGTCGCACCTGATACCTGGGCTGAACCTAGCTGCCGTTGGCCTCTTTCCTGCCTCTTCCAATGCGGTGCCTCCTCCCCCAAGTAGTGTCTCTGGAGCAGCCCCATACAGCTCTTTTTTGGTAAGCTTGAGCTCAACCTACACAAAACATGCACTAGCATAGAGCTTTCCTTTTCCTGTAGCGTGTGTGAGTTTCAGACAAAATCACATGCAAGTTCTGCCAAAACAAACAAGCCCATGCACTAAACATTCTGTGACATCATAGCAAGTCAGCCAATGGTGGGTGCATGGCAGACAACAGTTTCAAACCTAGTAGTTTGGGATATCCCGTTTGACTGATACTGACTGGTGACCCCAGAAACTTTTATCTCGGCAGCCTCCTGAGCAAGAGACGGTGCACGTCTTCATTCCTGCCCAGGCTGTGGGTGCGATCATCGGCAAGAAGGGACAGCACATCAAACAGCTCTCCAGATTCGCAAGTGCCTCCATCAAGGTGCCCGTTCCATTCTCTTTAATCTCTATTGTTGATTGATGCAAGCCATGATGGTGCTAGAAAACAAAGTAGGCATCCCGGGGTCCCGTTTGAACTTCAGGGGAGCTGTGGAAGAGCAACCTGGAATCATAGTATTGTAGAGTCCAACCCCCTGCAATGCAGGAAAACGCAGCTGTCCCATACAGGGATCAAACCTGCAACCTTGGGATTATCAGCACCATGCTGTAACCAACTGAGCTATCCAAGCTGATCTACATCATTTGGTTCATGCAGGAGCTTTCCAGTGGATTATGCCATTACACTTGTGTTGATGCAACTTAGTGGCACTGTCTGTTTTGCCTGCTATGCTAGAGAGTTTGGGTTCTTAAAATCTGCGGCAAATCTTTTTTACAAAGGCACAGCCAGTTTGCCAAGAGTGATGCAAAATTCCTTTTATTTCTTCCCACCCCCTGTTAGCAACGTCAGGTAAATAACACAGAGAGAGCCCAGAGAGAAAAGAAATCCTGAAGAAACTGAACAGAAACAGTGTATAATTTAATAAGAAAGGAACAGTGAGGTTTTGTCCTTCTTGGTTCAGGCCTTGTGCATGGCAGGTATCTGCCCGCTGCCTGCCTGCTTAAAGGAGAATTGTGGAGCTACCTCAAAGAGCCCTTTTGCAAAGTGCTTTAAGATAGCCTGCCTACTTGTCAGGTTTGGCATGTGAGGCCAATACTGAGAAGGATCTGGCTCTGAGCCAAAAGCATTCCTCACCCCTGGTCCACATGGACTGTCAGCTGTTTTCCAGGTAGGAGAGGCTTTTTCTTGTCCTACCTGGAGATGCCAGGAATATGATCAGGGACCTTCTTTCTGCAACCAAAGCATGCACTCCACCAGTGAGCTGTGGCCCTTCCCTAATTGATTTCTGCAGCTGTCTTGCCCTGGGCTCCTTTAGAGGAAGGTGTAGGGTATGCCATCTAATAAATAACAATCACAATAATTGCCATCAGGAATGGATGGAACATCCTTTGGCTCAGTTCAGTCTGAACTCAGTATCTTGGGAGTAGAGGGATGGGGAATGAATCCCAGGCTTTGCTGATAAATGGCTCTTCCTTCTGTTCTTCCTCTTGTGTTCTTCAGATTGCTCCTCCAGAGACGCCAGATTCCAAAGTGCGAATGGTGATAATCACTGGACCACCGGAAGCCCAATTCAAGGTTTCTTTCCTTCCTTCTTGCAGATCAGTGGCCACAGGGGGACTTAAACATGATTACAAGCATTGTCTTCATTATTTACTGAGTGTCGTTACTCAGGCCTTGTTGCAGGCTTCAAATAGGCACCCAGTTAGCCACTGTGAGACAGTTTGCAGAACCAGATGTTACTGTTACTGGTTTTTTATCATTATTTAATCACCACTATTCTGTCACAAAGGGACGCGGGTGGCGCTGTGGGTAAAAGCCTCAGCGCCTAGGGCTTGCCGATCAAAAGGTCGGCAGTTCGAATCCCCGCAACGGGGTGCGCTCCCGTTGCTCGGTCCCAGCGCCTGCCAACCTAGCAGTTCGAAAGCACCCCCGGGTGCAAGTAGATAAATAGGGACCGCTTTCTAGCGGGAAGGTAAACGGCGTTTCCGTGTGTGGCTCTGGCTCGCCAGAGCAGCGATGTCACGCTGGCCACGTGACCCGGAAGTGTCTCCGGACAGCGCTGGCCCCCGGCCTATAGAGTGAGATGGGCGCACCAACCCCAGAGTCTGTCAAGACTGGCCCGTACGGGCAGGGGTACCTTTACCTTTACCTTATTCTGTCACAATCCATATGCACAATGCTTTACAGAGTAACACAAGCAGGGAGGGAGGGGTCTCTGCCCCGAGGAGATTACCATCCACATTTCAATAATAAGGGAGGCAACAGTCAGAAGAATGGACTGTATTTTTTGGCAAAGCGTGTTTAAGGAGATAACAGAAATCACTGGTTTAAAGCTGACCCAAAGTCCAGAGGTAGCATTATTATCGATTTACGACGGGGTGGAAGATTTGCAGGCTATGAAGGACTTGCTCACAAATTTATTGACAGCTGCACGGATTATGATAGCTAGGAAGTGGAAGGGGCAAGCAGAATATAAAATGGAAGACTGGTACAAAGAGGTGTGGGATATAGCTATTAATGAAAAATTAACATGCGCCATTAAGGTAAAACGGGGAATACGCAGGAGAAATGATTTTGGGGGGATGTGGAGGCTGTTTGTAGAATTTGTACTGTTAAAACGGAAAGGGGTCAAACCATCTCAAGAGGTGTTGAAATTTTGGGAGGTTGGATAGTTACAATGGGGTACACATTTTTATTCTTATTTATTTATGATTATTACTTTGTCAAAAAAATTAAGAATAAGAATAGACTGTTTAAAAGCGCCTTGGGTTTTTTTTGTCATGGAGCTCTCAGTGAGCAACAAGACAGCAACTAACTCAACGACGGTGTTGCTGACACTAAGCTCTAGGCATGCCCCTCCCCTCTAGCCTCTTGCTCTGGATCCCTCCCAAGCGTTGAAGGGGGTGGGCTCCTTTGGACATGTCTGGCCTGTTGCTCAGCAATGTGCAGGACCCTCCTCAAGCGGGGAGGAGAGTCAGCAGGAATGGGACTGTCTTAGTCACACACATTGACTCTCCGCTTCCAATCCTGGAGGGCTTGCCTTCTCCTGACCCTTCCTTGATCACTCAAGTCTCCCGTTGCTATCAGCTTCCAGCTTGTCCCATCTGCTGACTGCTCCTCAGTGTCCCACCACCAGGCTTCACACTCTAAGGTGTCATCTTCAGTGCCCTCCCTGGGGGGCTGTTTGGCTGGCAGCTCCCCCCACTCCTCCCCATCCAGCCTGTCCCTGACAGTTTTAAAATACAGCCGTACCTTGGTTTTCGAACAGCTTAGTTCTCAAAACATTTTGGCTCCCAAACGCCACAAACCCAGAAGTGAGTGTTCTGGTTTGCAAACTATTTTTGGAAGCTGAACGTCCTCTGCAGGTTCCGATTGGCTGCAGGAGCTTCCTGCAGCCGATCTGAAGCTACGTTTTGTTTTCCGAACATTTTGGAAGCTGAACGGACTTCCGGAACAGATGCCGTTCGACTTCCAAGGTACGACTGTATAGCCAGTCTTTTGAGCTGGGACAAGGCCAGGGGTGTCCCCGGAACTGGTCGATTAATATCCTCCTGGCCTCTTCATTTCCTCCCCACCCTTCAGGCTCAAGGGCGGATTTATGGCAAACTTAAAGAGGAAAACTTTTTTGGCCCCAAAGAAGAAGTGAAGCTAGAGACGCACATCCGAGTCCCCGCTTCGGCCGCAGGGAGAGTCATTGGCAAAGGAGGCAAAACGGTAAGTCAGGACTGCTGAGGCCTGGTTTGGGGTCAGACCACTGGCAGTGCCATGACCCAAGATGGCGTGTGGAGTGTGTCTCACAGTGATGGTGTTTGCTTATTATTGATTATTACTTATTGAGAGCCTGCAAGCGTGCTAGAAGTTAAAGCTGGGGGCATGGTTCACACTTCGACACCTGCCAAGTGTTTAGAAGAGGTTGAATCCTAACAGAACTAGGCCATAGTTTCTCTCCCCACCCCCACACATCATATTTTCTTCTCTATTAACGTATATAACATACATAATCTATACACTCTTCTATCCAATCTCATTTCACTAATACAATAGTTCACTTCCCCCTACCTCTTTACAGCTTCGTCATTTCTCTTTAATTCCTTATCTTTGTACTGCGTTCCTAAAACTTTCATCCTTCTCTTTATATAATATCTTTCCTCTACTGTGTTTGTGTGAAATTTACTCTAGGCACATCCAAGTATTACTTTGGGAATCATACTTAATTTTTAAAACAATCCCATTCTTTCTTGATTTTTATGTTTGAGTGATTTCTTATTGCTTCTGTCAGAAACAGAACGACAGACCATAGTTTCTTATGATATCAGAATCAACACTGTCTTGACAAAAAGGGGCATGCAAGTGACTAGCAAGGAATGTTTTGAAGTCATGCCTGGAAGTGTTTTGCCAGCAGTGTTTTGGGCCTAACGTAGCAGTTTGTGGTGTCACATTTGCACTGACAAAATCATTGTTTGGGGTGATGCTGTGCCCTCATAGGGTACTGTTTAGAACAGCGTCCAGAAATATTAGGGGAGGGGAGGCAAAAGGAGGAAGAAACCTCTAAAACCATAATTTGCACGTCTGAAACCCAAACCATGAAGTTTAAACTATGGTTAGTGCAATGCGTGGTTACCTTTGAACCCAGTCTTATTTTTAAGAGTCTGTAGGAGTAAGTGGAAGGGACTGATAGGGTTTAAGTTACAGAATACAGAATAAGATGGTTTAAGTTAACCTAGAGCACAGGCAAGCTTGAAGTTCTCCTGTTAGCCTTATTAAAGTGGAGTGAAGCTGGACTGCAGGAGCAGCAGCTGTGCAGGAGAACTGAATTAGGGCTACTTCGTTTCATGAAATCAAAATGCAATTAAGCGTTACTGTCTTTCCACTCGACAGGTCAACGAGCTGCAGAATCTGACAGCAGCAGAAGTAGTTGTCCCGCGGGACCAAACTCCCGATGAGAACGAGCAAGTCATTGTCAAAATCATCGGACACTTCTACGCCAGCCAGGTAGGGGCCACAATAGACCATTCTTGCCATATTGCCGTGGGTGGAAGAGGTTAAATAAGAACTGGACTAAAGGCTTCCCCCACCTGATAGTGTTGGACTCTTAAATCCCATCAACTTCAGCCTGCATAGCCACTGGTGAGGGATGATGGGAATTTTGAGTCCCAACAAAATCTGGAGGGCACCAGTTTGGAAAAGGCTGGTTTAGCATTATCAGAAGCACCCACTCCCACTTGTGCATGCACACGAAAGCTTATACTTAGTTGGTCTATAAGGTGCTACTGGACAATTTTTAATTTTTTAAATTTTTATTTAAATAAATGTGTTTCGGTATTAATTTTCAATAAAATCAATGGGAGCAGGCATTCACCAGACATTTGGGACCCAAGTTGTTTGGGGCTGTACACATAACATTGGGAAGGTGTTACCTCCTTCCTTCCTCAGATCTCACATTGATCAATTAGTTTGAACAAACAAAAGTGCCTAAATTTCATGTGAACGGGAGGGACAAGAAAGCGAGGTGGCTCTCTCTGCTCCCAACAGCTGCCTCAATCCAAGTTGGTTTTGTGGATTTTAGAGCTCGGTATTACACAACTCCACATCACCTCAAGATCCCACTTCCAGCCTGGAAGATTCAGGAACTCTTGACTCCTTCAGATACAGACATACCTTGGATCCCAAACACCTTGGTACTTGGATGTTTTGGCTCCCGAACGCTGCAAACCCGGAAGTCAGTGTTACGGTTTGCGAGCATTCTTTCATTTCCGTGGCTTCCGATTGGCTGCAGAAGCTTCCTGCAACCAATCAGAAGCCGTGCTTTGGTTTCCGAATGTTTTGGAAGTCGAACGGACTTCCAGAATGGATTCCATTCGACTTCCAGGCTACGACTGTACTTAATGGAGTCCAACTCCTGTCAGCCCCAGCCAGCACAGGTAATGGGAGTTGTGATCCAAAACATCTGGCGGACACCCTGTCAGGAAAGGTTGATCCACCATATCAGGCCAGTGCCATTGTTGTAAATCTGTTTGCCCTCTCTCTCAACCCCCTCCCCAAATCTTTTTCTTGCCAGATGGCACAACGCAAAATACGCGATATCCTCGCTCAGGTGAAACAACAGCATCAGAAGGGGCAGAACAGCCAGACGCAAACACGGAGGAAATAGGAAGTTTCTTTACCCCGGGTGTGTGAAAGAGAAAACAAGAGAGAGAGAGAGAGAGAGAGAGAGAGAGAGAGAGAGAGAGAGAGGAAGTGATGGACGAACGGACGACATTGACAACGGATGAAACAAAGCCAAGCCGAAAGAGTGATGAGCTGTTGATGCAGAACCCTAAGAGTGGCTGGGAATCAGTTTACCGTAGGAGGGCATTAGTAACTTTCTTGTAGACGGGTGACTTAATGTCTCACGAGCCAAAGGCAGTGTGCGATTGGCTCCTCGGTCATGCTGTGTGTATATATATAATATATATGTGTGTGTGTGTGTGTTTATTCCTCAGGCATGCAGCACGTATGTATGTAAGGATGTATGTATGTGTATGTATATTTATATATACACACATAAATATGGAGCGGGGAGGGGAATTGGATCGGCCAATAGAAAAGAAAAATCCCATAGTCTGTTGCAAATCTAGTAGCTTGAGGGGGCGGGAGCGTTCTCCCATGCCGTTTGCTGTGCTTTTTACCAGACGAAGAAGGGCAGAGCAAAGGCATGTAAATCACCCCCCCTCTTCCCCCCAATCAAAAACACTTTTAGGGATTTATTTGGGAAACTTAATCTGCCCTCAACATCCCCATGTTGAAAAACAAAACAAAAGCCAGATTAGTTTTCCCAGTCAGTGGGAGAAGGAAAATGGAGTGGGACCAGATTCTTTAGGGTTATCCAATGAACCTTTCTACCTGTTTTTTGGATGACCCAAGTTTGCTTTGGTGATTGTGGAACTCCCATACGGCCTGGTTGTCAGGGTTTCTTCTTGCTGCGGCCGTGTGCCCAAATAACCGGAGCTGCCAAGTGTTTTGACCCGGGAGAAGACGCTTTGGCTGACCTTGCCGCCATAAGGAGAGCAGCCCGACTCCAAAGGCAAGTGGAGTCGCCATGTTTTCCATCCCACAACTTCACCTTGCTTGGCCATGGCAGCTTTCATCTCTAGGTTTCTGGTGGCGCTCGGCTCCGTACCAGTTTCCAGAACTGAAAATTGCTCTGCCAGCCCCACTTGTCAGGTTTTCCCTCACTTTGCTGCGGCCCCGAGTTAAGACTCCCAGCAGGCTTCCGCGACCTGGCGCCCCCTAGGTGTTGTTTTTTGGACTACACCTCCCACAACCACTGACCTTTGGCCATGCTGGCTAGGGCTGATGGGAAATGGAGGTGAAAACGTCTGAAGGGGGGCACCATGTGGGGAAGGATGACTTGCAGGGTTGCACAAGTAGGCTGGGGGTTATCTGGACCCATGCGCCCTCAGCTTGTGTATACCTGCCCTAAAAGTAAAACCAGCTCCCAACTTTTCATCCCAATGGCACACACACATCATTGAGAGGTTTCCTCAAAATATATTTTGAGCATAGAATTCTACCTACATATTAAGGTTTCCTCCACCCCTTCTTTCTTAGAAATTGTCAACCGATGGGGAGGGTTTGGTTCTCCTTCAATTGGCCACCACATAATCCCAGTTGTCCTGAAAACAAAGAGACGTAGGGAGGGAAAACAAGGCAATAACCCTGTCTTTTCAGAAGTCTCCCCCCTAAAAACCACACAATGGCTTAATTCAAACATTGATACCAAACCATGGTTTATAGTAGCAATAAAGGAAAAGCCACACGATGGTTTGAGCTTCCCGACATAGAGAGAAATGATGGTTTAGAGTTCCTTGTCTGTTTCCTGCTTCCATTTCTTCTGTGCCAGGACCTCCAGAGCTGGAGAAAGGGTTGTAGCTATGTTCCAGCAATTCAGATAAATTACAAAACATGATTTGTCAGGGCAGACAGTACAGTGGTACCCTTGGTTTACAACCATAATCCGTTCCAGAGGTCCCTTTGTAAACCAAAACAGGCACGCTTAGACCAATGGCGCCTCAAATTTTTTTTTGTTCGTAATAAAAAAAATGGGTTGTAATCCAAAAAAAGGTTGCAAACTGGGACACACACTTCTGGGTTTGACATGTTTGTAATCCAAAACGTAGGCAAACCAAGACATAGGCAAACCAAGGTACCACTGTATGTCAAACCAAAGTTGAGCTTCCTTAGACTACAACCCCTTAGTCGCTTACCTGGGAGTAAGCCCTATTAAACTCAGTGGGATTTCCTTCTGAGTAAACACATACAAGATTGCACTGTTAACCATGTATTTGGTGTGGTATCTGAATTGAGCCAGCTTCCTTGAAAAGTCTCCAATTTCCTTAATTAATTAAGGAAATAAGTACATTCTTTCTCCCTCTCTCTCTCTCTCTCCCCCCTGACCCAACTGCCCTGGGTATTTTCATTTGTTAAGACAGGGAAAGTATTGAAATAATTAGAAAATCGAGCAATGGGGAAGCATGTCAAGATTTTAATCCACCAAAGTCAGCAAATACTTAATTAGGAGTCCTAGTGGAGTGAATTGCAAAACATCACTGATAAAAGACAGAAATCATGGGAATGTGTCCCAGAAAATTAGAATACTCGTGAAATAGCAAGTCACCAGATTTAAATATATCCAGTTCAAATTTTTTAAAGAAGAAGCTATAGCTTGAACCCAGAGAAGCTTCCTGCAATTGCGGAAGCATCTCTTGATCTGACTCACTCAGCTTTTTGCCCCCCTTTTTTGGGGGGGGCAGATTTTTTATAAGAAATACCCAAACTTGGGGGTTTTAGTGGTGTGTTTTTTTAAAAATGCACCATCTGATTCTTATAAAAATCCAAGGTTGCAAACCAAATTTTAGTCACGAAGAGCAGATATGGCTGAGCAAGTTTTTAATTTTTGCTGAAAACGTATGAATTTTTTTTTTAACCTAATGGTTAAGTAAGCTAAGGCAGCTTTGTCTTTTTATTTTGTTTTTATGAAAGGTTATTTTATACTCCGGTGCCACTCTCTTGAATTTGTGGGTGTAAATTTTGATGCTGCAGTCCAGACCCACATCAAACTAAAATGAAATAAAACCCCATTTCCTGCTTCAAGCGCACACAGTCCCCGTAATTCCAAGGGACACTTCAGGGTTTATGCTTCTGCCTGCAGGTGACATGCCTCTCACACTAGCCAGACAACTCTCCAGAGAAAAATTGAGCATGCTTAAATCCTAAGGAAATCACTGCAGCTTAAACCTATGCAGTGTTCTCTGGAATGTCCCTGCCTAGAGACTTTAAATGGATGTCCAGGTCTTTGCTATGGAGCAAAGCCGACTGCAATCCCCTGGGCAATAGCCACCTGCTCCCAGGTTCTGTTGAACAGAAGCTATAGTTGCCCCACCCCCAGTCACCTCTGGCAAATTACCTCCTGTTCTAGGGTAGACCTGTAGCCAGCTGGTGGCTTAAATGCACAGAAGCAGCCTTGGGTGGGGCGGCAAGAGGGTGCATTCATGGACCTGTCCTTGCTTAGTGGATTTGTGCCCTGCGAGGCACAGTGGAGACAAGTGGAGGTCACACAGAGACCACGTTGGGAATTCCTGCTTCTGCCCTTGATGGCCCAAACCCCAAAAAGGTCTTTGTACAATGTAGCAATGCTACATCAATGGAGGGTTGTTGTTTTTAAATACACACAGGTCCTTAGATTGCATGACACATGAGTCATAGCCTGGCTTTAAAACCACACTCTTGGGGTTGAGGTGGAACAGAAGAAAAGAAATTGGTTGACATGTTGGCGAAAATTTCTCAGGCCAGAATCCCATGATTTCAGGCACCCACCCAGCCTATGAGAATTAGATCCCCAAATCCTCTTTGGTTAATTCCAGAACAGGTCAGGGTTTCAGAAGTTCCTCCCCATCGCAGTGTTGCGTTACTTGGAGAGGTCTTGGCCGGGGAGCTCCACCTGTTGAGCGTCCATCTCTAATCACTTTTGGTATCACGTTGCCCTACTTTCAAGGAACCTCAGTGCTTAGTTATACCAAAAAGAAGGGAAATATGTCTGCCCTGACCCAGAGAACCTGAAAGCCGAGTGTGTCAGGGCAAATGGCTTCCTCCTTGATATTCACTCGTATGTTTGAAATGGGTGACCCTGGGGACTTACACGGTGAAAACCTGTGCATGTCTACTCAGTGGTAAGCCTCATTTAGTTCAATGGGACTTGCTCCTAGGTGTGCATGTGTAGGATAGCATTATCAAGGACCTTGAACCCCAGGATTAAATTACCACCCGCCCCGGCTACTGCTGTAGGAAACAAACCAATGTGTCTGAATCCCGCTCCCAGGGAAATGGAGGAGTCCAGTATGAACAAAAAAAACCATTATATTTGGATTTCGATCTGGGGGTTGGGAAGGGAGGGAAAACCGGGGGGGGGTTAAAACTGAAACCAAAAGTAATGTTTTCTTGAGAATTGGAACGACTTGATTTTGGGGAGGGGGGAGGGAAAGATCTTTTCTGCCACAGGAATGTCGAATGTCTTTATGAGGCGATACCAAATATAGACATCAGAAGAATGTAATGTGGTTACTGATCCCAGTCACTCTTACGCGAACTTTAAAAAGAAAAAGAGAGAAAAAATGTGTTATACAAATATGAATACAATGGATTTGTGAGTATCTGTGAAGGACAGGAAATTGCCGGACCGGCAGCCAGATTACCGAACAAAGTTTTGTCTCTGCGTTCAGTCAGGCACTTGATGGGTTAAATCTCGCTGTTCCCCTGGAGAAAACCCACCCAATCCCCACAGTGCTCCAGAGAGCTTAAAACTCAGGTGAATCCAGTTGCTAATTTTCCTGCCATTTGGATTCAAAATGGATTTGCAGCAGTATCATCCAAAGTATGCTTCTGGGTGTGTTTACATTCCCCTGTTAACCTAAAAGACCTGCACGCCTGACTCCCTGCTGTGTAGAATAAGCCCTGCCCACTCACTAGCTTCTAAGAAGGCTTAACTCCAGGTCCGTGTGCATAGGATTGGGACCTACACAGGTTTATATGCAAGCGAGTTCCACTCAAGTTCAGTTGCTCTTTCTTCCAAGTTAAGTGTACATAGGATTTCCATTCTCGTGGCACACCCGATGTTGCTTAGTCTTAAAAGAGCAGGGCGAGCTGCCAAGTCGCCTTTGCAGAGGCAACTGGGGAAGGCAATGTACCAGCCTGCTTACAAATCAGTCCTTTCTTCCGCATCTGTCATCCCCAGGGCAGTTCTGAGTAGTGAGCATGGACAAAAAACTAACCCAGGAGGAATCATTATGTGTCCAGGGCAGAGAGCAAACTATATGACTTTCTCACATGGATGGAACACCATGCCCAAAGATCTCAATTCCATTCAGAGGCTGCTGCAATGGACCTTTCGATCCGAATGTGCAAATTCTGGGGAAATCAAGATTTCTGGGTTTTAAGCTCTCTCAATTTGGGAATCAAATTGCATAGAAATAATTGAGATTTAGTCTAGAGGCATATGTGACCTGCTTTTTGAAGCTAAAACCATGATCTTAAGCCAAGCACATTGACATCAGCATGGGTTTAGGGTCATGCAGGATCAAATTTTGCCATCCCTGAAAGAAGGGCAGAGAAAAAGAGTTCTGTGGGGCAAAGCAATCTTTGCATCTATATTAGCAGAGACAAGACTTCTGTTCTAGTTTGACTCGCTGTATGTCCAGGTTTAACCAATACCTTTGGGACTGGGCCTGTTTGGGTTGAGCAACAGCAGGCAAATCCAGTTCCAATGTGTTTTCCACGTTCCTAATGCTCGACTGACAACTTTGAATTTTAGATTGAAGCGGCTGCATGGATCTTGCTGTTTACACTGAAGCAATTTCTGTCCTTTTTTATGCCTTCCAACAAAGAGACGTGTGCAGGAAGGTCAGGCATTGCTGTGTGTTTTAAGGGAAAAGGACGGGGAAAATAGGAAAAAAAGAAAAATGAGAGGAAAATGTGGAGGGAAAAAAGCTACCTCAAGGTATGAAGTTACCTCAGCAATTGTTTTGTTTTTGGGCTTGCTGATATTTTATATAAAAGCTGATAGTCTTGAATATTTTATTTTTTTAATGAAAAGAGAAGTTAAGTTTCATAATTTCTTATGAGCCAGAAGTTGTTATGCAGGTCGGCAGTGTTATGAGCTCTCTATGGAGAACGACAGAGACTTCAGACGTAGCGGAAAAGATGGCAGATCTCTCTCCACCCCTAAAAACGACAGTTCGGTCTTTGCCTTACTCCGAGAATCAAATAGCCCCTCAAAAATATGGCTGGTTTAGGATCTGCACCTTTTGATTACAGTGTCCAAATTGTTAAAATTTGTGTGATTAGACGCCACCCTCAAAAAGGCATATGTAAGAAAAACAAACACCAGACTGCAGTCTAGAGTCTCGTCCTGATTTAAATTCTCTTAATTTGGATGTTGGGGTGAGTTTACTTGATCAATGTAGGTGGTTGTAGCTCTGTGGTTGGTTGCTTGGATTAAAGTTCCGGCCTGTTTATTCTCTCCGGATTTGGATATCAATGGTTTTTGCTGTTTGGCCTGCAAAAGGTGGGATTTCTCAGCCATGTTTTCCATCAGTAGGTGTTGGAAGTCACTTGAAAACAGCTGGTCCATGGTTGATTGTCTAGGCTAGGGAGATGGTAGCTTTCCCAGCCTCATGGGACCAGCTTGTAATTTATACAAGTGGCCAGGTGAGGAAAGCACCAGAGACACCACACAATTGAGGTTCTTTGGTTGCATAAACTCAGCCTTCACTGCAGCAAAACCAGAGAAATCAAAATGGAGGTTTGAGTTAGTTGAGGATTCGGAGGCTGATGATGATCAAGGAGCTACGCAGATCAGGAACAAAACTTAAGAACCAGGACCCAACTCTTGACCTTGTAAACATTTGACCCTCTTTTCCGCTATGGTGCTGTGACATATTTTACAAAGATTACCTCAGTTTTACTGAGGAGAAGCAGGCCATTATTTTTTTTAAGAAAAGAAAAAGAAATGGGAGCCAATTTTCGGTGTGGTTTTTGTACCTTCTCAAGGATGAAAAGCGCAACCCCAACTGACGTTATTTGAAAAGGTTTGTGGAGGGTTTTTTTTTTTTAAAGGAAGTTGCGTTTGCTACTCTCCATTGCACTTGGAGCAGAAAGCCCTCTGAATGTGTAATTTTCATCTGTTGTAAATGAATTCATGAGAGGCCAGCTTGACACAGATTCTTCTACCCAGTGGCTCCTTTACTCACATATAAACTGGGAATTCTGGGTTTTTGAGGGTTGCTGTATTGGGCTGCTCAATGTATCTTTGCTCTTTAAAAAAAAAAGTAACTACCCTTTTCTGTAGAGATTATAGAGACTGAGAAGAACAGCTCCCAAATTTCCCAGCTTCTAGAATCATCAAGTAGTATCAGATTTTCCTTTCGACAACACATACAGCTAACCATATGGCTCTCTAATCTGCTTTTTTGACTGGAAAACTTTGATGTTAGCCCATAATTATGGGGTGGTGTGGTGTTTTTTTTTTCTTTTTCTTTTTTCTTTTGGCCCCTTTTATCAGCTTAGGAAAGTTGCAAGATGCTCTCTTGTGAGGAAAGGAAACCAGGAATGGTTTATAAAATTAGGAAGAGTGGAGGAGAGTATTGTTTCAAATGCATCTTATCTATTCAGGGGCATTGCTAGATCCTTAAAAAATAGTACTTGGGCCATGCCACAAATTTGCATATGCTTAAATACGTAGAGATGCAAATTCAGGACAACTTTTCAGAATGTAAGCAAAGAAAGGCGCTTTTAAAGTTTTAAAAAGGAGGTGGGAGGGTCAGGGAATCTGGGGTGTTTTGCAAAAGACCTGGGGCAGAGGGGCCCCTCGGTCGCCCCCAATATCACCCCTACATCTGTTCTTTTCCCTACAGAAAGTGGGTGGGTGGTAAATCACTTTCCTTCTTTTGAAAAATAAATCTCTCACTTCTCTGCTTTTAATACAGACTTGCATAGACCAGTTTTTAATGATTATTATTCAGACATCAGCCATGACAAATAAAGTGGGTGTTTTGTTTGTCAACAGCAAGCAATTTTGGGTATTTGGTTCAAACTGCAATCTTAGGAGAGGTGGGGGACAGACACACACACCCCTCTCCCAACGCTCTTAGAATCTAATTGTTGCTGTGTGCAGTTTTTTAAAAAATTCTAGACAAAATGGATAAATGTTTGTTCTGGGTGGGGTGGTTCCCATTTTCCAAATAGGCATAGAATTAACCATCAGAACCAGGCAGCTTCAACACCCTGGCTTTTTGGTGTTCAAATCATTGGCAATGCAGGGATCCTGTAAACTTCCATGATAGTTTTAACAGGCCGTGACTGGAAGATGGGAGCTTCTATACATGATAGGGCAGGGGGGGCGCTGGGTCTGTTTTTAACTATCAAATGTAGATGATGACTAGATATTGCAGTGACGAGAGTTCTGTACGAAGCTGGTAAAATGTTAAGGTTTTTGCTTTCAGTAATTTGTTGCTTTTTTGTGGTTGTTCATGCACAGCCATTGGAGTCCAGTCGCACTATGTCGTGCCACTAAGGCCTGGCATTTTTTTCCGCCACCAAATTGTGAGTTTTGCACAGAGTTTTGCCTCTCTTTCTTTAATGTCCACATTTGTCGTTTGGATTGCCTCGAACGCTTTTGAAATTTTTGTTCGATGACTTACAGCTCCCAGTTTTACAGTTTCTGGGAAGCAGAATCCACCGCAAATTTCTAACATACTAGGACTGTGTTCGTGGCTTCAGTTGAGATGAGAATTTGACATTGGACCTGGCGCCTATTTGCTGTTTCGATCTGCCTGTTCCTGCCCTTCTTCCCCCAGGACCTCAAGTTGATTCCTTCCTCCTGCTACAATCATTTTTAATTTCAAAAATGGGGCTGAGATGGCCGTAACGAGGTACTGAGGGCTTTGAGTTCTCCCCCAAAGTACTAACTCCAGCTTTACCTCAAACTCTGATTGGTAAACAGCCAGGAAAGTGCTGAAAATCCCACTGGCTTCTCTTAAAAATAAAATTTAAAAAATGTTTGAACAAGCTCCCTGACAGAAAGAGTGCTGGGAATATAGGACCCCTCAGCCATTTCCCACCCATTGTCAAAAGTTAAATATGGGTTTAACATGATTGTGTAACGTGAGTAGCTTGGGAAACCACTTTTATTTTTGGTTATTTGTTTCTTTCTAACCATCGAGCAGTCTGAAGATGGCTCGGAAACAGTATGCAGAAAATCTGTAACATGTTTTCTGTGTGGCAAAAGCCTACTTGGCAAGCCAAGGAAAAGTGACTCCTTTCCAAAAGGGAGGGAACGAAAAATTATTTTTGCTGGTTACGTTAATACCTCAGCCTATCACTGTGAGCTTAACCTGGAAAGCTAGGTGCATTGGGACTCCACAAGAGCACGGTTCGACCCTTTCGCTGCCATTTTAATTATAGTTTAGTGTGCATCCTATTTTGCCCCAAGAGTGAGGGTGAAGGCATCCCCTGCTTGTTCAGTGCTGCTATGCATCTTGGCTTTTATCTGCACATCATCCCAGCAGGGCGTTTAGTATGGTGAAGTCCTTCCGAACTTGATAGGAAGCAAGTATATTTTCAAAGTCCGATGGGCATAACCAACAGACCCTTAAGAGAACAGGAAATGTCCTCCTTAGCGCAACACAACTGCAAATCCAAGCCAACGTAAGTGTCATGGTTCCCTCTCCCAGCCCATTGCGCCCTGGGAAGCGTAGTTATTTGAGGAGCCTAGAGAACTCTTAATCAAAGAGCTCTCAGCTCCACCAGAAAACGTTGGAGATGAGGACGATTCTTTTAAACAGGCACAGAACCCTGCAGTTTGTTAACAGATGCTGAGCATTGATAGGAGACCCTTCTAAGACCCCAATTCCCAGAGTGGTTTAACACTCAACCTCTGTTCCCTGGGAACTCTGGGAATTGTAGGTTTGTGAAGAGGGTCGGGGTCTCCTAACAATGTTCAGCACCTTTAAGAAACTACAGTTCTTGAAACATAAAGAGTGTGGATGAAGCCTTTCATATCTTCATCCAGCCTTGTGCAAATTAAGCTGGTACAAATACCTCACTCAGGCTGTGTTATGGGGAACTTGGAGGGCTCAGAAGAGGCCGACAAGATTTCCCAAAGGACGGCTTGATTGCTAATACTCACCTTACCTTGCACGGAGGTGGGGGGACCTGTGTTCTAAGATGCGCTCTCCATTTAATGCCTAGCAAGTATCCCCCACAAATATAATGTGCACCCGCTAGAATGTGCCCCAGCATTCTCTGCAGTGTGATGGGGTTCGGTGTCAGGCATGCCAGGATTGCTTGGCAAACTCAGACTTGTTCAGGCACCCTAGCCTTTGCACAATGGTGGGAGAATATCCTTGCTGGCCCCTTCCCCTCTGCCATATGCCCACCAGCTACAGGGAGGGACCAATTGAGAAAGAACGAGCCTCCACTTTCTAGAATTTGATAAAATTGGAATTCATTGGCAAGCTGGTTTGGTTTTTCCTTACCTTTAAAGGCCTGCTGGAGAGGAGGAATGGGGCGGTGGAGAAACTTAAAGACTTCAGGGCATAAATGACATAGGGGCGATCAGGGCAGGGAGCTGTGAAAAGCAAATAGCCCTATGACCATTGGAACTTCCATCCAGGCTATTTCTGGTGGTTGTTTTTAAAGCATGCATTTAAGCAGTGCCAGGAGGTCTGGAAACGTTAACCTGAGAGTGTCCAGATTCTTAGCGAATATGTGGAATATTCACAGCCTACACTACAGTTGGGGTTTTCATGTGGAGTTCTAAAGGTAGCGGGGTGCAGTGGAACTCTTAACGGCTAATATGTTTTGGAAAATTGACTTTGATCCATGAAAATTGGTTCTCTTAGGACCAAATCTGGAATGTTTTTAAATGGAATCTGGTCCAAGGGCCAGATTACTTTCTTCTTCTTTTTTCATTTTTTTTTCATATGCCTTCTGAAGATTTCTCAAGGTATCCCGAGTCTTAGGTCACCCAGAAGTACCGGTATATCCAAAAACGGTTGCTTAACTTGCTTTAGAATTAAAAAAACAAGGCTTTGGAAGCCAGACCCGTAGCCGTGAAGAGGAATTAGACTCAGGTGGTCATAATGATCCCAGAGTCATTCATCTGACCTGGCTTTTTTCTTTTTGAAAGATGGGAACAAAACAAGGTCTTTCTTTTTTAAAAGATGTGTGCCAGATACGAATTTGGTTTTTCAAAAAGTTTTTGAAATTGAAGAGGCTCTGTCATAACTTTATTACTTGGAGGATACACAGGTGTTAATAGCTATGAAATTTACACATGCATATACTACCTCAAAGTTCACAGTAAGATACGAATTCTAGAAGAGTGTGTTTGTGTGTGTGTGTGTGTGTGTGTGTGTGTGTGTGAGAGAGAGAGAGAGAGAGAGAGAGAGAATTATCCACACTCTGAGGCTGTTTCCCTACATAAGCCTTGAAGAAGATGGAAAAAAAGAATGGCTACCACCATTTCCCCTTAAATTGGGACAGCTACCTCAAGGAAGAGTAGTAAAGATAACTTATGCAGTGGAATGGTGGCTTCTCTTAATTTTTGCCATAGCTGCACTGCAAACTCTTACCCTTCGCTTTAGTTCTGGTGCAGTGGGATCCAGTAAAACTGGCTTAGTGGCACTGTGGCCAAAATACAGCAGGGGCCCAAAAGCTCACGAGCATGTCACCTGTGAATTCTGCTCTCTCTCGAGAACTTTGTAAGTTCTGCAACAAGGAAACTCCTGTGGTGCAAGCCGAAACTCGTTTTCATGACCGAGATGTGTTATTCTGAAAATCGGCAACGTTAGCCATAGCTGCTCAGAGATTACCTTCCACTTAATCTCGTGGCAGCTGGCATTGTTTGGCATGGATTTGAGGGGCGGGGTATATAGAAACATAGGAAGCTGCCTTATACCAAGTAAGGCCAATGGTTCATCTAGGTCAGAATTATCTACAACACTGACAGGTAGCAGTTCTTCAGGGTTGCAGGCAGGAGTCTTACCTGGAGATGCCAGAGATTATACCTGGGGCTTCCTGTATGCAAGACATAGGCTACATCCATCCTGGGACAGGGGCATCGAGTTTTAAGGACCTGTGCTTCTGTCCTTTCCCTGAGTCTCAAACTTGGGTCTCGAGCTGGTTTTGGACTACAACTCCCATCATCCCCAGCTAGCAGATCCGGTGGTCAGGGATGATGGGAACTGTAGTCCAAAAGCAGCTGGAGACCCAAGCTTGGAAAACACTGCTCTCTAGACCATAATAGACCTTTCATATTTCACAGTTAAATTGATTCACATGCCAGAAGCACATGCAGGCACGATCTCTTGTCGCTTTTCATTGAAAGGCTCTTAAGTCTGTTCAGTCTGTTATGTAGTTCAGTTACAACATCGGAGCGAATAAGCCAGTTGCTAGCAGGTGGCGTTTCCAAGCCATGTGCTATGATAATGTTAATAAACAGACACACACACACACACACACCCAGCCTCCTGTTTGAATCGGAGAGTTTTTCTAATATCTTCAAGAAGTAACAAGCTGGATCCTGCTGCACCAAACCTGGAGTAGAAGCCATTACCCCTTTATCTGTAGCTCCCCCCAGAAGAACTCGGAAACATGAAGACATTACAGATCTTGACTTAAGTTCCTTGGGAAGACAGCTTGAAAATGCCTAGGGGGCAGTGTTGGTGCATCCTGCTTTTCAGCCCAGGAACAACAACTGAAAATGCAAACAACGAATTTTAGTAAGCAGGCTGGATAGCTTAGTCCAAGGCGTTGTGCCAACTGGAATTTTCTGTAATCAGGCCACGTTGGATGAGAGGGATCATCTGCCAGCAGCTGCATGGAAGGTCCGTTCCGATGAAAGAGTTTGACTTGCACACAGCCAGCTGAGAATTGACCCAGGAGTTCTTCTGTAGTTGTTCTATACTGAACAGAACTGGTGGGAGGCAAGACGTTTGGCCATGTCTTGTGAAAGCAGGGAAGAGTCAGATAAGGTGGATGTAGGCCATATTTTACTCATCAGCAGCTTAAGTCACTATGTGCATGTGGAGCCACAGAGGAAGCTGACCATTCAAGTGACGTTTTAGCAAGCATCCGTAGTAAGAATGAATGCAAGTGGTGTCTCTTATGCGGGAGAGTACAAACAAACAAACCCTGCAGCATTCAGCTTAAACATGTTGGAAGCTGATTGTAAGCATCTGCAAAGGGTGAGAATCGCTTGCCTTCTAATAGGCAAAATACGATGGTACATCCCCATTTGTTCCGTTCACACCCTGGCTGAAATTCTGGCTACACAACCCTTTTGAAAATAATAATAATACAGTGTTAGTCTTCTCACTCCTTTAAATCTGTATTTGAATCCTGCGTCTTTGTCATCGGTTACAGAATCTTTTTACACGTTTGACTTTTTGAAAGCTAAATTATCTCCCTTGGTTTGCGGTTGGGTGTACAGGCAACAGAGGGCAGCCGTGTCAGGCAAGGATTGATTTGATACAAGTGGCATTCAAAACATGAAGCGTGTCTAGCTGGAATGGCAGTGACGGTAAACTAAGTAGTAGTTATGGGGAGAGTGTCAGAGAGAAGGTAAGATTCCTGTCACTGGTCCTTGCCTACAATATATAGCATTCCCCCCGCCCCCCCCAAAAAGGCATGTGCTATTTGATGGAATGACTGGTTTACACAATTTTCAGGGAAACTGGCATCTTTGGGGCATTTTGTTGCCTACATACAAGATAACAACCATTTGGCGCAGGTGTCTGATTTAAATTGTAAGTAGCTATCAGATATCCTGAAGCAGCGCGGGGGGGACGGGGGACACCACTTATTCCTTCAAAATACCCTTATACCGAATATAATAAGCTGGCCTAGCCTTATCTGCCTCCCAAGGGTGGTGCAATGGCCAAACAGAGCAGGTCATGGAGCAATACCTTCTGCGTCTTTGATTATGTAATCGCAAAGGGAATACAGAATTAATTTCCTGGCTGTGCCTATAGAAAAGGAACCCTCTCAACCAGGATTTAGCTGTCCGGAAATCTAAACAGTTGCCCTGTTCTAGAGTGGCAGGATCAAAGAGTGCCTAATATGCAGGGTGGAGTATTTGAGGTTGTGTGTGCATTTTTAGTTGGTGGTATGAGTACCGCGCTCACCCACTGAACACCGGCAGCACCCATTTTAGATATAAGATCCTACTTGCACCTGTGGATGCCGTTAGCCAGATCAGGGTCTGCTGTCTGCTTCCAAAAAGCAGAAACTTGGATGGACCAGCTTGAGTCTAGCCCTAGCACCACTGCTTTAAAACAGCAGTGCCTGAGTAATAAAAAGAGTTCTGTAGGACTCAAAAGCTCACTTCTAGCTTTTCAAATTCCTGCCCTGGTCCAGCATTTCTCCAGCAATAGGAATCCTAAGTCATGGCTTCCTTAAATCTGACACTCTCCCTTTTAATCAGGGTCATTCTGTGCACTGCATGTTCATGACGGAAGAGGGAAAAGACCCCCCAGCACCAGCCCGTGCCTTGGCTTAGTTCAGGTTGGGTGCCGCCACCCCCCACCTCCCCAAGCCTCTCAGCCAGCGTTATCAAGCAGCACCCCGAAGTGCCTGTTTGAGCTGCATGTCATGCCAGCCTAAAGGGCATGACAACCATATATACATATAATATGAATGAATATAACCAATTCATGTTTGTTTATCTACCTCTTAGCACCAATAGATTAAAAAAAATAAAAGTAAATAGGGTAGTGATAATACAACATGCTGTGTAGTGTAGGGAGAAAAATACTTCTGTTTTTTTTCCAAAGAAATAATTGTTCTGCTTAATAAATAAATGAATGAACTAGAAATTACGGGCGCTCTCTCTGCATTTTAAAGCAGACTTGGGGGGATTTGTAGAGGGCTGTGGAATGATGGGCTAGAGGCAAGGTGTGTCTGCAGGTAAAAGATGCTTGGTGCGGCCGACATGTTTCCGCAACGGGCGCATCGCAGAGTAAGCCACAGTCTTGATTCCTGCTACGGAATCACTGGGACAAGTCGCTGGCCCAGATCCAAAGAACAACGGGGGCAGGGTGTGGGGCGTGCTTAAGCTGTGTGTGTGTGTGTGCACGCCCAGGAACATCAGGAGTGAGCAGGGTAGGCGCATACAGGAACCCACCAAGTCTGTGGCTTCTACAGGTTAGATTGCGTTTATTGCTGGGACAGAGAATCGCAGCTGCTCGAGCATCCGTCTGTAAAATGGTGGCAAAATAATCCCTTGCCGCTTTTCTGTGAGGGAGGGTAAAGGCAACAGAGACTGGGAAGCAGTTTCTCTATTGAGAAACTAATTCACAGCCACAAGCTATTTTGACAACAATGCTCTCTGGGCAGCTGCTGGTGTTCCACCAAGGCAGCATTGCCCAACTCCCCTCTACAAGTCGATTAACCCTGGTTTTTAAAGTGTGTGTTAGTTTGTAAGAGCCCCACAACCTCAACTGTTTCGTCCCCCCCTCTTATGACTTTGTTTTAAATGCACCACCTGATTACTCGTTTCCCCTCTTTCCTAACAAAACCCCCATCATAAGTCCCCACTCCCATTTTCTTTCCAGTTGAGACAGCTATCCAGCAGTGATTGATTGAATTGTGCCTTAGATCCACAAGTGCATAGTCTTTTGCAAATCTTTTCCTCGTTTGAGGGTACTGAACGCACACACACACACCCCACCAACAACAACCTCACTAGTTCTGTGTCAACGGTTAATTGAAATAACTTGAACTGGGGGGTGGGGGGTAGGAAGGACTCGTAAGGATTGTTTTGTTGGATGAGAGTCCATAAGTCCAGCTTTAGGCTAGCAGTCTTGATTCCAACAGTAACAACTTAGATGGCTCTGGGAAGATCAGAGCAAGAAATGACAGTCATTTTCTAGCCACCTCTTGTTTTGCCACCAGCATCAGAAATACTGCCTCTGAACATGGAAGGGTTAGTTTAGTTAACCTGGTGAATGTCTAATCTTTCTCTGGAGCCATCTCAGGTGTGAAAAAAAGCAACAGCAAGAAGTTTACATCTTTCAGTTACTTTGCTGGAGACCTTGTATTAAAGCTATTTTACTACTTGGGTGTAGGTCCCAATTCCTTCAGAGCAATCGGTTGTTAAAACGATTTTATGGCAAGTCGCATGTATATGCAACAAGGTTATGTGAATTTGGGGGGGGGGGTCTGTTTGCCGTACAATATTATAAGGACATGTAAAAAAACAACAACACTGTCCACTGTTTTCTCTTTTTTTATTCTAAGCCATTGAAATCATCACAAATTCAGACTAAATCTGAAAGGCTGTGCTCTTAACAATTGTTTTCCTCCCTTTTGGTCAACTGTATTAAAAAAAAAGTTGTTTTGTTTTGTTTTGTTTAATCTTTTCTCTCTTTCAATTCCCCTTTCTGTTCTTAGACTCCTTGTCTATTGCATGAGGCAGGTTAGTTGGCTCACATCCAAAGTTGCGACTACAGATGGACTGCTAGCTCCATTTTTACTTCCAGCTTGGTTATTGCCACAAACTGCTTTACTCCACTGTTTCATTTTTTTTAATAAAATGGAAAAAAAATCATATTTTAATTTGTGCCCTGATTTAATATTCAAATCATTATTAGTGGTGCTTTTCATGTGCTTTCATCCTTACAACATCCCTGTAAGGTAGGGCGGGGGAACTTTTCCAGACCAAGGGCATCTTTGAACATACATTCCCTGAGTGTGAGGGGGAACCGCAACCGACAAACCATGGCTGCATGCAAAATGCCTGGCCCAACTGAGCAGCTACAACCATACGTGATTAGAGTCAGTAAATCACTTTGGGAATAGGGAGTAAAGTTCAGTATTCCTCTTCCCCTGCAAAAAAAAAGTTGATCAGGGTATTATCACTGACCACCTCTGACTAGGGCTACAGTTCCATTGGCTGATCTTCTCAACTATGGTTCACTTGAGTCTGTTCCAATCACCCCATAAAAGGTATGACACTCTTTTTTGGTAGGGTTATAACATTTCAGACAAAGCATCCCAAAGACATTCTTGGGAGCAAGTCTGCAAATAGAAGATTGTTCGGGACCAGCGTCCCTCGCTCCAGGCCTGCTGCAGCTGGCTAGCCACTGCCCTCCCAATCGCCTTGCACAGGAAGGGAATAATATGAGACCGCTTAGTAATATTTCTAAAGGCTCTGGAGTCAGGAGGGCGTCTCCAAGTGGGGCCTTCTCACCACCCCTTTCAAGGCAGTGAGCAAAACTCCTGTAATGAGGCATTAACCACTCCCTGCACCCACTGAGTCGATCCCTTCCTACCAGATCTTATCACCCATGATGGGCTGAGCTCAAGAGGGAATGCACTCAGCTCATGGCCACAGGTGTCCTGTCCATGCCATCATCCCTTGGAATTGGTCCCCCAACAGTGCTGCTCGTGGGATCTCCCAACAGACCGGGACTAACTGGCATGAGTGAGTTTTTTGCCCTCAAAAGTGCCTTGCAGATTTTTCACAGCAGGCTACTGAGTGGTCCGTTGCAAATGAAGAGGTACCAACCAATTTAACAGTCTCTAAACAGCTCTGTTGAACAATTCACTCAGGAAGCAACAGGGGGCTGAGATACATATACGCTCTTTGCCACAGGAACATGAAAGGTGAGGCTGTGTACTTGCACCTCTATGTGGTGGGATTCAAGCCACAACTTGTACCACCTGCGCTCCAGTTGTTGTCCAGCTTGCTTCATGCCCAAAGGGCCTCAGAAAACCACAAATTCCTGAACTACTTGTGTTCAGACAGGGAGCTTCGGAGTGATTGTGCCGATGGCCTTCTCTCCATCTCAGTATTCCACTGTGAAATGAGGGCCTTGACGGGAGCACCAGTCATACTGCCTGGAAAATTCCCCCAAAGCATTCAGGAATACCTCTGACTCCATCTGTCTCCAACTTAACTGGTCCCCCAGCTCTGGGGGGTGGGGGCAAATCACAGACAGGCCAATCCACAACAGAAAGCGATCTGCCCATGTGAAAATATGGTGATGGCTGCCCACTCACCAGATCCTTGCCAGTCCCCTATGTGGCAAAAACAGACCCAGGGTATATAACCTGCAGCATATGTCAGGTGCATGTTGTACTGAAACAACTCCATGGTTGTCATGGAAAGCCATGAAGTCCGGGGGGCCACCAGGTGGCGCGTTAGAAGATGGCCGACAATAACATCTCTCTGACCCATCGAGGTGATTAAGGGGCTGCTATGGAAAGTATGCAGCCTTCCCTCGACCCCAGGATAATGGGGTCACCCTGTCTTGCCAGAGGTGTTCACAATGCACCCCCTGATCCGAGAGATGGGGGTGCCGAACACTTGGCACAAGCCCTCGGTGAAGTCAGCTCTTCCTGACACCGATTCCAATTAGCGCGTGCTGGTTGCTTCAGCTCGGATTTATATTTGGAAGATTTATGATTGGAAATAAGGCTGAAGCACATACATCAAGTAAAGCTTGACGATAAGGCTGCTGATTAATGGATCTCTGTGACCTGGAGTGACGGATGGATAAGTAAATCTTCTGATGAATTAACACTAGGAGACTGTATGTTTGGAACGAAGGGGGTGGGGTGGGGGAAAAGACCCTTTTTTCCTTCTTGCATAATGGGATAAAATAACCCCTCACCCCAGAAAGAAATAAGATCGTCGCGTTTTTATTATCATAAGCAGGACTTGTGTGGGAATGGATTACAACAGGAGAGAAGAATGTTAACGGTGAGAAAGAGGAAATTTCTATGACACAGTTAAAAAATGGCGTCTCACCAGGCTTGCCGGAGAAAGAAGGACAGGGGGAGGAGAATCAGGACTGTTTGAAAGAGAAAGAGTACTGGAATGTGAGTTGGACCTGACAGAGCCCCCTGATCTATCTGATTTATTTGGCTAGCCGGAGAAAAAACATAATTTTGTTTATGGAAGAACTGAACAGAGGCTGTCCCTGGCTTTTGAAGAGTACAAAACCCACACAGAGACGTCAGTTTTCAGTCTGCTTGTGAGAATCATCAGAGATCGCAAAGAAAGGAATATATGATAACAACAAGATGAAGAAGAAAGTAATAAAGGACTATTCGGATTGAACTGGATAGAACTGTCTAATTAAAGCAGTAAAATAAGTGATGCCTGGAGTTATCCGGAACTTTGGACTCGTGCCGAGCTTGATGTATGGGTACCCTCAAAAAAAAGTAAATTAAAATTTGGCTGTATAATTTGAACTAATGTGATTTGAACAATGTGATGTGATTGGCCTGTTAATAAAAATTATTTTCAAAAAAAAAGGAAAGCCATGAAGTCCAAAACCAATACCAAACCAGAGATTGGCCTCGAGAGCAAGGTGGTTGGGCAGCAGGATCGTGCAGATAAGATCCCTGTTGTGCCAGACACCAAATACAAACGTTCACATTGAGTTCCCTGAGGGACTGGCCTTGTGTTGGGAATGACAAGACTTCTGGATGACAGCTGTGTGCCGCCTTGTCCCTCTGACCTTGACTGACACTGCACAAAATACCCAGGTGGACAAAGCTGGGTATGGTCAGCTGCCGCCACCTGCTTGCTCTCCTGGGTCTCCATAACATGCACCAGGTAGACCATCTCATCCATGATCAGAGCATGGCTGAGAGTTGTTTTTTTGTGGACTCACCTGGTGATAGCCAATAGTGTCACCAGGTCAGCATAGGTACTACTGAACCGCTGAACAGGGACAAGCAACATCAAGAGTCTGGCTTCCCACTCTCCTATGACGATGTCGCCTACTGCCCTTTCCATAGCTCTCTTCCCCAAGACCACTGGATCTTCCCTACCTGTTCCCTCTGACCCAAACTTTTGTCTTTTGTTTGCTGTGTTTCGTTTTCTCCACTCCAGCGCAACTGCTCAACTCCACCAAAGGAGAACTGAAGCTCTTCCCACCCTCCCCAGTTAGGAGTTACGGGAAGGACAAAATAATAGCATCCTACTCTGTGGGAGGAGACTGTGCCCCGAGTGCAAGTGAACAACTGCCCTGTGAAAAGTGCAAAAGGGTCTAACCACCTCAAAGTTCGCTCCAAACTAGCTCCTTACCCCTCCTTAGCCAAGAACTTTCCCACTTGCACCAGGGGCTTGACTCTCAAAACCCATATGCAGCCCCAAACTCCACTCCACCTATCATTAAGGCTGTCTACCACAAAAATGTACCATGGGTTCTTGTTCCTGCCCCTTGTCTCCCCAAAGGAGTGGTTCCCTTTGGTGTCTCCCCTTCGAGGTTGTCCCCACTGGAGTCGGCCCATAGCTGACTCCCTTTTAAATCTCTTTCAACCCAGTTAGCTGATAATTATGCTCTTAAGAGGACCAGGGGCTTGCACTCACTCCCTTCAACACAGTTTCCTCCTGTTGCACAAAAAAACATTAAAAAAGCAACCTAAAATAAAAAACAAGAGTGGAAAGGAAAGATGGGTCAGCATTCACAGGTTTGCTTCATGGTTTGAGCTGGCTTTAAAAACAGCCAGGGTTAAAAGTCCGTAGAGGAATTAAATTCCACTTTAGCACAGCATACAACTTCCATATACTGCCTTTAACACAGAGCAGGTAACAAAAATGGCTGCCGTCTCACCACACAGGCGTTTCAATGGAAGAAGAGTGTGTTTGTGGAGATCCATGGCACTTTAAATACGCATTTCACAGTAGGGTCCTGTTGCGAGAAACCCCCCAACAGGGAAGTCCCACAAAAGATGATATTAAGCAAGAGCTCTGATTTTCACTCAGTGGCTTTTGGCCGCTTTTGTGGCTCCAGTCAGTTGCTTGTTCCAAGATAATCAAGAGTCCCTTCAGGTGAGCCCATTGCCACTTGAAAGATGCCCTCTAGGAGATTAGGGAGCAGTAGAGTTGAAAGACGGCAGTCAAGCCTTTGTGTAGCATTTCATCCTGTTCTTAAAGTAATGTAAAGCCAGTTTGAACCGGACCTGCTCCTGAGTATTGGCCCGGAATCTGCCGTAAGTCTTCTCAACGTCAGCCTCTCGTGTGTTTTTCGCACTGCCGTGTGGCTGGTGACCGACGACAACATTATTGCAGGAGCCGACTCGCAAAATCCCCAGTCCATCCATAAAATATTCTGAAGGGAAGATTGGGGCGAGAGAAATCAGTGGACTAGGGTTAGGAAACCTCTGAGCCTCCAGCTCTTGCTGGACTACAACTCCCATCATCCCTGACCATTGGCCATGCTGGCTTCGGCTGACACGAGTCGGAGTCCAGCAAAACCTGGGGGGGGGGGGCAGTCACAGGCTCCCCATCCCTGCAGTTAGTAAATCACTAAGACATACTTTTGAATAAGAGACCTCCGTTCATACTTGTTCTCTGCATGTAGGAAGCACATGGAACAGGGCAGCAACTCCTGGCCAACCCACACAACGCAGATGTCTCAAACATGAACTCTACAGCTGAGCAGCTGCCCTCACCTCCATGCAATCTGCTCCCCTGATTACACAGAGGTCTTTGCCACATGGCTACTACCCTTCCCACAGGCATCTGGTTTGCTCCTGTGTGGATTTGATTCTGGATTATCATTAGATGGGCCTTTGGCCTGATTCAGCAGGCTTTTCTTAGGTTCTTATGATGGCCATGCCAAGAGCAGAGGGCATTGTGCAAGCTACCTCCTTTCAGATGCCTATGTATTAGGGAGTGTGGGTGACCACTGGGATAAGATAATTTAGCAAGCCAGCCTGCTCTAATGCTTTCAAGCACAGGCTCAACAGTCATCTCTTGGGGATGTTTTCATTCTGGGCTTGATGGCCTACACTCCCCCTCCAACTATATGACTCTATGAAAAGGAAGACAGGGAACTCAATTTGCAACACTCATTCTGACCTCACCCGGAAAATTAGCTTCTGAAAAAGACAGGGTTTCAAACAGGTGTGGGGCTTCTAGCCTGGGCGCAAGTCTCATTTTTGACCCATGGGGCCTTTCCTCTCCAAACCATGCCCATCTGCCCTTACGCCACGGGGGACTAGTGGCATAGCATAGGTTGCCAGTGCCCGGGGGTGTGGGAGGTAGGGAAATGGATGGAGTACCCGTGCACATCCAACTGCCTAATGGCGCCCACATCACCCAGGAGATTGCAGCCATGGAGATGAGAAAAGAAGAGTTGGTCCATTGTCTGGAGAGGTCACTTCCTGGTTCGCATGGAGAAGCCACTTTTAAACAGAGTCCAACAATGGAAGTGAGCAGCTGTAGTGAGGCAGCACCGGGTTGAAATTTTGTGCCCAGGGCAACTGCCCCTCTGCCCCCCCCAAACTATGCCACTGTAAGGTGACGTCAGGTAGAGACCTACTCACTTTCCGCTGGTAAAAGGCAAAGAACCCCTGGATGGTTAAGTCCAGACAAAGGTGATTATGTGGCACTCATCTTGCTTCAGGCTGAAGGAGCCGGCGTTTGTCCACAGACAGCTTTCTGGGTTGTGTGGCCAGCATGACTAAACCGCTTCTGGCACAACAGAACACAACGGAAACCAGAGCGCATGGAAACGCCATTTACCTTCCCACCACAGCGGTACCTGTTTATCTACTTGCACTGGTGTGCTTTCAAACTGCTAGGTTGGCAGGAGCTGGGACAGAACAATGGGAGCTCCCTCCGCCGTAGGCGGGGATTTGAACCAGCGACCTTCTGATTGGCAAGCCCAAGAGGCTTGGTGCTTTAGACCACAGTGCCACCAGGGACAATGTTAACACTATATATAATCTGGAGGTTTATGGATTGGGTGGGGCATGTGGCCTTACCTGAGTGAGCCACCCTTTGCAGCTTAGGGTCAAACCCAACACGCCTGCTCTCCTCAGTACGAGCGAGGAAGAAGTTGACTACGCCGCTGGCGACCACACAATTGGGAAAGCCTTTCAAGCGGTGGTAAGAGCCATATCGGATGTGCAGACAACTGCTGTCCTCTCCTTCCTCATAGATGACCTTAAACTTGTAGTCATTGCCACCAACGCTGCCTCCGACCTATAAACCACACAGGCACCTATCAGCACTTGGCAGACTTCACCATGGTACTGCTGCCATTGAAACACTGAGTCCCCAACAGTAGGGTTGGGGAAGATGTAGATATCGTTGGACTCCAACTCCCCTATCCCTGACCACTGGCCATGCTGGCTGGAGGTGGAGTCTAGCAATACAGTGGTACCTCGGGTTAAGTACTTAATTCGTTCCGGAGGTCCATTCTTAACCTGAAACTGTTCTTAACCTGAAGCACTTTAGGTAATGGGGCCTCCTGCTGCTGCCGCGCCATCGGAGCACGATTTCTGTTCTCATCCTGAAGCAAAGTTCTTAACCTGAGGTACTATTTCTGGGTTAGCGGAGTCTGTAACCTGAAGAGTATGTAACCTGAAGCGTATGTAACCCGAGGTACCACTGTATTTGGAGGTCCAACACTTCCCCATCCCTGGACTAAAAGATGCACCCAACTAATTGGACAGCTGGTTACATATTAAAACTGGCAATTCTTTCTAGAAGAAGAATCTGGACAGACTACAGATGGAAGGATATTCTCACATGGAGTCTTCAAAGATGATGCTTGCATATGACACGTGGGTGCAACCTCCGAAAACGAAATATGCTTCCGAACGGCCATTTTCTTAACCACGTGCAAATTTATACAGATTTTGCTGAGCAATTAAATGCATGCAGTTAATTGGCCTGCAATCTTACACATTCTTACCAAACCTACTGAGCACAGTGGGACTAGCTTCTGAGTATGAGTAAACATGCACAGGATTGTGGTGTGAGATTTCTTCAACTAGGCTACAGCTGCAACCTAAAAGCACAGCCTCCTTAGGTGCAACTGAATCTGTTAGAGCAGTGTTTCCCAAACGTGGGTCTCGAGCTGTTTTTTGCGCTACAATTCCCATCTTCCCGACCACTGGTCTTGCTAGCTAGGGATGATGGGAGTTGTAGTCCAAAAACAGCTCGAGACCCAAGTTTGGGAAACACTGTGTTAAATGGATTCAGAAAGGGACCCAAAAGTTGTTAGGAGCAACCATTGACCTCTCAGACCCATTCCAGTTGTGTGGCTTGTTCTAGGAATGCACACAAAAAATCCACACTGGCCAGAATTGGGTTGGGAGGCTAGTGGACGGCATGGCAAAAAAAAATAAAAATACATACCACATCCAAGTTGCTGTTCTCCAACACATCCACTAGTTTCTCGATCTTGGTGTTTGCGGTGAACACAAAATCATCATCCACCCAGAGGTAGTATTTGGTCGTGACCTGAGAGATGGCGAGGTTCCTTCCAGCAAACCAGCCCTGAGGAAGTGAATCAGGAAGGAGAATCAGGCTATGTCAGTGGTGTGTTTTTGTTAGGGAGCTCTTTCCACAGCAGAATATCTGCTTCCACCCCCTGCATAAAATTCAGCCTGTCGGTTGGGTGCTACACCTGATGTTTCCATGTAAGGCTTTAGGACAGCCTTTCTTGGTGGCCTTCCCGAATATAACGGAAAAGTTAATAATAGATACAATAAACTGGAAGAAAAGGGATAAGTTGAATAAAAAGGGATGGACAATGGAAACCAGAAAAGGGCAGGGAGGAGTCAAGGGATTCTGAGAATCCTAAATGTAAAGGTAATTGATACGTTTAAATTGAAATTTGTTATGTAAAATTTAATAAAATATATTTTTATGTTTATTTTTAAAAGGGAATGAGACAGACTGGGGAATTGGGAATGCCAAAATCCAGGGAGAAAGGCAGGTGATAAATTTGAATGCATCCCTCCTTACACACACACAGCACACACAAACCCAGGTATCTGTCAGAGGAAAACAGTTCTGCTTGCTTGGAGTGAGGCACAGAAACAAAGATAATAAGCAGCGTGAGCCATTTTCACGGGGATCACAGGCAGGTCATCCAACCCCCCAACTATGTCTGAAACACTAAGCTTAGAACTAGACATATCCCCCCTAGATCCTAGAATGAACACGTTCACATTGCACTATGCCACCGATGTTGGAAGGCTTCAGAGCAGGGTTTCCGAAACTCCAGCTGTTCTGGACTACAGTTCCCACCATCCCTGACCACTGGGTCCTTCTAGCTAGAGACCAGAGGGACATCACCCAGCTGTGAGTGGTGAAGGCCGCTCCCTGCAAGGCCCTTTCCACCTGGCCTAGCAGGCGGGGCCCAGACTCACCAGCTCTACTAAAGAGGCACCTGGTGAAAATGGAGGGACATCACTATGCCTGACAACAAACCCTAACTATTGGATTCTTTTGCCCCATCTTTTTGTGCCTGCCAAACAGCCGTGTCCTGCTTATGATAACATTTTATCCTCTTGTTAATTATGCTGTTTTAAATGTGCTTTTTATATTTGACTTCACTTAGCAATGGTGTTTTTTTAAAAAAAATGTTTTAAGGTTTTATTTGGTTAACTTTTGTTTATGTTAAATACGTCTTCTGTAGTTGACCTCTCCTTTGTAATGTTTTATTTTGAAATCTTTAAGATAATATTTTAGTTTTCTGTTAATTATGTTGCTTTGACTGTATACTCTATATATTTGACTTTCTTCAGATGGGTTTATTGATGTTTTAATATTCTGATATTTTTCTTAAAAATATAAAGCGGTATAGAAATGAAATAAATAGTAAATAATAATGATGGGGATTGTAGTCCAAAAAACCCTTCCAAAGCAGCTTACAATTAACATCCAAATATTTCAATAAACGGTATTTTTTAAAAAGAGCAATATAAAAATGTAAGTTTTCACAATTCTACTCACAGGCCAATACTTGGTGGCAGATGGCCCTAGAGATAGGTGGGTGGGAAAAGTGTGGAAAGTTCAGCTCAGATAAGCTTAGGGTCTCTCTCTCTTTTACTCAACACATACACTCTTCTCCTACTCCATCTCACAGGGCAGTTAGTGGCAAATGGCCCTGTCTGGGGAGGGAAGCAAAGAAAGGCATTCTCCCCCAGCCCTGCAAGATCCTCTTTCCATATTGCCTCTCGTAAGTGCTCTCAACTATTTTAGTTGGGACACAGAGGACACCAAAACACTGTTCAGATAATGAGAAGCCCTGGACTCTGGGTGTTGGAAGATGACGGAACAAAAGGGGCATTGAGAAAAAGAGAAGGCAGGAGTCGAGGGCAAGGATGTGGAGAGTTTCACAAGCCCTTAAAGACATCAACATTATACACTTTAAAGTGATATAAGAGTGCTTTAAATGTCGTGGCGTCCCCAAAATATCCTGGAAGCTGTAGGTTGTTAAAGTTGCTGAGAGTTATTAGGAAACCCCCTAGTCCCCCTCACAGAGCTCCAGCTCCCAGAATTCCCTGCGAAGGAGGATGGATTGACCGGCCAACCAACCAACCAACCAACCAACCAACCAACCAGTATAGCTCTGTAACGGTATTAGGAGTCTTCTGATGTCAGGCTTTGGAGAAACGACTCCCCGCCCCCGCCACCTTTGGCCCAGCGTTAGCAGAACAAAGCAATTAGAGTCCCTTATCAGTTTAAGAGCATTTAATGATCACAGCAAAAGAACACGGCAAAAGAACATGGTCTCTGACACCTGACAACACTCAACACCCATCACAAACTTCACCTCCTAGATTCTTCGGGGAAAGCTGTAACTGTAAAAATGATACGATACTGCTTTAAATTTAGAGCGCAAACTATCAAATTAAGAGGGAATCGTCTCTCTTAATAGCTAGGAACTAGGCACAAAGTCTGGAAGTTCAGCATACAGCTGGGGCAGGGAACCCCAGTGTTATAGTGCTTATTAGAATCACAGAATTGTAGCGCTACAAGAGACGCCCGAGGGTCATCGAGCCCAACCCCCTGCGATGGAGGACTCTTTCGCCCAATGCAGGGCTCAAACCCACAACCCTGAAATTATGAGCCCCGTGCTCTAGTGCAGGCATAGGCAAACTCGGCCCTCCAGATGTTTTGAGACTACAATTCCCATCATCCCTGACCACTGGTCCTATTGGCTAGAGATGATGGGAGTTGTAGTCCCAAAACATCTGGAGGGCCGAGTTTGCCTATGCCTGCTCTAGTGACTGAGCTATCTGGCTTGGTTGTTGGGACTGCAGCTCCCATAAGCCCCAGCCAGCATGGCCAATGGTCAGGAATGATGGGAGTTGTAGTCCAGCAACATCTAGAGGGCCACCAGGTTCCCCATCCCTAGCATACATCATGGCCCATCGAGCTTCTCCATGTCACCCTGCCACACTGCTGTCAGAAGGGCCCAGGATTGGCTCACTTGACCAGGAGCTGGGAAATCCCTCTCAGCAGTGGAAGAAGCCACATCTGCACGTGTCGGTAGGTACCTTTCCAAAGGGCATAATGTACTGCTCAACGTTGGCTTGTTGAATCATCTCGGGGTGTTCGCTGTCATCTGCCACAATGACCTTCATATACGGATAATACTGCCGTATGCTCTTAAGGAGGACCCTCAGCTTGTGGTAGCGCAAGAAAGTCTTGGTTGTGATGGTCACCATATTGCTGATGTTGTAATCTGAGGGACAAAGAAAGGGAAGGAAGAGTGAGCCAACACACTCAACAACCCATGTGGGTTTGTTTCCCACGGCTGTACTCTAGGAGTCTTGTATTCAGCCTCTCATTCAAGTAGAAACATTTCCTACCAAAACCCAGAGTGGGCCTCTTCCTTGAAGGTTCTGTTCCTGAGCCACTGTTTTCACTCTGGGTGCCTGCTTAGGTCATCTTCTGCAGAGTTGAAGTAACTTCTCTTCCCTACCACAGAAGTAGCCCATGTGGTGCCCTCCATCAGCCCAGGCCCCCCAAGTGCCCCTATTTTCCAGGGCCAGTCTGGATTTACAGGAAGCTGTGCTGGTTTCTGATCTGATCCGATCCCGGAATGCCCTGCTTTCCCTTTGGACGCCCTTGTTTTCACCGCAGAAACATTGGAAGGCATGGAATTATGCAACTTCCAAGCCAGGGAGATGACAACATTTTGAAGACATCTGAAGGCAGCCCTGTATAGAGAAGTTTTTTAATGTTTTAATATGCTTTTTTATATGTTGGGAGCTGCTCATAATAATAATTACCCTTATGGAATAGGACATCCCTATTTTCATCGGAGAAATGTTGGAGGGCATGTCAGCCCCAACTAGTGAAGTCAATAATCAAGGATGATGAGAGATATAGACCAACATTTGCAAGGCACCACATTGATTACTCCTGCCCCACCATAAAACATTTGTGTCTGCATTGAGGTGTTCTATTTGATCTTTCTACAAGATATAATAAATAATAATAATAGTAATAATAAATTATTTGTACCCTGCCCATCTGGCTGGGTTTCCCCAGCCACTCTGGGCGGCTCCCAACAGAATATTAAAACATAATAAAACATCAAACATAAAAACTTCCCTAAACAGGGCTGCCTTCAGATGTCTTCTAAAAGTCGGATAGTTGTTTATTTCCTTGACATCTGACGGGAGGGCGTTCCACAGGTCAGGCGCCACTACCAAGAAGGCCCTCTGCCTGGTTCCCTGTAACCTCACTTCTCGCAGTGAGGGAACAGTCAGAAGGCCCTTGGCGCTGGACCTCAGTGTCTGGGCTGAACGATGGGGGATGGAGACGCTCCTTCAGGTATACCGACACCATTTAGGGCAGGCATCCCCAACCTTTGCCCCTCCAGATGTTCTGGACTACAATTCCCATCATCCCTGACCACTGGTCCTGTTAGCAAGGGATCATGGGAGTTGTAGGCAAAAATATCGGGGGGGGGCACAGGTTGGGAATGGGCTTTAAAGGTCAGCACCAACACTTTGAATTATTTTGAATTTTATTATTTTATTATGTTTTATTAAGCGTATTTTTCGCTCTATAACACGCACCAAACCATAACACGCACGTAGTTTTTAGAGGAGGAAAACAAGAAAAAAATATTCTAAACGAAATAGTGGATATATGATTTTTGTGGTACATGCTTTGGCCACAGACATGTGATCTGACAGTGAGTTTGGAGTAGCCCAATGCAAAAATCCTGAGGATCCATGTGGATCCATGCTTTGTAACCACAGAGGAGGGAAGGAAGGGGAACCATGGATCCTCTGCTCACGACTGCAGCAGAGCCCCACAACCACCCGCATGCATTCGCTCCATAACACGCACAGACATTTCCCCTTACTTTCTAGGAGGAAAAAAGTGAGTGTTATGGTGCAAAAAATACCGTATACCCCGCCCTCCCTTGCCAAGACCGGGCTCAGGGCGGCTAACATCAAGTATAAAAACAATTGATTAAAATACAACTTAAAAACAGGATTAAAGTACAACTTAAAATGCAGCCTCATTTCAGTGGAAGCCCACTCTGCTCGGAATTGTGCTCAGAAACGTACTGGGAGCCAATGTAGATCTTTCATGACCGGTGTTATGTGGTCTCGGTGGCCACTCCCAGTCACCAGTCTAGCTGCAGCATATCTTTATGCTGCACATCTATTTTGTTTTTCTGCTAGAACCCCAAGATCCATCTACAAAGGACATATATTTAGCATTAAGGAATTCTGAGCCCGGGAATTTGTTTTGAGTACCAGAACTGAGCTCACAGTCCTTCCACAGAGAAATCCATTACAGGTTGCAACCACCCCTGCCTACCGTCATTTCAGCGGTATGATTTGAGGCGGTAGGTGGAAGGATTATTTTGTTGTTGCTGTTCTTCAGGATTAGGTGTCGGAAACCTTTGCTGTTTGGCTTAAAGTCATCCGGAGATCTACCTTCTACCCATCTCTGCTTAAGAGAGTTAATCAAGGTGTTACATCATCATGGTTTTGCTATTTGAATGGGCATCAGAAGCTCACCTGGTCCTGGGTCAAACAGCTTAGGAAGGCTTGGCTGTCGGATGGTCACAGGAAACCTCACCTGGTGAGTCCCCATGGTAAATGTCACTGGAAAGCAATGGATAGGTTAGTCAGCAGTTGTCCGTTTCTTGGCTCCCATAGTTCAGATGGCACTTGGGACCATAAACCCCCCACTTATAGGAATATGCAAGCCATACTCCAAAAGTGGTGGAATCCACCCTTCTGCTTTAAGTGTCTCTTAGCATACAATGCCCATGTCTTTTAAAAGACCAGTCTGGTTAGCTCAGTTGGCTAAAGCATGGTGCTGATAATGCCAAGGTTGCAGGTTCGATCCTCATATGGGAGAGCTGCATATTCCTGCATTGCAGGAGGTTGGGCTAGATGATCCTCAGGGTCCCTTCCAACTTTACAGAATTCTGTGATTCTAAGGTACAAAACCATGTGAGTAGTGAACGTGGGAGAAGTCTGCCTTCTGAAAAAGAAACACTGGCTGTTTATTTTGACCCTTGATGATGGGGTAAGTGAGCAGTTATATTGGGGAGTAGAAGTGTCTAATTGGGCCAAAAACAATGGAGTAATTCCTTTAGGGCAGGGGTGGGAATCCTGCAGCCTTCCCGGTGATTTGAGACTCCCAATTCCCATCAGCTCTAGCCAGCTTGGCCAATACTCTGGGGGTGATGGGAAATGCAACCCGCAAAACAACATCAAACCTTGCATTACATGAAATACATTCGACAAACACACAAGACATAACCGGCTGTGCATTCACTTAAACAATACTCTTCTCTATATTCTTATCACAATATCAAATGTTTATCTTGCACATAAAAGGTACAGGTAAAGGGACCCCTGACCATTAGGTCCAGTCGTGACAGACTCTGGGCTCATCTCGCTTTATTGGCCAAGGGAGCCGGCGTACAGCTTCCAGGTCATGTGGCCAGCATGACTAAGCAGCTTCTGGCAAACCAGAGCAGCGCACGGAAACGCTGTTTACCTTCCCGCCAGAGCGGTACCTATTTATCTACGTGCACTTTGAGGTTCTTTCGAACTGCTAGGTTGGTAGGAGCAGGGACTGAGCAACAGGAGCTCACCCCGTCGCGGGGATTCAAACCACCAACCTTCTGATCGGCAAGTCCTAGGCTCTGTGGTTTAACCCACAGCACCACCCGCGTCCATCTTGCACATAAACAGTTCCACAGTGTTGACAAGGATTTCCGGAATAATGCCTTGTTTTGCTCTCATGGGCTTCATCAGTGGTACATATTCTAAGTAATATAACTGAATATAATTCAACATATTTTAACAAATTAAAATTAAATAAGATTAAGATTATATAGATTATATAGACTATATAGACATTGCAGCAGTTCTTGTTCACTGCAGAAACCACTATGTTATAAATTCTATTATCTTGATACTTCATATATGGCATGTACTTCTATAGCACAATTGTTTATATAATTTTAATTAGGCTCCAATTTGGACTTTATGAACATATGTGGAACAGAAACTAGCAGATATTTGGTCTTTATGAATAAGCTGATTTATTGGGACTTCCGTCTATATTATTGCACTTTATGTGTTGTTTATGTGCAAGATAAACATTTGATATTGTGATAAGAATATATAGAAGAGTATTGTTTATGTGAATGTGGGAACTGCAACCCAGCAGCACCCAAGAAGGGCACAGGTTTCCTATTCATGCTTTCAAAGTCTTGTCATAATGTTGTCCTAATCAAGTGGTACTTTATCCTTTGGCAACCATATGCCACCAAGGTTACAAGGCAATCATTAACCTCACAATATTATTGGAAGCTTCCTTATACTTCTACGGGGTGTGGGTGGCGCTGTGGTTTAAACCACAGCCTCTTGGGCTTGCTGATTGGAAAGTCGGCAGTTCAAATCCCTGCGACAGGGTGAGCTCCTGTTGCTCTGTCCCAGCTCCTGCCAACCTAGCAGTTCAAAAGCACACCAGTGCAAGTAGATAAATAGGTAGCACTGCGATGGGAAAGTAAGTGGCGTTTCCATGCGAACTGGCTTCCATCAGGGTGTTCTGTTGCACCAGAAGCAGTTTAGTCATGCTGGCCACACAACCCGGAAAGCTGTCTGGGGACAAACACCAGTTCCCTCGGCCTGAAAGCGAGATGAGCACTGCAACCCCATAGTCGCCTTTGACTGGGCTTAACCGCCCAGGGGTCCTTCACCTTACCTTTTTCCTTACATTTGCAAATCTAAGCCTTTTAAAAAATGCCAGGACTTTGAATCTTGGACCATACACACCCAAAGCATGTTCCCCATCACTGAATTATGGTCCACACCCAGTCAATCAAAGATTTGTAGAGCTGGAAGGTCATCAACCCCCTGCAATGCAGGAACCTATCATTTTCTCTGCTTTCAGTGCTATTTAGAGGGTGCCTATTTTAATCAACCATCTCAAATGTCAGTTCTGACTGGGCAGCAATATCCTTCCATGAAGCTTTTCCAATCCTCCACCCCCAGGTCTTAAAAACGAGGAGGACAAGCCATTTTCAACATCGCAAAGCATTTTATCAAGAAATAAAGCAAGATCTGAAAAGATAATAATTCGCTGCCTCCTTGTGGCATTTGTTCAAAAGGGAGAAGGGCCAGAAAGCTGCTCAAAAGCATCTTGCAATAATTATAACATGGTTTTCAGGCTGGTGAAGTCAAGGGGCAATCAATGCTTGTCCCGCAGTAGCAATGCAACTCACCCAGATCCACAACATCGAGTAGATACTCTGTGCTTGTGTACGTGATGTGTTCCAGGATGTAATTCAGTAGCTTCACATGGGGAGTAGAGATGGTCAGCTTCTTTTCCCCTCGCCCACCTACCACGTCTTGGGATACATCAGCCAGGGTGTTGAGAGCACCAAATGAAGCTTGTAGGATCACCTGGAGATTTTGGGTCCCAAAAAAAGTCTTAGGAGCAAATAAAACCCCTCCATTTTCATCTAAATCAGGTGATACACAAACGGACATCAGCAGGAAATGGGGGGTAAACAGAAGGTCAGAAATCAGGGGATGTCCAGTTCTGGGTACCACAATTTAAGAAGGATGCTGACAAGTTGGAACGTGCACAGAGGAGGGCGACTGGGAAGAGCAAGGGTCTGGAAACCAAGCCTTATGAGGAACAGCTGAAGGAGCTGGGTAGGTTTAGCCTGGAAAAGAGGAGACTGGGAGGAGATACGATAGCCATCTTTTAAGATCTTAAGGGCTGTCACATGAAGGATGGAGCAAGACCTGTTCTGGAAGGCAGGACTCCCATGGCTTCAAGTTACAAGGAAGGAGGTTCAGACACAACTTCAGAAGACATTTCTGACAGCAAGCTGTTTGACAGTGGGACAGACTCCCTTGGGAAGTTGTGGACTCTAATTCCTTGGAGGTTTGTAAGCAGAGTTTGGATCCTCATGAGAAGAGAAGACTCCCTGGAAAAGACCCTGATGTTGGGAAAGATGGAGGGCACAAGGAGAAGGGGACGACAGAGGATGAGATGGTTGGACAGTGTTCTCGAAGCTACTAACATGAGTTTGACCAAACTGTGGGAGGCAGTGGAAGACAGGAATGCCTGGTGTGCTCTGGTCCATGGTGTCCTGAAGAGTCAGACACAACTAAACAACAACATGTCATGGCTGATCTAGTTGAGATTCCTGACTTGCAGAACATGGATTATTATTTTGATTGGAATGTAACTGGATTAAATTAGACTTTAGAAGCAGAATTAAAATAATTTACCAAACCTGTAATTCTAGCATGGGGGGGGGGGGGGGGGGAGGCACCAAAATTATACAATTGGAAAGTTGATTACTTGATGTTTGATATTTGATTTGGTATTGTGATTTGATATGGCTATAATGAGGCTTATTTTGGATGCTTGTAATTGAATACTAATAATTTTTTTTAAAGATTCCTAAATTGGGGGGGGGGGTTGGACTAGATGACCCTTGGGATCCCTTCCAACTCCATGATCTATGAGAGCTCTGTGAGTAAGCTTTGTGAGCTGGGTGTTTACCAGCGGTGGTGCGTTTCCATGTGGAGGCATTTATACGATATACGATATCTTTATTGTCATTGTCCCTTGCAGAACAATGAAATTTATTTCCATGTGGAGGCATTTTTATTTTGTGTCACCTATTTTGTACTAAGAAAGCCCCATTTCTAAAATGTGAAAAGGAGCTACTGGTACTTGAGAAATATGCCTTAAAAAAAAGAAGCAGCAGCAGTGGAATAAATCATGTTTTCTTCCTCTGGCAATAAAATGTTTTAGATGGGTCATGGATACCTGCTTCTCTCAGGGAAACAACATTCAAGACCCAACCGGCTTTCAGAGCCTGGGAATCCGGACTGCTAGTTTAGTACGTCCCATGCTTGTCACCAGATACAATCTCAACCATGCTATCCATTCCATTGTTATGCATTGACTCTTTCAGCTGCGTTGTCTCATAAATCAGAAAGTGGGAGCATACAATGAAACAAAATTAATGAGAACACAAAGTTACCTGGAGGTTTTCTGTACTTGCTCCATGGAAACCAAGCCCTTTAAGAACAAAAGCAAGCACAGGTCTGCCATTAATACTCTTCCAATTTTCCGTTCCCCACACCCCACCAAGTCCAGCAAAGCATGATTTGCGGAGTTGGCTGCAATACTCTCCCGAGAAAGAAACAACTGAGCCCAAACCAGCATGCTAAGAAGACAAAAAGCTATAAGCACTCTTAAGGAAAGTGGCCACTGTGTCCAAAAGTTTGAAAGGAAATAAAATTGTTTCAGTTTGTGAACACCAGCATTTCTGTGACCTTTGAACTGCTTGTCTAATTTTTCACTCTTTTGCCTCAGTTTGCCAATCACAGGCTCCTTAGATGCCAAGAGGACCTAAAACCGAACACCAAACAGAGGGCTTTGTGTGACATGTTTGCTTGTTCAGTATTAAGTGTTATGTACTGAAGTTCTCAGGGACGCGGGTGGCGCTGTGGGTAAAAGCCTCAGCTCCTAGGGCTTGCCGATCGAAAGGTCGGCGGTTCAAATCCCCGCGGCGGGGTGCGCTCCCGTTGCTCGGTCCCAGCGCCTGCCAACCTAGCAGTTCGAAAGCACCCCCGGGTGCAAGTAGATAAATAGGGACCGCTTTCTAGCGGGAAGGTAAACGGCGTTTCCGTGTGCGGCTCTGGCTCGCCAGAGCAGCGATGTCACGCTGGCCACGTGACCCGGAAGTGTCTCCGGACAGCGCTGGCCCCCGGCCTATAGAGTGAGATGGGCGCACCAACCCCAGAGTCTGTCAAGACTGGCCC
>JAXCMG010000034.1:405097-435011 GCA_034642415.1 Podarcis siculus
CCGGCATCAGAATCATGGCTTCACTTGTGCCTCTACCGCCGTTTGCGCCAGCCTCTGAATCATGGGACTCCTACCTCGCTCGGTTCGACTGCTACCTCCAAGCCAACGAGCTGACGCAAGTATCACAGGAGCGTAAATGGGGCCTATTCCTCAGCCTCTGTGGGCCTGAGGTGTTTGAGACGGCCCGAGCATTGGTTGCGCCTGAAGCAGTCCAGGCAACACCGTGGGACACGATCCAAGAGAAGCTCCGCAGCCACTACGCACCAAAGCCGTCCAAGATTGCTGCCTGCCATGAGTTCTACCACCGGAACCAGGCAGAGGGGGAGTCAATCAACAACTACACCACTGCCCTGCGACAGGCTGCAATGCACTGTGAGTTCCGAGACTTAGACGATGCCCTGATGGATCGAATCGTCTGCGGGGTCCGGGACATCCATCTGCAATGGCGTCTCCTCGCCAAGCCAGACCTCATGCTACAGAAAGCCATTGAGGAGGCTATGGCCTCAGAAGCTGCTAAACGCTCCGCCCAGGAGATCCGCAAGTCCAGCAGCCCGCGTCTTGCTAGGAAGCCAGTTCCAGTGCATCATGAAGAGGCCAGCAGTGATGAGGCATCCTCCAGTGAAGACGATGACGTGCACCAGAAAGCGGGAGCGCAGGAAGTTCCAACAGAAGTCCAAGGGCCAACCGGAATGTGCCAGCTGTGGAAGCAACCATTCCCGTGCCAAGTGTCGATTCAGAGACGCCATCTGTAGGAAGTGTTCCAGAAGGGGCCACATCGCTAAGGTCTGCCGATCGGCTCCGTCTGACACCCCCCCTTCACCGACTCGCAAGTCCAAGTCTTCACTCCAGTCTGCCAAGGAAAGCTGTTTCGCTCTCACCAACTGCCGCTGCCCGTCTGGAACCACGATTGGCCAAACCAACTCGCCTACGCGACGCAAGCTGAACATCACGGTGCTCATTGAAGGAGCTCCATGTGACATGGAGATCGACACCGGGTCTGCCCTGTCCATCGTGTCTTGGAGCACCATCAAAAGACTGGTACCCAGAGTGTCCAAAAGGCAACTCGACTCTCACCGCGTACACCTGAGAGACTACCAGGGAAACGACATTCCCGTGGTAGGCGTTGGCCGGTTCCGGATCGCCTTCAAGGATTTTTCGGGCCTGCACCGGTTGGTGGTGGTCGAAAGTCAGCAGCCAAGCCTCCTAGGGCTAGACTGGTTTGATGCCCTCGGCCTGGAAGTCACCGGCATCAACTGCATCTCTAACGCAGAGACTGAGGGTCTGGTCAAAGACTTTGCCGAGGTTTTTGACGGCACTTTGGGGCAATATACAGGTACGCCCATCTCCTTTAGCCTTGATCCACAAGTCGCCCCCATCAAGCTAAAGCCACGCCGGGTTCCCTTTGCTCTCAAGGCTAAGGTGGACGAACAACTGGACAAGCTGATCGCCCAAGGAGTTTTGGAGCCGGTTGACCACGCCAAGTGGGAAACCCCCATCGTCATGCCTGTCAAGCCAGACGTGTCGGTGAGAATCTGCGCTGACTACAAGTGCACGATCAACAAGGCACTTCAGCAGCACGTTTATCCGGTTCCTGTTGTCCAACACCTGCTGCATTCCCTGGGTGAGAGTAAGGTCTTCGCTAAGCTGGACCTTGCCCAAGCCTATCAACAACTGCCCGTCGATGATGCCACTGCTGAAGCCCAGATGATCGTCACCCACCGAGGGGCATTCCGTTGCCGCCGGTTGCAGTTTGGGGTGAGTGTGGCTCCTGGCATCTTCCAAAGCCTTATGGAGCATCTCCTGCAAGGGCTTCCGGGCGTGGTACCATATTTTGATGACGTCTTGGTGTCCGCAGACTCACACCAGCAGCTGTTCGAGCGCCTCCGTGCCGTGCTGACCAGGTTCCAAGAGGCCAGGCTCAAGATAAAGAGGGAGAAGTGCCAGATCGCCGTTCCACAGGTAGAGTTCCTGGGCTATCTTATCGACGCCTCTGGCCTTCACCCGACCACATCCAAGATCCGCGCTATCCAGCAGGCCCCCATCCCAAAGTACAAGACGGAGTTGCAGGCGTTCCTGGGGCTGCTGAACTTTTATAACATGTTCCTGCCCCACAAAGCCATGGTGGCTGAGCCTCTTCACCGACTCCTCAGCACAAAGACACCTTGGTCCTGGGGTCATCGGGAGACGGCGGCCTTCAACGCGGTCAAGGCTCTCCTTTCATCGGACCGTGTACTGGTACAGTACAGTGAATCCAGGCCGCTGGTCCTTGCCTGCGATGCCTCACCTTTTGGCATTGGCGCTGTCCTTAGTCACCGTTTTCCAGACGGAAGAGAAGCACCGCTCACCTACTTTTCCAGGACGCTATCTCCGATGGAACGGAATTACAGCCAGCTCGACAAGGAGGCACTGGCACTTGTGGCTGGAGTGAAGAGGTTCCATGAATACCTCTATGGCAGGACTTTTGACCTCATCACTGACCACAAGCCGCTCCTGGGCCTCCTCGCCGGTGATCGTCCAACTCCACCGGTCCTCTCGCCACGCATGCTGCGATGGACTGTTTTCCTGGCTGCCTACCACTACCGGCTCGTCCATCGCCCGGGGAAATCGATGGGCCATGCCGACGCCCTCAGCCGTTGCCCTCTCCCAGCGTTTGTAGAAGACCCGGCTCCAGCTTCATCGCTCCTCCTGATTGAGGATCTTCCGGCAGTGCCTGTATCGGCTGCCACTGTGGCCTCCGCATCTGCCCAGGATTGCACCATCAGCCAGGTGCTCAACTGGGTGTGGAGGGGGTGGCCACAAGGGCCTTTTGCATCGGAGTTCCAGCCCTTCGCAACCAGACAACATGAACTCTCGGCTCATCGCGGCTGTCTGCTGTGGGGAGACCGCGTCGTGATTCCCCAGGGACTCCGTCAGTGCGTCCTGGAGGCTCTGCACGTTGGCCACCCAGGAATTGTCAAAATGAAGGCGTTGGCTCGGTGTTATGTCTGGTGGCCTAACATGGACGATGCCATCACTGCCTGGGTGTCCGCCTGTCAAGTGTGCCAAGAGTCGAGGCGTGCACCACCGGCAGCTAAGGGACACACCTGGGAGACGCCAAAGACACCCTGGTCGAGGATGCACATCGATCTGGCTGGCCCCTTTCACGGCCGGACCTTTATGGTAGTGGTGGACGCCTATTACAAATGGCTGGAGGTGGCCCTGATGCCCTCCACCACTACCGAGGCCGTCATCCGGGTGCTGCGAGGCCTGTTTGCGACGCATGGGTGTCCTGATGTTCTTGTCTCCGACAACGGACCGCAGTTCACGTCAGGCACTTTTGAGCGGTATCTTTTGGGACTGGGCATCCGCCATGCCCTAACGGCACCCTTTCATCCATCCAGCAACGGGCAAGCGGAGAGAATGGTGCGCTCGGCAAAAGAGGCACTGGCGCGCCTGGACCGGGGAGATTGGCACGAGCGGGTCGCCGAATACTTGTTCGTGCAACACATCACCCCTCATGCGGCCACAGGGCGGAGTCCTGCTGAACTGCTTATGGGCCGCCGCCTCAGGTCACCGCTCGACTGGCTGCACCCGGACTTTGCCGTGGCCGAACCCCCAGGCTGTGCCAACGCGCCACGGTCATTTGTTCCAGGAAACCAGGTCTTTGCCCAGAACTATGTGGGGGACATTCCTTGGGTGCCAGCCACAGTAGTGGGAGTCACTGGACCTCGCTCGTACCAGGTGGCACTCGAAGACGGACGCTTGTGGCGCCGGCACATAGACCAGCTTAGGCACAGGGTTGGGGACTTGGACACTACCGTGGTGCCCCCAACTGCGCTTGTGGCTCCAGAAGAGACACTTACAGATGGCGAGGCTCCACGTACACCTCCCTCGCAAACTGCCAGCGTGGAGCCGAACCAAGCCGCTTCAGAGGGTCTGCCAGACTTACCACAGACTCAGACCACTCCACTTGCGGAGGCTTCACCCACAGCAGCGGATCCAGGGGATTTGGTTTCAACGCCACCTAGGGTCGCACCACAGCCTCAGCAAGAATTGTGTGCCCCCCCGGACTTGGCTACCAGTCCCCGGCGGTCTGGCAGAGTTTCCAAGCGCCCAACTTATTTAAAGGACTATGTTGTTGGACATGTATCACTGTTGGTCTAAGTATGGGAAATGTAACCGATATGCTTTTGTGCCTAACTGAACCATTATGTGTAGTGCTGTATATAAGGAAACCATTACAATTGTAACTAATGCCTTATCTTGGTGGGGAGGGGTGTTATGTACTGAAGTTCTCACCCTGGGCCCGCAGGGGGATACTGTAGATAGTTTTCACTCAGGTCCACGTCAGTTATTTTAGGAGGGAAACCCTGGGTTGTTGTTGCTACAATGTTGACAGCCGGCTGCCTATAAAAGCAGGCTGGCTGAGCTGTTTGCTGCTCAGTTCTGTCCAGCTTACAAAATAAAGAGCTGCTTTGGAGAAATCGCTGTGTCGTCTGCTATGTTCGCCCACAACTTAACATTAAGGAACTGTTTGTTCTGTATTAAGGAACACAGACACACATGGTATGGGTGCCCTGTCTGTGGTCTCCTTGATACCAAGTGAATTGTCAACTAGTTAACTTAGAATTTCTGCAGTACAGAACCAGCTAAAGCCTTAGGTCAGGGGTTGGCTAACTACGGCCCGCAGGCCAGATCCGGGCCAATTGCCCTCCGGATCCGGCCCACGGACGTTCCGGGGATTGGCGATTCTGTTTATTAATTTTTTTATCGTTATTTTCCCCCCGGAAGTGCCATTTTCCCCCTCAAAAAAAAAGTTTGCTGACCCCTGCCTTAGGTCAATAACCTTTATTAACTGTTTAATGTTTCCAAATGTCATTCAGCTACGTCTGTTAACATACCTGGAATTACCATGGTGTGCAAAGGCATCACCTCAGCTCCTTGAATCGGATAGCTTAAAGGAGTGTTTGGCTGAGCAATAAGGACATCTTTTGTCTCGAAGGGATACCTAGGTCAAAGCAAAGAGACAGGACTTGAGTCTTCAGAAGCCATGTTGCGAGTGTGGGAATCACAGGTAAGGAAACTTTTTCTTTAAAAAGTAAAATAAAAAATAGCCCACCTGCCCAAAACACACACTTTGAGCAGAGCAACTGGCCCCGTTTTCTCTGGGATAATTAACTTGCAGGCTTGAAAAACATCACAATACAGCGACTAGGTCCAACTATATATCATAACAAAGGCTGCATAGAAACTGACAACTTTAAACACAGCCAGGCCATTCTTTTTCTCAAGTAGGATTGAAGGCGATTTGTGGGAAAATGCGACAGAACACAGTATTTCACAAGGCAAGGCAAGTTACATATTTATTGTGGTTAGCGACATGCATGCACCACTTCCCAAATCAGAGGTGGGAGTGTGTGAGATACAGAATATATGCAAATGTGTAAACAGCCGCAAATAATTATTTCCCCCCCACAGAATTCTCCTCAGGCATAGTGGTTTGACAAAAAATCCCTCTGGGAATTGTAGCTCTGTGAGGGGAACAGGGGTCTCCTGACTACTCTCGGGAGCCTTAATGAACTACAGCTCTCAGAATTGGGGGGTGGGGGGAGGGAGAGCCATAACCGTTAATGTGGTATAAACGGCAAGGGACTTTGAGGTGCTTTCAAACTGCTAGGTTGGCAGGAGCAGGGACCGAGCAACGGGAGCTCACCCCGTCGTGGGGATTCGAACCGCCGACCTTCTGATTGGCAAGTCCTAGGCTCTGTGGTTTAACCCACAGCACCACCCATGTCCCTCTGTTTTTCCTATTTTCATCCAAAAAATGTTGGAAGGTATGGAGTTATGCAACCCTCGAGTCAATGAGATAAGTAACTAGACAACCTTTAGAAGACATCTGAACGGAGCCCTGCATAGGGTATGTTCAAATTTGTTTAATGTCTTATTGTGTTTTTATATATGTTGGAAGCTGCCCAGAGCGGCTGGAGCAACCCAGTCAGATGGGTGGGGAATAATAATAGTAAAATAGTAATAGTAAAAGGACGTCCCTGTTTTCATTGCAGGGTATGATTAGTGCTTGAAATATATATTGTGAATGTGGCCCATGTTTCAGCTAATACAACATGCTGTTCTCACAACGTCTCTCTGGGAATCCTATAACCAGCACAAGAGCACCCACAGTCCCTCATGACTAACACACCTTTGCCTCAGGAGTTGCCAGCCACATTTTCCACAAGAGAGACTCAATACTTCAGGCCTGGAAGGATAAACCTTCGCCACCTATTACACAATGGACTGAAGAACTAAATGCCCTTGCTACATGTGAACATATTATTATGGGTTTGCGTGTGCCTTGACTCACCCAACGGCTAAATTCATCACTCTAATGGTGCTGGATCTAGTGGGTGTTTTTTTTAAAAAAAAAATATATATTTTTATTAAGGTTTTTCAATACAAAAGCATATTTAATAAAACAACATTGGTTATTTAACATCTTTTCATTGCTACTTTGGACTCCCTCACACCTCCCGCACCCACTTGCATCATTATGAAGTTATTTCCAAGCAAATTATCATTTTGTTCATAGTCTTGGATTCAGTCATTAAAATATAATTGAACTTAAGTCTAGTTTAGTGATAGACAATTATTTCTGCTCTGGCATCCCTGTCAACATTCAGCCAAATTACAGTACTTTTGTAAATAAGTCTTAAATTTCTTCCAGTCTTCTTCAACCCTCTCTTCTCCCAGGTCTCGGATTCTGCCGGTCATCTCAGCTAGTTGCATATAGTCCATCAGCTGCATCTGCCATTCTTCCAGAGTGGGTAAATCTTGAGTTTTCCAATTCTTGGCGATCAGTATCCTTGCTGCCGTTGGTGCATACATAAAAAATGTTCTGTCCTTCTTTAACACATTCTGGCCGACAATGCCCAAGAGGAAGGCCTCTGGTTTCTTGGTAAAGGTATACTTAAACACCTTTTTCAACTCATTGTATATCATCTCCCAGAAGGCCTTCACTTTAGGGCAAGTCCACCAGAGGTGAAAGAATGTTCCTTCATTTTCCTTACATTTCCAACATTTATTATCAGACGAATGATATATTTTAGCCAATTTAACTGGGGTCATGTACCATCTATATATCATTTTCATTACATTTTCCTTCAGAGCATTACATGCAGTGAAGTTCAGCCCAGTGGTCCACAACCTTTCCCAGTCTTCAAACATAATATTATGCCCAATATCCTGTGCCCACTTTATCATAGCCGATTTAACCGTTTCGTCTTGTGTGTTCCATTTCAGCAGCAAATTATACATTTTTGAAAGTACTTTAGTCTTAGGTTCTAACAGTTCTGTTTCCAACTTCGATTTCTCCACCTGGAATCCTAACTTTTTATCATTCTTAAACACTTCTTTAATCTGAGCATAGTGTAACCGGATCTAGTGGGTGTTAACCAATGCTTGGAGTATTAAGACGGGTTGCCAGGTGCTGAATTTAACAATGTCAAAACACAGGCCAGGTTTCCTGCCCCCTACCAGGAAATTGCTTGGGAAAAAATGGGCCATTACAAGGGAACAAAGGCAGCAGAGCCATGAGCTAAGATGGCAAAGGGTTACCTCTGTGTTATTTAGCAGAGACAAAGGTGAGTTGCAGTCGTAGTAGAGGTTTAAGATTACAGTTTCTCTGAAATGTGAAATGGTGCATTTTGGTAAACGCAGCAAGCTGAAGAGGGGGGCGGGGCGCCAGCAGTTGGAATTCAAGGCTGCAGGAATGGGAGAAACGGAACCCACCTGGGGTGTAACGCTGTAAGCTCCTCCATTATAGGCTCAGGTTGTATATGTGTGTAAATAAACCATATATACTAAAGACACCCCGGTCTCCGCTGTGCCTCATTTCCAAAGGAAACACGAACGCTGAGTGAGAGCCCAGACCCTTGGAATGCCGCACTGCTGTGGGGATTGGTGTTTATAAAAAGCATTGTCACAAGCCACCTCAATTTCACTTGGCTACCTACAAAGACATTTGGATGGCGTATATCAGTTTGTATGTGTAACTTCCGTACATCTGGAATGTACGGAAGTGAGAGCTGGACCATCAAGAAGGCTGATCGCCGAAGAATTGATACTTTTGAATTATGGTGCTGGAGGAGACACTTGAGAGTCCCATGGACTGCAAGAAGATCAAACGTATTCATTCTGAAGGAAATCAGTCCTGAGTGCTCACTGGAAGGACAGATCCTGAAGCTGAGGCTCCAAGACTTTGGCCACCTCATGAGAAGAGAAGACTCCCTGGAAAAGACCCTGATGTTGGGAAAGATGGAGGGCACAAGGAGAAGGGGACGACAGAGGACGAGACGGTTGGACAGTGTTCTCGAAGCTACCAGCATGAGTTTGACCAAACTGCGGGAGGAAGTGGAAGACAGGGGTGCCTGGTGTGCTCTGGTGCATGGGGTCACGAAGAGTTGGACATGACTAAACGGCTAAACAACAACAACATGTGTAACTTAAGATGGACGAAGAGATGCTAATTGTATATGTTATTGCAAACCAGTGGGTTTTTCCTCTCCCTCTTTCCCCCTTCTCCTGCTTTCTCTTTCTTTATAAATTTGAAAAAAAAAGTTAATTAATTAAAAAAATGAAAAGGGGTGCGCAAATAAGGAAAACTAAGCCAAATCTTCTCCATTATCTCAGTTCCCTCAAGCATGTCTCCTTCCATTCTGTTTCCTTTCCTGCCCCTGCTAGTGCCAACTGGCAATTTCCCTTATAACCAGGGATTGGAAACCTAGAGATGTAAAATTTCTGGAAATTTTGAAGCCATGAGGAAAAAAACGTCCGTCCGCCTTGTCCCCGTCCCCCCGGAGAAAATGAAAATTTTGGAAAAATTGAAAAAAAAGTTCACTGTGGAGTAGTTTTACAAATTGCATGAAATGCTGTGTATATAAAAGTATTATGCTTGCAATAAAACAGGTAACCACCCCCCTTTCCCTCAAAAAACAACAAAAAAGCAAGAAACCATCAACATAAAAAATAATCAGATTTGCCCTTCAGCACCAACAGCAAATAAAGTTAAGGTCCACCTCAGTATTTAAGCTCCATAGAAGGTCTACCCTTTGAGTAGCACTTTTTAAAAAAGAAACAAAACAAGACACAAAGATATACATGCAGTTTATTCTATCTCATTTTCTGAACTACTGTTATCATTTTCGATTTCTTCTTCCTCTTCCTCTTTGTCATTTTCCTCATGGACTTCTAAAAAATGGCCTTGGGGAAAAACGGGGGGAAACCTGTCCCCCCATTTTTTTCGGTCCGTCCCCCCCGGCCTTCCCATATTTACTTGAGGACAGCCGGGGCAAAGCATTAGGCAATTTTTTTTGCATGCCAGGCCCAGAGGTAACCAACATCCAGTTACTGAATAGTATGTTGCACAAAGGCTCAAACTCTGCTTGAAAGGAAAATGTGTGTATGTGTGTGTGTTTTAAATTGAATTTGTTATTATATATTATAAACCGCATGATGGTAAGAGAGCTTTCTAAACAGTTTACAAAAATATACAACAGGACATGAAAATGATTGATAAAACATAGTTAAAAGCAGGTATGTAAGAGTATTCAGAGTATTGGTCCAGGTTTTATTTTGAGATGCTGTTGCTGCTGGAGAAAGTGGCATTTATATGGGTAAGGGTAAAGGTAAAGGTACCACTGACAGTTAGGTCCAGTCGCGGACGATTCTGGGGTTGCAGCACTCATCTCGCTCTATAGGTCGAGGGAGCCGGCGTTTGTCCACAGACAGCTTCCGGGTCATGTGGCCAGCATGACTAAACCGCTTCTGGCGAACCAGAGCAGCACACGGAAATGCCATTTGCCTTCCCGCCAGAGCGGTACCTATTTATCTACTTGCACTGGCGTGCTTTCGAACTGCTAGGTGGGCAGGAGCTGGGACCAAGCAACGGGAGCTCACCCCGTCGCGGGGATTCAAACGCTGACCTTCTGATTGGCAAGCCCTAGGCTCTGTGGTTTAGACCACAGCGCCACCCGCATCCCATTTATATGTGAGACCAAGTTAATTATAACTGCAAGGAACTGAAGCTTTTGGGAAAGTACTGCAGTGTCCGCTAATAATCCGATGTGGAGACAACAACATTATTATTTTTTTGCCTAATCCAGATATGGGGAACCTGTGACACTCCGGATGTGATTGCCTCCATCCCAAAACATCAACCATGCTGGCTGGGGCTGATGGGAGCTAGAGTACAATAACATATTTCAGCAGGGAGGCGGGTGAACACAGGTTCCCCATCCCCGGTCAAATCCATGAAGATAACCCTTATGAACCACCACAACCCTTCCAGTTATGTTGTAAAGTTCTTGAAAATGCAGTTCTGGTTCACGTGGGTAAGTTAACATTACCTTCGCTGATAATCCGCAAATTCCTTCTCGCGCCTTTCTGTGACAGGAGCAAGCTTATCCTTATCAATATAGTTCCCCAACTGATAGACTGTCAGCTTTTTGGCTCCGACACACTCACAGCGGTTTTTTGGTCCTAGCCTGTTTTGGACAGGGTGGAGAGGGGCAAGCAGGAGAGAAAGGAGAGAAAAAAATAAAAGTTAAGGGCCATTAATATAAAATAAAGATACCTTTTGTGAGTAGCTGCACAATATCTTACATTGTAAGGAGACCCAACCATGCTTGAAATCGTATAAAATAAAAATAATTGTCCACAAAGTATAAAACTTAAAGAATTTAAGAAAAAAGGATTCCGTCCAAGGCCTGAAACCGCCAAAGTTGTGACATTTTGCTACGGAAAAGGCAATACCTGCTAATGCAGGAAAATTCCTTTCCGGTCCTTCAACAGCGACCCTGACGTAGTAGCGCCTGCGTACCTGTGGAGAAGAGGTTAACCTGCAAAAGAAGACTTAACTGAGGGAGGGCAGGGTGGGAGAAGCTCTGGAGCCAACTGATGCTTCGGAGGTAGGATTCACCTTCTGTTGTGTGGGTCCCTCCCCTTACCTGGCTGATTCCCTGGCAACGCCTCCCCAGACGGGACTGGGCGATTGGCTGAGGTAGGTGGAGACCTTCAGGTATCCAGCCTGGGGAGGATGAAGCCAGGGGCGCCAACTTACAAAAAATATTGGGGGGGCCCATACCAACTTATCAAAAATATTGGGGGGGCCCAAGACCTCCAAACCGCTGCTGCTGGGGGAACGAAAGGGGCGAGCCCCGGGCTGCCCCGACCTTAAGTGAACCTGTGAGGGCCCGCCCTTTGCGGCAGCCAATTGGCTGCCGCCGTGGGCGGTGAATATTAATGAGCTAGGGGGAATCCCCGCTTCTCGTGGGGCTGACGCCAGCCCCGCAAGATTGTTGATGGGTTGAGAGCACATAACCCCACCCCCTCTCTAGATAAGCATAATATAATAATTTTCTTAAATTATTGGGGGGGCAGAGCCCCCCCAAACGAATTTTTGAGGGGGCTCGGGCCCCCTCAGGCCCCATGGAGTCGGCGCCTATGGATGAAGCCAGCCCGAACTACCAGGAGCCGCACTGGGATCTGGGGGGCTGTGCGCAACCACACAAAAGGCGCCCCCCATTTGATGTGGGGAGCGGTCATTCCAGAAATGCTACAAGAACACAGTTTGCAACAAAAAGAGAACACACATTTATTGGCAGGGAACACTGAAACTATTGGCCGTTAATAGTTTCTCTACTGGCAACTCTCTGTGTAAAAAGATAGATGGAGAATATTCTTTTATGATTATCTTGGGGAAGTCCACCAAAATCCCAGCAAAATTTGTTGCACATGGCTATCACATTTGTTCAGAAAATTAGGCCAAGTGGCAGGATCGCTGTAGTTCAAATGACAAGTGCTTTTATAAAAAAATATACACACAGTGGCATAAAAATATGTTGAAGCAGTTTGCGTGCCAGGGCACAGTCCTACCCACCCTCTGGGAGCCAAACCACGGATCAAGGAAATCACATGACAATATATTTGGGATTAAAATGGCCACAACTTTATTAAAATTTCAGATGTAGGAAACCTTGGCTTAGGCATTGGGTGTGCATTCCTCTCAGCCCCTCGCTGTGTTCTCTCTGTTGGGGGTCTGAGGCAAGACAGGGTCAGTTGGGAACATGGGGACACTGCAAAATGTGCGTTTACACAGCTGGCCCCCCTTCCGCGTTGCTGAGGTAAATTCTATGGCCCAGTGCTGTGCGTTTGTGGTCAGAGACTCCCCTCAAGACCCCTTTAACGGGGAACCCCGATATCACCTCTGCAAAAGGAGAAAGTCACCACACCACCCCTTCGATTGCTGGACTAAAGGTTTCTGCCCAAGGTCTAAAACCGCCAAAGTTGTGACAATTGCTAAGGGGAAGGCAAAACCTGCAGAGCCGGGGAAATTCCTTCCCCGTTTTGAAAAAACAGCAACCATCGACCGAATGTAGCAACACCCAAGGGAGAAATGTTAGCCTGTCAGGAAAGGTAGAATTAGAGGGAGAGCCGAGTAGGTGGTGATGCTCCAGGGTTGACTGTGCTGCCGGAGTCAGTTCCGACCCCCTTTTAAATCTTTGGAGCGGACTATGGAGCAGCCTGCTCAGTCATGGTCTGCTCCTCTGCCCCCCCCCCAGCCATTGCGGATTGGTCAATTTGAAATTGGGTTTTGGAGGAAACCCAGAAGGGACCGAGATGGCCAAGGGGGGCGGAGCAATGGCCAGCAGAGCGGCGGGGCTTTGGGAAGACGGTGCGGCCATGTGCTGGGCCACAAACCACGTCCATCATCTGGTGAGCATTGCAGCAATAAAAACACAAAACTGTGCGATAAAAACCATTAAAAGGTAAAAACAGACTTCAAGTAGCCATTGCAGAAGCCTGGAGGAACAGAAGCTTTCAGCAGGCAATTAGAAGTTGGCACAGAAAGTTCTTCCTGAATTTATTGGCAGAGTATTGCACAGGACTGGGCTGAATAAAGCAGGGGTCAGCAACCTTTTTCAGCAAGGGGCCGGTCCACCATCCCTCAGACCATGTGGTGGGCCAGACTATTTATTTTTTTTGAAGGGGGGGAAATGAACGAATTCCTATGCCCCACAAATAACCCAGAGATGCATTTTAAATAGAAGCACACATTCTACTCATGTAAAAACACCAGGCAGGCCCCACAAATAACCCAGAGATGCATTTTAAATAAAAGGACACATTCTACTCATGTAAAAACATGCTGAATCCTGGACCGTCCGTGGGCCATACTGAGAAGACGATTGGGCCACACCCGGCCCCTGGGCCTTAGGTTGCCTACCCCTTCACTAAAGGCTCATTTTCTTGCTGTTGTCAAATGAGCCTCATCGATGACATTTCTGCCGATGATCTCCGTGATCAAGCTGGGATATAAGAGCTCAGGCAACCTCTGACACACCCTGGCATTATAGCATTTTCAGATGCGTCGAGTTTCAATCCTTGATCCTGAAGAACTTAATTTGGTTTGTATTCTAGGGCCAAGTTATGTTCTGAAAACTGTTCAACTTCTGAGGCAGCATGCAAAACTGTCATTTCAGTTTCAGTCTCAGTTTGATTTTTGGAACTACTTTTGCTTAATTGTAGCTGGAGACACTTTTAAAAAAAAGCACTGTCTTGTTCAGATTTTGCCTTTTCCTTTCCAACCCTTTTGTTTCTGATACTGGGCACCAGACATCCCCATTCCCCATCTGGTATGATGTATTTAATTGTAATAAACTGAATGAAGTACAAATAAATAAAGCAAACTCAGAATAGAACTGAAAGCTCTGGTTTCCAAACCAGCTTTGAGTGTATACAAAAATACACGAACAATATTTACGAATTCCCAATCACAACAAGAACAGCACAGGAGTCGCTATTCCTTGAATGAATGTGTAATCAGATTTTGGCATAAATTCTGGATTTGTTATCTATTAAATATCTAGGTATGTTAATACCAAGAGATATAACACAGCCACAGGTAATATAAATTAATAAAAGAGGTTTCTTCAGATATTGATAGGTGGGAGTCATTGAACTTTGGGCAAGGGTGAATGCATGAGTATTATTTCCAGATTTATTTATATTCTGAAATGACTTCCAGTTTTTATATCTGGATCATATTTCCAAAAGATAAAGTGCCTGTTTAGGAAATGTCTTTGGGGCTCAACAACACCAAGAATATCCCTGCAGAGAATGCAGTTACAAATTCAAGAATTTGGAACTACACCACTATAAAGGTAAAGGTAAAGGTAAAGGTAAAGGTACCCCTGCCCGTACGGGCCAGTCTTGACAGACTCTGGGGTTGGTGCGCCCATCTCACTCTATAGGCCGGGGGCCAGCGCTGTCCGGAGACACTTCCGGGTCACGTGGCCAGCGTGACATCGCTGCTCTGGCGAGCCAGAGCCGCACACGGAAACGCCGTTTACCTTCCCGCTAGTAAGCGGTCCCTATTTATCTACTTGCACCCGGGGGTGCTTTCGAACTGCTAGGTTGGCAGGCGCTGGGACCGAGCAACGGGAGCGCACCCCGCCGCGGGGATTCGAACCGCCGACCTTTCGATCGGCAGGCCCTAGGCGCTGAGGCTTTAACCCACAGCGCCACCCGCGTCCCTAACACCACTATACCAAGTATTAAATATTGGAAACCCATTGCTGGTCTTAATTTTTTGACATGGACAACATTAGAATATACCTTTAGTTGGTTGGACAATACTAGGATCAAAATATTTGAAATCCCAGGCGACTTTGGAAACAACGAACTCAGTTAGAAGGATACGGAATATACTGTCTATATGACAACACTTGCAACTTATGAACGGACTTATGCTTACAGACGTAGGCTTTGGATAAATACGACAACATTTGGAATGAGTTTATACAGAATGTATTAGACTATTATTATCTACATAAGTACTAGGATAATAACATCATATATATTTATATAAGAATGTATGGGTGTACGTTACATTGCGTTTTTGTATATTGTTCCTTCCCACACATTTTTGTTCTTTTTTCTTTCCTTATTTTTCTCCCCTGGTATCACTTTATATCTTCATAATTGACATTATTTCAATAAAATATTAATACCAAAACAAGAGCGTAGGAGTCACTTAGAAGATCCAAATGCTTCTATGATAGCCGATATAAAAATCCTAACTTGCCAGGGAGCAACCAGCAAAGTGAGCTTATCAGATGCAGATTCATCACCAGAAACGATTGCCTCACAAAGAAGTCAGTGACAATTTTATGACACTGCTGCGATTTGGGGGGCAGGGCTGTGTTTGGTCTGCATGATGCCAAAGTCCCTTCCAATTCCTGGGGTCCCGGATATTGCAATGGTTAAAATCGAACGGAGAATTCCATTGCTGAACTAGTCAAGCAAGTTTCTTCGGAAGCTTGTGAAGGGTCCCTCCTTCACCTGACTGGAAGCGAGAAGGACAAAAGCCAGCGGCCATGTGAGCCGAGAGCAAGTTAGGAGTCGGGAGACAGAAGCTGAGAGTCAGAGCTGTGTTTTGACTTACGGTAATAAAGTTTGAAAATAATAAAACAAACGAGTTGACAGTCATTGTACACCAAGAAGGAAGAGGAAGGCCTGCAGTGCTTGTGATGGGCTGAAAACTTGCTTTAAAGGAATAAGTTGTTAACGGAACTGTAGAAGTGTAACAGCTTATTCCTTTGAAGCAAGTCTGAAGAAAGTAGTAGTAGTAGTAGTAGTAGTAATAATAATAATAAGTTATTATTTATATCCCGCCCATTTGGCTGGGTTTCCCCAGCCACTCTGGGGGGCTCCCAACAGAATATTAAAACATGATAAAACTTCAAACATTAAAAACTTCCCTAAACAGGGCTGCCTTCAGATGTCTTCTAAAAGTCAGATAGTTGTTTATTTCCTTGACATCTGATGGAGGGCGTTCCACAGGGTGGGCGCCACTACCGAGAAGGCCCTCTGCCTGGTTCTCTCTAACCTCACTTCTCGCAGGGAGGGAACCAGAAGGCCCTCGGCGCTGGATCTCAGTGTCTGGGCTGAACAATGGGGGTGGAGACACTCCTTCAGGTATACTGGGCCAAGGCCATTTAGGGCTTTAAAGGTCAGCACCAACACTTTGAATTGTGCTCGGAAACATACTGGGAGACAGTGTAGGTCTTTCAAGACCGGTGTTATATGGTCTCGCCGGCCGTTCCCAGTCACCAGTCTAGCTGCCGCATTCTGGATTAGTTGTAGTTTCCGGGTCACCTTCAAAGGTAGCCCCACACAGAGCACATTGCAGTAGTCCAAGCGGGAGATAACTAGAGCATGCACCACTCTGGTGTTAACTGTACTGTAGAAGTGTAACAGCTTATTCCTTTGAAGCAAGTTTGAAGTAAGTGCTCCTCCTTTCCAGTAAATCAGTGTTTCTCAAGCTTTCTGATGTGGTGGACCAGCAAACCCAGCCTCCTTCCAACTGCCAGGGTCTGGTACCCTTAAGCATCCCATTTAACCTGGGTTGTGGTAAAATTGCCAGGGACCTGCAGCTGATGTCCCTGCCCACAGACCACCATTATGAGTAGCAACTGCAGCACCAGAAACGGTTTAGTCCTGCTGGCCACACAACCTGGAAAGCTGTCTGCGGACAAATGCCAGCTCCCTTGGCCTGAAAGCGAGATGAGTGCCGCAACCCCATAGTCACCTTTGACTGGACTTAACCATCCAGGGGTCCTTTACCTTTTTAACCTAGCAAATATAACAGCTTCATCCACAGTTGGTGCCTATATGGTAGAACTCAGAGGTTTGCAGTACTGACCTTTGCAGGGTAGTTTTATACTGATTAGTTTTTGTTATATTTCATACATTTCTGACAACAGTTTACTATTACTTTATATTTTGAAGAATATCATCAAGTTAAAAGTAATCCACAATTAGAATTCTTTTTATGTATGTAGTTTTTGTCATATTTTATAAATTTCTAATGAAATTCTCCCAGATATAAAAAGTAAAATATAATTTTTGAAGTGATTAATAATTAGAATCGTCTTTTTCTGCATATATGAAATAGACCGTAGAGTTGATTGTTGGTTATGCAATGTATACGTAAAAAGTGAAAATGCACCCAATTTTAAATCTTCTTCACATCTTAATCTTATTTTTTAAAATGTCTTCATTTTTCTAGTGAGCTGCAGCCGATAAAAAGAGAGAGAAACCATCACAATTCATAAGATTATTCAAAATTATCTCTGTGCTAAAACATTTCCTTTTGCATTTGAGAAATATAATGAAAGATTGTTGCATTACTTATTCTTGCAATTCAAAATAAATTTAGCAGTTTTAAGTTTTGTGCTTTTCTCTTTATTTTTTCTTTTCTTTTTTTAACAAGACACCTGTTTTGAAAACTGAAGTTAGCGGGGGGGGGGACTGAGCAGGGGTCACAAGTAGTTAGCCTTGACTAGGGTGGAGAATAGCATAGCATCAACATTGGCTTAATCACACAGTGAAAAGCAACATTTAAACTGAAAGATTTGGGATTCCGAAGTGAGGGAGAGTTGGATTTCCCTGGTCTCATGCCTTAAAAAAGAAAGAAAAAACTTTAAAAATAAGAAATTGCGTTTGCAGAGCTTACCAAATTCCATCAAACGAGAACATGGATTTGTATTTTTCTTCTGGCAAAAGCTTCAAGGACAATGGAGTTTCATCCCACCCCAGTTTGATTTCGGTTAGCTGTCCTTTCATCATGAAGACATAGAATACAGCACATAAACTGAAGATTATCACACAGATGCACTTGAGTCTGTAAGAAAGCAGAGGACAGGATCAGTTTCCAAGCCAGCCCAGTGTTTACTGTTCAGCTAAATGTTCTTATAATGTACCAATATTGTTTGTCGTCGCAGTGCATACAATGTAATAAATCTGGCTCCCGAGAATTCACTCCCTTTAATTCAGTGAATTATCTTTTTGCAGATTAAAAGGTAAGCAGTCACAGCTGGGAAGTTGTCACTGCAAATAAGAAAATGCAGCTTGCAACATACTGTATTTTTCACTCCATAAGATGCACTTTTTTCTTCCTAAAAAGTAAGGGGAAATGTCTGTGCATCTTATGGAGTGAATGCATGGTCCCTGGAGATGAATTGCCCAGGGACAAAAAGCAGATCATGCTTTTTTTTTTTTGAAAGAGGGAAATGGGTGTTGAAACAAAGCCGCGGATCGTTTGCTGATCAGGGAGAGAGATAAGGGACCCTAGAGATAAAGGAGGCTGCTTGGGAGGGGGCCACAATGGTGCAAAAACCTGGTTACAAAGCACGGATCCACATGCATCCTCAGAAATTTTGCATTGGGTCACCCCAAACTCACCGTCAAATCACATGTCTGTGGCCACAGCATGAACCACAAAAATCATACATCCACTGTTTCATTCAGAATGTTTTTTTTCTTGTTTTCCTCCACTAAAAACTAGGTGCATCTTATGGAGGGGAAAATATGGTACTTATCCTTTGTATGTTCTTATAAGCCAGTATGCGAATAATCATACCAATTCCAAAACCTTTTTGGGGGGGAGGGCGAGTCTTACATTTCAGAATACTACTCTTGGCATTTCAGAATATTTGCAATCTTCACATTTGGAATTTTGCTTATGGTTCATCCATACCATCCCACTTATTATGGGTTGTGAGCCCTTGTGCCTGCATTAATTCTTCCTTGTTCATAGGGCTTTCTTAAAGTTCTGCTGTCCTACAATTTCTCCTTTCGAAAACTGAAAATTCCCTATGCTTTGAAAATACAAATAGGAGTATTACATTGATTCCATGTCCCTGGGTGCCTCTTAGTTATTGTGCACAACCCTATATTAAATTAGCAGGAGAAGTTGGCATTTGATTTCCTACCTCCAGCTCCAAAATGTCTTGGGGTGACCTTCATAAAAGCAGGAAAGGGATCATTTTAAATTTTACAAGCAGTTACAATAACATTTTCTTTTACACCCAGAAAATGGTAACTTGCATGTGGCAAAAACCGCATTTCGGATGCTATTTACGTGTGTAATTTCTGATCGTTATGTGTATGCATTATACAAGCGGCACATACCTCTCCCACCACATGCAACCAAAGTCAAAGATATTTCCCATTCACCTTTGTTTAACATGCTGAAGGAAACAAAGATAAGACCCAAAAGCAACTTCTATGCATATCAGAAAGTGATTTTGTATCTCTGAGTTTGATAAAACCTCCCGCACGGGAAAACCAACAGTTTTAAAGTTAAACACATAAAACAAGCGCCTGAAATTCTCTGCAATTCCAAATCCCAGCTGAAGTCTCAAATGCCAAGAAAACGGGACTGTATGCAGAAAAGTCTCCAAGCAAATGAGCATCATTATTCTCCGCAGGACTTTGTGTTTTCAGCCAACCTTCAATTTGCAAGAGTTGCAGCTCTTAAGAAATAGCCCCACCACAGCAACCCCCTCCTCATTCAGCTAGCCAACACAAACGACAACCCAAAAGCAACACGGTAGGCTAATAATATAAGTACAACACTTTTACATCACTACTGAATTGTATCTTTATTTACAATCCGATAGTGTACAATATATACATGGTGACACCAACTAATGTGAGTTAAGGAAATGTCCCAACGTAAGGGATTTTTTTGGCTAGTATAACATCACAAAGAACCACTCAAGCTTGTCGCAACATGCCTTCCAAGGTAAGTGTAAAAGTTGCATTTCTTCATAGGTAAAAATCCACTTGTATTGGAAAGAAACTGGAGCCCTTCATCGTATCTCCTCTTCTTCTATTTTTTGCATAAAGAACCCCAAGCACCACATAATTTTTTCAAAAGCCACTCACCTCCATAACTTCTGGAGGAACTGAAAACAACCCGCTTCCATTCTGAGAAAACTCTCCACTGGAGAAGAGCCAAGCATAGACCTCTCAACTCCACTAAGACAGGTCAGTCAGAACGATATCTTTGCATCTCCTACTGAAGAATAACATGCTCCACCTCCAGCCCCAGAGGTGTCGCCTCCAAGCACCTGTGAGCCTCCAACCCCACCCAGCCACAGGTGTGGCAAATAACATTATTGAGACAATGCTAATCTCACAGAAGTTTTACTTTTTGTTGAGACTGAATGCCTTGAACACCTCTGGGTCACTGTAAGAACATTTTAAGAGCCTGCCGGATAAGGCGAATTGTCCCTTCTAGCCTTGCATCCTGTTCTCACAGTGGCTGACATGATGCCTGCAAGAAACCCCCTATAGGACCTCCCTTTCTACTTGCACTAGCTAGAAACGTATTTTTAGGGTGTTTCCAGGTGGGATTGAGTCACATATTGGCCAATTCAGGTTGTGCAATGAAGATTCAGCAGTTACTAAGTATACTAGGAGATGAGATACCACAAGACAGGAAAAAAATTATTCTTTTATGCAACTGCAGCAGCCAGGTTACTCCTTGCAAAGAACTGGAAAAGAAATTATATACCCACAAAAGAGGATTGGCTATATAAATTAAAAGACTTTATAGAATTGGCAAAATTAACTGCGGCAATAAGATCAGAAATTAAGGTCACAATGGTTATAGTTCGAAATGTACATGAGTAAACACTGCTCTAAAAACATGCTGATATGTTTAGACTAAGCTCGTAAAGTTGTATTGATAACATAATAGTATACTAAAAGAAATAATGTAGTGATACATGATTTGCAATGTAAATAAGAACTTGAATGAAAAAACGATGAGCACTGGTGGAGTGAAGTCACAAAGGTGTATTATCATCCACCTATTTTATGTACTTCTTTCTTACCTTAACTTTTCTCTTTCGTTTTTCTTCTTATCCTTTCGTTGCTGCTTTTTTTTTTTTGTTATTATGTTATTTAAAAAAGAAAAGAAGAATATTCAGCAGATGCCGTCCATTTTCACCTTTAAACACCTGCTGAAAACTTTTCTATGCTGCCAAGCTTATGCGGGCAATGAAGAAAGTGCCTTAATAGTTAGTCGATGATCATTAATTTTAAACTTTGATATGGCTTTTTTTCCTATATGAACATTGCGGTTGTAAGCCACTTTGATCTTTTAATAATATACCATTATGTAAATATTTTTATACCTAAATGAAGTAGATCTCATGCAGCGAATGTGTTTCCCTCTTAGGAAAACAAAATGGCGTGTTTGTGATAAGGGCAACACACTGGAAAGTGTGGGATAACACTTGTATGACGCAACATTGTACGATCACTGTGCAAACAAATGAGAATGAAGGTGCAATTAAATAGCTGACCTCATCTAACATCCCTACAAATTTTGTTGCAAACAAGGACAAATAAATGGGTCATCTGGTTAAAACAACCTTGGATTAGGAAATAAGAGAACACTGAAGAAGTGGATAATGAAGTTAAATAAAGTGTTGAGTAAATTGCAGAAAGATCTGTAGGATGTGATACACAGATAGCAGGCAACTACAACATTCCTAGAGTGGACATGCAAGGGGATGTTTGGTCCAGCCAGTTGGAACTTCCTGTTTCCTCCTGGGCTGGGACAAACTTCCTTTAGCATGTGACTAGAGGTGGGCCTGACCTTACCTGCCCAGGTAACAAAAAGGCAAGACAGGCAGCACCCCCTCTCTTCTCCATCTTGCTTTCATTGTGTAAGCTGCAGTGACTGCTAGCCTGCAGTCCCTGGGACTAAGCCCCATATGGGGTAGTTCCACATGTATATACTCTGTAACTAAGTCTGCCTTCAGGGATCCATCTGTGAACTGAATGTGTGAGTAAACTTCTTTTATATACTGTACATAAGATTGTGTCTTGTCTATTCTTTTTAAGAGGGATATAAGGGAATTACCAGGAATCTAATATTAAGAAGTTTAAGTAAGAATGCAACCAGCTATCCACTGTGTGTTTAAAAGGGGAATGTAAAACTCTGCTAAGTAAAGGAACTTGCAAACGCAAGTTAGGAAGGGTATTATTAAACAATATATCCTCTCCTGCCTTCCTGAACATTCCCACAAGATCCTGGTCTAATCTGCAAAGCAACATCCATCTCCTTTAAATGGGATTTTAGTCCAAAGGTTGGGATTCACCATAATAATCACTGGCCTCAATTCCAGTCAACTAAGAGAGCAACCCTGTATTTACATTACATACCTGCTACACCACTACTAAATAGCCAGAGTATCCAATGTACACCCAGCTCAGGAGGGCAGCAGAAAAGCACATAAGTAGTGAAGGGACGTGGGTGGCGCTGTGGGTTAAACCACAGAGCCTAGGACTTGCCAATCAGAAGGTCAGTGGTTCGAATCCCCGCAACAGTGTGAGCTCCCATTGCTCAGGCCCTGCTCCTGCCAACCTAGCAGTTCGAAAGCATGTCAAAGTGCAAGTAGATAAATAGGTATCGCTCCAGCAGGAAGGTAAACGGCGTTTCCGTGCGCTGCTCTGGTTCACCAGAAGTGGCTTAGTCATGCTGGCCACATGACCCGGAAGCTGTACGCCAGCTCCCTTGCCCAATAAAGCGAGATGAGCGCCGCAACCCCAGAGTCGGCCACGACTGGACCTAATGGTCAGGGGTCCCTTTACCTTTACTAGGAAACTTTGAAAAGATGGGGAAATGGCATCTGTTTCCACCAATCAGGAACAATACTATCAACTCTGCCCAGGCCCTCAGAATGATGGTGACACACTTGTCAATCTGGGAATGCAGTCCATCTAGGAGAAGGAAAACTCTGATCCTAAACCTCCTCTGCCTTGTGGGGTATCTTCGGAAGAAGAAAAGGCTGAGGAGTAAACCCTACACAAATCCAGAGTGGAGTCCCTAAGATGGTTGGATGAAGGCCTTGTACGCCTCCTTCCGGCAACTCCTGCAGCCAAGCTGGTGCCAAATGCATTGCTCTGCTTTTCTTTGGACCAAATCAGCGTGGCAGAGAGGTGGGCCTTGTCATCTGGGCAGCCCAGGATCTCTATACACACTGCCTAGGCTTGCGCCCCAGGAAGCTCACTTCAGTGCTGCTAACGCAGCAGAAACAACGTGGGAGGCAGCAGTTCTGAGTTACTGGTCTTTGCAGGCACTGTGATTCGCCAATAGTTTGACTTCACCCGCAGAGGCGCGCTCCATTTTCTCTTGAGACCGATGAATGCCAACCACCCCCAGCATATATTATTCTTTTATTATTCTTTATTGGATTTATAAACTGTCCTATACCTGCGGGTCTCAGGGCGGTTCACAGAATAAAGTCAAGATATAAAACCACAAAATACGGTGGTACCTCGGGTTAAGTACTTAATTCGTTCCGGAGGTCCGTTCTTAAGCTGAAACTGTTCTTAACCTGAAGCACCACTTTAGCTAATGGGGCCTCCCGCTGCTGCTGCTGCCGTGCGATTTCTGTTCTTATCCTGAAGCAAAGTTCTTAACCTGAGGTACTATTTCTGGGTTAGCGGAGTCTGTAACCTGAAGCGGATGTAACCACTGTACATAATAAAAAGAAAAACAACAACCCAATAGCCCCACCCGCAAAAAACCCACATTTTAAAAGGGCATAGGATGTAAATCAGGTCAAAATGTTCTTTTGTTGCCATCATCTGGACCTCTCGAGGAGGAGGCACACAAAGGAGGGCCTCAGAAGATGATCTCAGGATCCGGGTAGGTTCATATGCAAAGAGGCGGTCCTTGAGGTATTACGATCTGATTCAGGGATATATCCATGCATCACCAAGACACAAATCCACAACATCTCCACCAACACTCCTTATGTAAATGTGTAGCTTATTTTTGCAGGCAAGGTAGAGAAGAGATGTATTGCCTGACTGCTTATGGTGGTGACTTAACAGATCTGCGGCACGCCTAATTGGGGTGTTGCCCTTTAAGAAACCACAGCAATTCTTGCTGAATTAATTGGTCTAATTTGTTGGCGATGGAGGAGTGTGCCTGGGGGGGTGAATTCAAATGGAGCAGATATATTGAAAGCCTGAAGAGTACAAACCACTTCTTTGTACTCTTTACACAATAAATCCCAGGGCAGGGAGATTCCAAGAACACCATACCATGAGAAGTATGTCTTGCGGTAAAGTAAAGCGGACACTGGTATCAGTCATTAGCCATGGGTGGTGCCAGAACAGGCAGCTTCTGAACATACTCAGGAGCACCTTGCCAAGGGGAAAGTGCTATGTAGTCATGAAGTTGCCTGCATGGTACAACGTAAGGAAGCCTCTGGGCATGCACTGAGTGCAACAGAACTAACTGAGCCTTTGCAGCCTGTGCTTCCGGACTTGCAGAACAGTATATCTATAAACTTTTGGGGGGCGGGGAATGAAAAAGGAGTACAGTGAGCATTGAAACAACAGGTAGAAACCTATGCCAGCTGCAGAGAACATGCCCTCTGTGTGGACGGGGCCAATTCATTCATAAAGCGCCTTTAATCATCCCCAAACCTCAGCACTCCCAAAACTGAAATGTGTGCGCAGAGACAGGCTGCATACTGTGTATATACATACACACAGTCTCCCCTCCAATTTTTTAAACACAGCAGTCATGTTGCTCCGGACAGGCAACTTTCTTTGGTTGCTGGCAATGGAGAGCGAGTGCCTTTGCTTAGTGAGGCCAACACAGCCCCTCCAAGTGTCCCTATTTTCCAGGGACAGTACCAGATTTGCAGAAGCCGTCCCAGTTTCTGATTTGATCCTGGAATGTCCTGCTTTTCCTTAGGATGTCCCTGTTTTCATTGAGGAAATGCTGAAGGGGGATAAAGGGTAAAGGGACCCCTGACCATTAGGTCCAGTCGTGGCCGACTCTGGGGTTGCGACCCTCGTCTCGCTTTATTGGCGGAGGGAGCCGGCGTACAGCTTCCGGGTCATGTGGCCAGCATGAATAAGCCGCTTCTGGCGAACCAGAGCAGCGCATGGAAACGCCGTTTACCTTCCCGCCGGAGCGGTACCTATTTATCTAAATAGGGGGATAATGAGTGCTTTAAATATATCTTGTGGACGTGGCCCCTATTCCAGCTAATACAACATGCTGTTCTCACAATGTCCTATAAACAGCACAAGAGCACCTACAATCCCTCATGACTAACACACCTTTGCCTCAGGAGTTGCCAGCCACATTTACCACAAAAGAGACTCAATACCTCAGGCCTGGAAGGACAAACCTTTGCCACCTATTACACAATGGACTAAAATGCCCTTGCTACATGTGAACATATTATTATGGGTTTGCGGGTGCCTTGACTCACCTGACGGCTAAATTCCTCTCTCTAATGGTGCTGGATCTAGTGGGTGTTAACCAATGCTTGGAGTATTAAGACGGGCTGCCAGGTGCTGAATTTAACAGTGTCAAAACACAGGCCAGGAATGTCCCGCTTTTCCTTAGGACGTCCCTATTTCCACTGGAGAAATGTTGGATGGTACTGAGTTATGCAACCTTCAAGCCAAGGAGGTAAGTAAGTAGACAGCCTTTAGAAAACATCTGAAGGCAGCCCTGTGCAGAGAAGTTTTTAAAAGTTTTAATACGCTTTTATATATGTTGGGAAATTGCTCATAATAATAATTACTCTTGTGGAATAAGACATTCCTATTTTCATTGGAGAAATGTTGGAGGGTATGTCATTCCCAACTAGTGGATGAGGAGGGCTGTAGCCCAGCTCTCAGAGTTGTGTAACTACACAACCTTTAGAAGACATCTGAAGGCAGCCCTGTATAGGGAGGTTGTTTAATGGTTTTGTTGTTGTTGAATGTTGAATGTTTTATTATGTTTTTATATATGTTGGGAGCTGCCCAGAGTGGCTTGGATAACCCAGCCAGATGGATGGGGTATAAATAACGGAATAGATTGTCTCTATTTTCATCAGAGAAATGCTGTGTAGCTAGCATCCCAGGAGAATTCATTTCTGCAGAACAGAGAGAAAGAGAGAGAGAGAGAGAGAGAGAGAGAGAGAGAGAGAGAGAAAGAAAGAACGAGAGACCACAATGGCTGAAGCAATCCAGCCCCCTGCCAGGGCCACCTTGAGACCACAATGCCTTAGAAACTGAGGACTGGTTCACATGTCACAGTAAACCAGAAAAGGCCTAGGTCCCTTTCTGCACTATGCATTTAAAGCGGCATCACACCACTTTAAATAGTCATGGCTCCCCCCATAGGATGCTGGGAACCTGTAGTTTAAATATAATGGGAGTTGTGAGGAGATCCCCCACTATTCCGCTTGCAGAACTCCAGAACTTTTGAGTGGAATAGTGAAGCATCTTCTCACAACTCTGAACAAACTACAGTTCCCAGGATTCTTTGGGAGAGGGAAGTCACATGACTCTTTAAAATGGCCGCTGGTCTGGCTTGTTCAACAATGGCAACTCTTCCATTAGGTTTTAACCATTGCTGCGTCCAGGACCCCAGGAATTAGAAGGGACTCAGGTGTCATACAAACTGACCCTGCAAAACTCACATTATTACTAAGCCCAGGGAGAGAATATGTTGTAAAACCAACAGAGGACCTTCTCTCCATAGCAGCAGAGTGTGCTCAATATACAGTACTTTTCCTCGCAGGAGGGCTGCTGAAGCCAGTGGCAGGAGGAGGCCTTGGGGCTGCTCCAAAGGAGTCGGAAGAGGCCTGGATCTTTTCCCTCAGGCCTGCTTTCAAGAGTTGCACATTGGCCTAGTTTCCTGCTCTTCCATCAGATGTTGTTGGGGAATGCAGCGGAGGGAGTGGACCTACAACTTGTTTTTCTTCTTTTGTTCAGTGCAGCCTCAGGGCTGCTGAAAATGCTGTGAAACCTTGTTTCGAATACATTCAACGAGCCATAGTTATATAGGGTTGACATACAAAAAATAAAATTCCTGGCACCTGGAGCTTTTTGGGAGGGGAAACCTAACCTAAGCTTTTCGAGCTGTATCTGCTGCTTTTTCCATCGTGTTGACACACATTCGGGTTTCCCATGACATTTTGCCGATTTGGCAAAATTTCCCCCTGACGCCATTTTTGCACCCCAAAACAAGGACATGTTAGGAATTCTCTTGACGTATGGCAAGCCTATAGTTATATAGATTTATTAAAAAGTGCAGGAGGAGGATATCCAGCATTTCATAACCTCCAACATCTCTCCGGTGAAAATAGGGACGCCTCGTGCCATAATGAATTTTACTATTTGAAATTTTACTATTTATACCGTACACATCTTACCGGGTTGCCCCAGTGTTATGGAAAAATCTAGGTGTGAGGCTGCTCAGTCACCCAGCTCATCGGGCAGAGCCCGTGGGTCCTTGCGGAATAAAGGAACGATTCCAGCCAACCGGAGCAAATAGCTGTAGACCAAAGTTTATTGAGCAATAGGTTCAAAGAGGAAATTTGAACCCTGAGGATGGGGTGACAAAGACTTTTAAAACTTTCCCACCATATCCCAGAATACAGTTCGTACAGCATCATTGCTACATCACTGACATGTCACAAAAGAGGAGGGGTTAACTTTGGCAAACATGTCCAGACAAGTTCTTGGTACAAGATTAGCATAAGCAGACATGGCAGGGCAAGACTCAGGTATAAGATTAGCACAGGCAAACACCTCTGAAGTCCCACCACCCAAAGTACAATAGAACTTCATTTGCATGTCTGGCCCCTTGGTAAGTTTGGTGATGGGACTAGGCTTTCCTTGGCCAACAATCAGCTCAGCAATTGTCACCTCTGGGAACTTCCTGGAGTCCTTTTTCAAGGGGAAAATAGCTTTGGAATGGAGGGAACTGGCAAAGGAGCTGATATTATATTATTTTTAAAGCTAGGTAACTTCCGTGAGCTGTCAAATTGAAAGGATACATTTTTGTAATTTCTGTAACACCCAGCCACTCTGGACCGTTTCCGACATCTATAGAAACATAATAATACATCAAGCATAAAAAAACCTCCCTAAACAGGATTGCCTTCAGAAGGTTCAGGGGGTGACGGTGGGTCAGATAACTCTATACGCTCCAACATTTCTCCCATGTTCTCTTACAATGGCAATGGCATCCGTATGAAAGGTGCCGGAACTGAGTTCTGGCTGAGAAAAAAAGAATATAGTTATATTAAATTCTTTATATATTTGCATACACTTTGGTTCTCAAATTTAATCTGTTCCGGAAGTCTGTTCCAAAACCAAAGCGTTCCAAAACCAAGGTGCGCTTTCTCATAGAAAGTAGTGCAAAATGGATTAATCTGTTCCAGACTTTTAAAAACAACCCCGTAAACAACAGTTTAACATGAATTTTACTATCTAATGAGACCATTGATCCTTGTGTCTATATTCATTAATGAGAAATGCTTCAGGAGTAAACCCCAAGGTAAAAATCTGCTGCCTTACTGGAGTCCCTAAGATGGTTGGATGGTGCCTTAAACACCTCGTTCCAGCAACTCCTGCAGCCAAGCTGGTGCCAAACATATTGCTCTGCTTTCCTTTGGACCACATCAGCGAGGCAGCTGAGGACCTCTATAAACAATGCCCAGGCTTGTACCCTGGAAAGGGCACTTCAGTTTCACTTCACTCCCGGATATGAAATTCCATTGTCTTTCGAGACAGATGGGTGCCAACAATCCCCTATTAATCTAGGCTGTGTACACTTTTATGATTTAAAGCTATTCATTGGCTGAGAGCTGATTCACCAGTTGCGACAACAGCAAGTCAAGAGAGCCAACATGTTACAACGTGGCACCACCCGAATCCCATTCCACCCGCTGAAAGGGCAGGCGGAAGTACAGATAGCAGGATTTTCCCTAGCATTAATTCTGGGTATTGTATTCTTGGGAGAACAGCAATGACAAACCTAGACAGCATCTTAAAAAACAGAGACATCACCTTGCCAACAAAGGTCCGTATAGTAAAAGCTATGGTTTTCCCAGTAGTGATGTATGGAAGTGAGAGCTGGACCATAAAGAAGGCTGATCGCCAAAGAATTGATGCTTTTGAATTATGGTGCTGGAGGAGACTCTTGAGAGTCCCGTGGACTGCAAGAAGAACAAACCTATCCATTCTTAAGGAAATCAACCCTGAGTGCTCACTGGAAGGACAGATCCTGAAGCTGAGGCTCCAATACTTTGGCCACCTCATGAGAAGAGAAGACTCCCTGGAAAAGACCCTGATGTTGGGAAAGATGGAGGGCACAAGGAGAAGGGGATGAAAGAAGACGAGATGGTTGGACAATGTTCTCGAAGCTACCAGCATGAGTTTGACCAAACTGCGGGAGGCAGTGGAAGACAGGAGTGCCTGGCATGCTCTGGTCCATGGGGTCACGAAGAGTCGGACACGACTAAATAACAACAACATTGTGGAAAGTGGCTGAACTGGCCCAGGATCTGCTAAGCCCCTTTGCTGTCACTTGACAGCACTTGACCTAACTCTTCCGGGCTAATATAGTGCAAGCCAAGGGTTTGCACGCCCATCCCTCGCCTTCAGTCCCAGCCAGCATGAGCAGGGGGTCAGTCGATGCAGTAGTAGTTATGATGTTCTGCCATGCTGCCTGGCCAGTTAAGATTGCTCCGACACTTATTTCACCACTATGACCTCTCCCCCATTCCTCACAGCATCCTGCATTGCTGGGCTATTTTGTCACCATTCCTGGTTCTTTGTTCGTGCGATAATCTGATGTTGAAGCTGTTTATCTCAGCCTTCAAATTGTGTTCATGGGGAAAACAAATAGTGTTTCAAAAGAGAGTGGGCTGCCTTTGATCCTACGAAGGCTTCTATTGTGTGCAAACCAACCCAACTTAAAATATAACTAGTCATGTGACAGAGAACTGTGACTTTCAGTGACATGGCTGCAGTTTCTCATACTTTTTTTTTTAAAAAAAGCAACCTCTCTCTTAATTAAAACATTATAGGGTTAATTTTGGACCTCTTATTACTATGGGCTAGAGAAGTACTCCCCTACCTTTATGGAATGGTGACCCAAATGCATTAGCTGAGATTCCTGTATTGGAGGGGGTTGGACTAGATAACCCTTGGGGTCCCTTCCAACTCTATGTGGCTATGATTCTATGAAATTCACTTGGTGCGG
>JAXCMG010000034.1:444654-492442 GCA_034642415.1 Podarcis siculus
GCTCATTAAACACCCTTTGCCAAAAGTTTACAACCCCACCACATATGAGCGTAAGTCCCGGTTTCCTGACGTCCCCTCCAACATAACACCAATGTCTTTTGTCTATTTGATTTAGTCTTAGTCATTTTCTTTTATCCTTATAGACATCATTTTCACAGTGTGTTTCTCCCATATTTCCCCCCCCCCGCTTTGACTATTTATTGGAACTGTTAACTCCTTTCCCCACAATTCTTTTAGTTGATCTTGTTGATCCTGAGATTCTACTAATATTTTGTAAATTTCACTGGTATTCCCTTTCATAACTATATTTTCTTATTTATCTTCCCAGCACTATTTGTTTTAAGAAGGGTTGCCTCATTATTGCCTTAGCAATGGTTTTTGGAGATGGTGTTAACCTGTACCCAGTGGCTGAGGTGTGAAAGAAAAGGGATGCTGAGGATTAAAGACTCAAGATCAGCACTGAGTGTTGCTGAGCTAAGCTCCAATTGTCTGTTAACATTTTAAGTTTAACGTACATCGTAGAATCAAAGAAGTGCATCACAGAATCATAGCTTTGGAAAGGAGCGATGGATGATCTAGTCGGCATATGTAGCTGGGATCAAACCTGCAACCTTGGCATTTTCAGCACCCCACTCTAACCAGCTGAGCTATCCAGGCTGTGTTTTAATGCAATGTGTTGTTGGGAGTTTGGTGATGTCTGAGTCCCTTCTAATTCCTGGAACCTGCACGGGTTAATATCTAACGGAGGATCCCACGCTGAATTAGCCACACAATGATCATAACGGTCCCTAAATCTGGGTCCTTATTTTAAATACTGTTGCACACCACCCCCAATCTCTATGCAGCGTGCTTTTCCAAGGGTTCTGGGCGTTTACCCAGGGTTTGATCTCCTTGGAATGATGGTGATTTTAAACATACATCCAACTCGTGCCTACGATGGAGGGGCTCACAGCATCAACCCCCCAGGAGGTCTTGCTTCTCTCATACCCGATGCCTTGGATTCTAGCAGTGATCAAGTATGATACTGGCTATTGCAATTCTCACTACCAGCCAGGTGTGAGAGAGAGACAGACAGACAGACAAAGTCTTCCAAAGCGCACCGGCGCTGCTTCCTCCGTGCAAAACACAGCCTGATCCCGTGCGTTTTTACGCAGCAGCAGCAGCTGATCCCTGCGCCTAAAAGCGATGCTCACTCCTAAAGCGTTATCAATGATTTTCGCACTGGGGGCCCGTTCCCCGTCCCTTTCAGGGCACGATCCGCATCCCGCTTGCCCTTAGTACAGTACAGTGGTACCTCGGGTTACATACGCTTCAGGTTACAGACTCCGCTAACCCAGAAATAGTACCTCGGGTTAAGAACTTTGCTTCAGGATGAGAACAGAAATCATGCTCTGGCGGCGCGGCAGCAGCAGGAGGCCCCATTAGCTAAAGTGGTGCTTCAGGTTAACGAATTAAGTACTTAACCCGAGGTACCACTGTATACGGAATGAAGCAGCAGAAGGCGTGACACCCTTGGCGTGTCCCCCCCCCCCCCCCCCCCCCCCCGCCACTCCACCAAGCACTCAAAGATCTTAGGCAAGGCGCTTCTCCGGCGTCACCTTCAGGCCTGGCTGGCTGGCGCTGCAAGCAAAGGCTCCAGACGTCCTCTTTGCACCCTCCCCGGGTGCAGCCGGGAGTAGCGCCACGGTGCAAAGCGCCGTGCCGTGCAAACGAAGCTCTACAGCCTAATGTTGCATAAGGGAAAAATAAATAAATATGCCATTTCCTGCTGAGCTCATGCTTGCTTTCCCACCCACCTCGCCGGACGTATTTTTATGCTTTGTTTCCCTCCTCTCCCCCCCTCCAGCCAGCCTAATCCGCTCATACCATTTGCAAGGCAGCAGTGGGGGGAGCAGCAGCAGCAGCGACGGCGGCAGCTGTAACTGAGGAAGCCTCCTGCTCCACTAAGGAGCCAGCAGGTCCCATGGTGTAATGGTTAGCACTCTGGACTTTGAATCCAGCGATCCGAGTTCAAATCTCGGTGGGACCTCGTGGGGGACATTTTTGCCCTAAGTGAAATTTGGGGACCTCTTACTTAGGGCGACCAGGAGTTGCTCCGTCAAACCAGGAGCGGGGCGGGGGGAGAGAAAGGGGGCTGTATTTTGTGCTTGCAACAGGCATTGGTTAGCAGTGCGCATGCGCGCGGCTCTCGGGAGAAAGTGGAGGCTGGAAGGAGGAGAGGTGGCGAAGCGGATTCGGCGCTGCCCTTCCTTGGAGGCGCTTTAATGGAACGGCCGGCTCCCAGGGTCCCTTAGCAGCCAAGAAAGGCAAACGAGCTCGGCTGCAGATGGGCAATGCTATGCACGTCCAGCAAGCGCGCTCTTGCTTCGTGCACGCGCCTGCTAATGTTTTGGCGCTGCGTTTTTGCAGGCGGGCAATGCTTTTGCAATTCGATCACTGGATAGAGACCTGCGCCCCCGCCAGCCCTTTTTATTATGCAACTGCCCGGGAGCATCATTCCATAATTTTGCGTGCGTGCGTCGTGCTGCAAAAGAGAGATTTCAGTAGCTTGGGGGCAAGGCAGAATCCGTGCATATAGGGCTCTGCCAATGGCTACTGGCCACGAGGGAGGTCCGAATGCCAGTAGCGTTGCGGGCGGGGAGAGGGTACGAATTGTTGGGAGTTCGGTCTTTGTAGCATCAGAAGTGCAGAACGATACTGATTAGGCTTGCTGGTGGAAAGAATGGAGAAACATAAGGTTTATTCATTTCGTCCATGATATGATTATCTTCCATCTAGTCATTTTGACACTTTGGCACCCTGTTTGCAAAATATAACAATTCCAAAATACAGAGGTGCTTTCACTTTCGCAAGACTGAATATACAGTGGTACCTCGGGTTACATACGCTTCAGGTTACTGTACATATGCTTCAGGGTACAGACTCCGCTAACCCAGAAATAGTGCTTCAGGTTAAGAACTTTGCTTCAGGATGAGAACAGAAATCGTGCTCCAGCAGTGCGGCAGCAGCAGGAGGCCCCATTAGCTAAAGTGGTGCTTCAGGTTAAGAACAGTTTCAGGTTAAGAACGGACCTCCAGAACGAATTAAGTTCTTAACCCAAGGTACCACAGTATTGATGTCAACCCCCAAAATGTATTTTCTATGGTTAAGTTTTTACCTTGATCTTCAGTACATTTTATTTTATTGCTATGGCTGGTGGCTGACGCAACTAAGGATTCTCTCTCTCTCTCTAAGCTAAGGTTTATTACTCCTGAGTAAGCAAAGCCATCCCGAGGAGGAGCTTACATGTGTCCATCACGGTGCCATGAAGTTAACAGAAGGGAAGGGCAAATCCATACCAGACACTTAAAAACACATCCAGCACACACTTGAGGCGAATCTTGGGATCTGTAGTTTGTTAAAGGGTGCTGGGAACTGTAGCTGCGTGGAGAGTTCGCCACAGCTTGCATGCTTCTGAATACCATGAGACCACAGGTTCGGATCCTGCTTGATGTTTTCCCACAGGCGTCCTGTTTGCCACTGTGAGAACAGAATGCTTGACCACACGAGCCACTGTCCTGATCCAGCACTGTTCTTCTGTTGTCTTGTTTTATATTAAACTATGTAATTCATTAGGGACAGCGCCTAGGACTTGCCGATCAGAAGGTCAGCGGTTTGAATCCCCGCAACGGGGTGAGCTCCCGTTGCTCTGTCCCAGCTCCTGCCAACCTAGCACTTGGAAAGCACGTCAAAGTGCAAGTAGATAAATAGGTACCACTCCGGCGGGAAGGCGTGTGCTGCTCTGGTTCGCCAAAAGCGGCTTAGTCATGCTGGCCACATGACCCGGAAGCTGTACACCGGCTCCCTCGGCCAATAAAGCGAGATGAGCGCTGCAACCCCAGAGTCATCCGCGACTGGACCTAACGGTCATGGGTCCCTTTACCTTTAGCTTTTATGTAATTCATTAAGGAAGGTGACGTGTGGCAAAATAGTGTTGAAAATGGGTTGTTTTTCTACGTTGCTGGATGATAGGTTTTACTCCTTAAATAAAGATGAAGTTGCTCAAAAACAGCTGTTTGTGAGTGTGCGAACACTTCGTGGGGGGTTGCAAATGAAGGGCCTTTAATTATGGACTCTGGCCACATGGGGGCACACCTCTCTGTGCTAAAAGGTTCACCGAAGGAGAATAAGATAGACTCGCAGAGGTGGCCAAACTTGGCCCTCCAGCTGTTATTGGACTACAACTTCCGTCATCCCTAGCTAACAGGACCAGTGGTCAGGGATGATGGGAATTGTGGTCCCTAAACAGCTGAAGGGCCAAGTTTAGCCACCACTGTAGAGTGACATAACGGTAAAAAAGAAAAATATGGAAATAAACTGGGCTACTAAAAAAAGAGATTTGCCAAAGGCAAAATACAGTAAGCTGATATTAAAAGACTACAAGGAAATAAGGCATCACTTAACAGGGTGGATTCAGTATCGCCAACTAAATGAAGTGTTCAAGGCAGATAAGAAAAGAGGCTTTCCAAATGAAATCTTATTACTAGACAAAGAGTTATTACAAAATAAGACCTGAGCAGAAGATGGAGGTGCTCACATATTAAGCCCTGCCCCCCAAAATCTTGTTTGTCTCCCCCAGCCTTTGCAGCATAGATGCCAACTTGCTGGATGCCCGAGTACCCACAACATTCCCAATGAAGGGGCTAGGCACCCACAAATTTCAGTGCCAAGGCTGTACATGCTGCATGGCACCCATGGCCCCAGGCACCCATTTTCGCAGGGCAAAGTTGACACTCCTTTTTTTGCAGGACCGTCTTTCCAGTTTCCAGATCGCTCACACAGCAAATCTCCAGCTTAGCTGTCTGTTTTTGTTGTTTCTCACATGCAGTTGTTACAACCCATCTCACTCCTTGGAAATCCTCCTCAGGGCACTCGAAGTAGCCAGCTGGCCTTTGTCCTAAAAGAAACTTGCCTGGCCAGTCCTCCATCCTCCCCCAAACTCATAACAGTATCAGGTCCCACCACCTGCTGGCAAATAGAAGGGGAAGAAATGGAGGCAGTGAGAGATTTTACTTTCTTGGGGTCCATGATCACTGCAGATGGTGACAGCAGTCACAAAATTAAAAAGACGCCTGCTTCTTGGGAGAAAAGCAATGACAAACCTAGACAGCATCTTAAAAAGCAGAGACATCACCTTGCCCACAAAGGTCCGTATAGTTAAAGCTATGGTTTTCCCGGTAGTGCTGTATGGAAGTGAGAGCTGGACCATAAAGAAGGCTGATGGCCGAAGAATTGATGCTTTTGAATTATGGTGCTGGAGGAGACACTTGAGAGTCCCATGGACTGCAAGAAGATCAAACCTCTCCATTCTTAAGGAAATCAGCCCTGCGTGCTTACTGGAAGGACAGATCCTGAAGCTGAGGCTCCAATACTTTGGCCACCTCATGAGAAGAGAAGACTCCCTGGAAAAGACCCTGATGTTGGGAAAGATGGAGGGCACAAGGAGGAGGAGGTGACAGAGGACGAGATGGTTGGATCGTGTTCTCGAAGCTACCAGCATGAGTTTGACCAAACTCTGGGAGGCAGTGGAAGACAGGAGTGCCTGGCATGCTCTGGTCCATGGGGTCATGAAGAGTCGGACACAACTAAACAACAACAAGGCAATTCAGCAAAAATATGAGGATTCAGGAAATTATCTCAAAAATGTGGGACATCAACATTTGCAAGAGAGCATTTTTGAGAGTAAATTAGTTCTCACTGCATCATGGATTCTTTTGACCCTTCGGTTGACCTGAAGGTCTGTGGTTAGGCAGCCAAAGAAAGGTGTCTGTTGGCCTCCCTGCTAGTTTGGTCGCACTAGGACAGCCAGGAGCCCCCACAAAGTTCTGGAGAATGAATCAAATAGTGAAGGCCCCAGACTTCTGACTGTGACCTCAGTGCTTCCTGCATTACAGGAAATCTTCGGGGAAGAATCCAAAGGCAAACAGGAAAGGCCTAGAAGCCCAAATCCCTTTAAAAGCGATTATGCCATTCTGAAATAGGCTATAAAGTACATAGCTTGGTTTAAGTAGGTCACCTGTTTTACAGAAGGAGAAGAGCCCTCGACCTCGCAATGTGTATCTGACCCTTCAATTTTTTTTTAATTAATGTTCCTCAATGGATGGGCACACTCAGATTTTATGGAAAACCATATCACTGATCTAGAGACTCAGGCAAAACAGATTGCCGACATATTGCACTGCCTGTGGAGACAGAGGGTGCTTCCAGGTGGCCTGTTTATTGAGCGCTCATCCTGATTTAGTTTTCAGGGAGATTAGACAGTGTAGGCCATTTAATGGGCATTCATACTGGTTTGTTTGTGAGGAGGTTAGATGACCATGAAGTCAAAAACAAGGGTTGCCCTGCACTTTCTGCTGCATTTCCCCGTCACTTTCCTTATCGGAAGAAATCTGATCTTTGGGAGAAGCAGGTTTGTTGTACAACACCTCCCAATCAAGTGTAATTGTGCAACCTTTGGGATAACCAGCCTCATAGCTAACATGTGTAAGTCTTTCTTAATGCATGAAGGGGTTAAGATCATAGAGCAGGCTTCCTCAACCTCGGCCCTCCAGATGTTTTTTGGCCTACAACTCCCATGATCCCTAGCTAGCAGGACCAGTGGTCAGGGATGATGGGAATTGTAGTCTCAAAAACATCTGGAGGGCCAAGGTTGAGAAAGCCTGAAATAGGTAATCAGGCCTATTCTCTCCCAGCCTATCAGAGAAGCTCAATGTGTAAACAGGTCTGAGCTTGTTGCTCCAAGTTCAGACTGCATGGCTTTAACAAGCCTTTATTGTGTTCCTGTACCAATAAATTAGGAAATTTCACTATTGTAACCAAGGCAAGTTTTACATCTTTTTCTTTTCTGAATGCTGTATGGAAAAGCACATGAATCTGACCTTTGGAGGATTTGTAAGTAAACCATGTTTAACTTGCCAAACATGCACTGCAGTCATTTTCTGTGCTAGGAGAAGAGGAGAACTTTGGGAGGAACTTTGAAGGGCCTATTTTAAAGGTATAACAGCCTATATTTCCATGCTTTGCTTTACCACGCTGCATATTTTGTGACTTTAAATCTCTGCGGGGGTTCTCTCACCAAATAGTACTTGCCCCAAACATGGGATCTATGAATTCTTCCTTTCTGTATTGTTTTTTCCTTGAACCAACACAACCTGAATTTGTTGGGATGTGCTTGAATTCCACCCAAACACAGAACAACCTGGAAGCATTGCCTGAGGTACTCCTGAGGTATTCATCTTGGGGCACCAGCAGCAATGGGAACAGGCCTAAATTGCATTCAGTGGATCAGGGCGTAGATGGTTAAATGGTGAGAGCCTTTTTCTTACACCCCCCCCCATACATTTAAAAGAACATTTAAGCCACATCCCCCCTGCAAAGAATTCTGGGAATTGTAGTTTGCCCCTTACAGAATTGTGTGTACAATTCCCAGCACTCTTAACAGTTCCCAAGTTTCTTTGAGGGGGGAAATATGCTTTAAATGTACAATGTTTATGCACATTTCTGAGGTGAAATAAGTGTATTTGACAGTGACAATTCCCCCCCACGGAACCCACATTTGTCCCCTTGGAATTTCTCCTCACCGCCCTCCACTTTTCCTGCCTTAGATATGTTTCTCCAATAAATGCTTGATTTGAGCTTCAAAATAAATAAACGAATCAAGAAATTCAAATTAGGCCACATCCAATGCTGCACACAAAGATCTGCGTTTTTAATTACAAACAATTAGGTTATTGTATTTTGCACTCCACAATACAACTGACCATTCAAAATCTGACCTTAAAGCTATCGTTATTTTACAAGACAATTATATGTGGTGATGCTGTGTAAAGAATAAGCCTCATTACTTTTAGAAAAAGCGATGGCAATTATTAATCTTTGACGATAATTATGGACAATAGGCGGGGGCTGTGTTGTTTCATCTCTTTGTTAATGTGCTCAGTGTTAATATTCATTTGTCTCACTCCATATATGACATCCCCCCTGAAGCAAGGGTATGAAAGTAAGAATAAAAGCTGGCAAACTGTTCAGCGTTAGACTCCTACAGCTGTTATAAAAGCTCTATAGCCAGGAGGCTCTGAAAACTCATGAACAGGAAAAGCTTCTATGGGGTGGTTTGGAAGAAAGAAATGGCCGGAGGGGAAAGGATTAGGCAAACACACCTTGGAGCATTTTTCTTTTCCAAATTGCCCCCTCCTCGTACTGTGCAGATGTCATAAAGACTGTGAAACTCAAGAAACTCATGAAGAGAAAAAAGGAGTTGTGTGTATGACTTGACACAGAAAAATGTTCGGAGGGGGAAGGATTAAGCACACAACTGCCGAAACTCTTCTTTGGGCTTTAAAAGTGCCTTAAATGTACGGTGTGCACAGAGCCCCTTACGTCACAAATGTGGGTTATAAAATCTGTAAATGTGTGGAGAACCCTCCCCCCCCTAGAAAGGGCAATTGACCCACAGAAAAAAGTCAGTGGGAGGGTGCAGCCAATGGTGGGTGGAATCATGGCCAGAAGTGGGCAGAGTTTGAAGCACTACATGCTTTCATTGCTCTCTCTGTCTCTCTTGTATCCCATCTCTGCAAGTTACATGAAACTAGGCCAAGGGCTTCAGATCCCCCATCCCAGCTGTAAAAGACACTCACTTCTTAAGTAGAAGCATCCTACACAAAGACCACTTTCCTTTGCCTACCATTTTTCTCTTGGAAAGCTAGTAAAAAACAACAACCAAACACATACAAAATAATACGCCAATCGAACTCAAAAAAACTAAGCCAGCAATTAAAACCAGGCTTCTCTGGGAAACTGATGATGTATTTACAAAATGGGAATTTATTTTATTTATTCAATTTATATCCCATCCTTCCTCTCGAAGCAACCCAAGGAATTGAACGTGAGGTCCTAAAAGAGATATTGTCGTCTTCCATTTTTTCTTTTGGAGGAGATCACTTTCCAATTCTTTTGTTCTATGTGAAACTCCAGCAAAGGAGTCCTACCCCCGCCCCCCCGGCAGAAGATCATTTACACTCAGTTACGCTAGACAGATTCTTACAGTCCTGGTATTTCTCGTACAAGGACACAACAATGATCTTTCGGCGGGGCCGGGGTCAGCTTATTATACAGCCTCCCTTCTCCTTGAACGGGTTTTTGTCTTCTGGAACACCTTTTAAGAGAGGGTCTTCTCCAGCCATGGATTCTATATAATCCTTGAGTTCTTTTGCTGTCTTCGAGACCTGTGTGAGGAGGGGAAAAAATTAGCATCATCACTGTGGCTCTGTGGTCTGGCCTAAAACTTTTTGGTACCTGATCTCTCCTGGAGCGATTCCTAGACATGTCTGGGAAAACCTGGACAAATGCAGCCCTACCCATAACAGATTTAGGGGGACATGGGGGGAGAGGGAGGGCAAGTGCTACTGTGCAGCCAAAAGTCTTTGCACCAGTGGATCTACTTTGTTGACTACCACCCCTCAATGTGACCAATTTCTGAATAAAGCTGTCGTGTGAAAGCATGCAAATTGGTGGGGGCCGGCTCTACCATTGGACAGAGTGAGGTGGTGAATGGTTAGTTATTTACTTTACCACTTTGCTTTTTTTAACTGCTGGAGAGGGAAGAGGGGTACTTGTGGGATTTTCTGCCTGGGATACCAAAAATAATGTGACAACGCTTTGGTGCTCTGTACCTTGAATCTAGGAAGGGGGTGAAGCCTCTTTCTGCTCCTCCTAATTTTGGCAGCAAAATGTCCTGGGCCAACACAATAAAGTAATAACTAACAGACTCATCCCACTGGCAAAAGTCGGAAATCTCAATTTCAAACTCTTTCAGGGTTTTGTATAGCCAAGTACTGAACTCTGGTGTGTGTACAAATATTCAGCATATCCCGCTGGCTGGAAGCAAAATCCTCACTGATGTTGTCTTCATGGGTGGTATTCAATGCAGGGCCTACTCAGAGGAGACCCATTCAAGTTAATGGACACAACCAACTTAGGTTTGTTAGTTTCAATAGGCCTATTCTGAGTAAGAGTTAATTAATTGAATACCACCCCATGTGTCTTGCTACTTGAATGTTTGAAATACTCAAGTAGCTGTCTTGTTGAAACAACCTATAGTCTTTGCACTATTACATAATACAGGGCTCCGTTCAACAGGAACATCTGCTGCGCAAGACAAATTAAATGTTTGGGAGCTGTGAAATACTGTTGTATCCTTGCATAGCTCCCATTTATTTCAGTGGGCCTTGTGCAGGAGAACTTCTCAGTGGCTTATGCTTGCTTCATTTGATCATAGCCAGAACTGAACAACCTCCTCTTTCCACCTGACAATTTGTGCTGTTTAACTTAAAAGAGGGACGTGGGTGGCACTGTGGGTTAAACCACAGAGCCTAGGGCTTGCCGATCAGAAGGTCGGCAGTTCAAATCCCCGCAACGGGGTCAGCTCCCATTGCTTGGTCCCTGCTCCTGCCAACCTAGCAGTTCGAAAGCACATCAAAGTGCAAGTAGATAAATAGGTACCGCTCTGGCGGGAAGGTAAATGGCGTTTCCGTGCGCTGCTCTGGTTCACCAGAAGCAGCTTAGTCATGCTGGCCACATGACCCGGAAGCTGTCTGTGGACAAACGCCAGCTCCCTTGGCCAATAAAGCGAGATGAGCACCGCAACCCCAGAGTCGGCCACGACTGGACCTAATGGTCAGGGGTCCCTTTACCTTTTACCTTAACTTAAAAGAACGTGTGCACGTTAGGGCTGTATATACACCATACCTTTAAAACACACGACATCCTCCAAAGAACCCTGGGAATGGTAGTTCCGCCCCCCTCCCAAGGAGTTACAATTCCCAGCCCCTTTAAATTGCATTTCCCACAATTCTTTGTATTTAAATGCACGTTGTCTGTGCAGCCTGGTACCAGTTGGCCAGCCAGCATAAATATTTTGTCTCATAGCTTTTGGGAATCATTACCATTTGTCTTTCAAGCTTCACTTCCTTTTTCAGCTGGTCTATTTCCATCTTTAGGAGCTCTTTCTCAGTCATATCCTGGGCCATCGTGCCCTGAAATCCAAAGACAAATCCATATTAGCCAATCTCACGCAGCCCCTCTGGCAGAGACAAATAAGCACTCATTTTCAGGTAGTGACATCAGCGAAAGCTCCATTCTGGGGCAACTGACAACTTGTGGCGGGGGGTGATTTTTGCTGGGTCCTTAGCAATGGGGAAGGTTAAACTCCTCCTCCTGCACAGCCCTGTGGTATCTATTTAAAACTTTAAAAACTGTGCCCATCAACAGATTGTAGTATTGGCCACTATGTTTGGTGTGTCTGCTTATGCCATAGATATTGCTTGCTCCCTACATGAAGTCATGGCAGTGAAGATTCACAAAGAACCTTAATCAATTAGTTAAGCAGCTTATTCAACCAGCCACCATATGCCCTTCACTTTGTTCGTTGCAAAAGTTGGGTGACTTAAACAAGGGACTAAGAAGGTATGATGCCAACAAAGGTCTGTACAGTAAAAGCTATGGTTTTCCCAGTAGTGATGTATGGAAGTGAAAGCTGGACCATAAAGAAGGCTGATCGCCGAAGAATGGATGCTTTTGAATTCTGGTGCTGGAGGAGACTCTTGAGAGTCCCATGGACTGCAAGAAGATCAAACCTCTCCATTCTGAAGGAAATCAGCCCTGAGTGCTCACTGGAAGGACAGATCCTGAAGGTGAGGCTCCAATACTTTGGCCACCTCATGAGAAGAGAAGACTCCCTGGAAAAGACCTTGATGTTGGGAAAGATGGAGGGTACAAGGAGGAGGGGACGACAGAGGACGAGATGGTTGGATAGTGTTCTCGAAGCTACCAGCTTGAGTTTGGCCAAACTGCGGGAGGCAGTGGAAGACAGGAGTGCCTGGCGTGCTCTGGTCCATGGGGTCACGAAGAGTCGGACACGACTAAACGACTAAACAACAACAACAAGAAGGTATGCATCTGGGAAGCAGAAAAAAATAGGGGGGAATTATGGACAACCCCACTGAAACTCTGGACGATGTCTCCACGCGTCGTCTTGGCTGTGCTAAGATGCTCAGAACATCCCTTTGTTGCGATGTTCTCAAGTGGAGAATCTTCTGTTTTGAAGAATCTGCTTGGTCCAAGTCTGGAACGAAAAGTGAACTCCACAAAAGAGATAGCAAAAAAACATGAAGATGCCTGTCAATACTTAGCGCCTCTGGGACAGTAGACTGATGATGGAAGTTGGCAGTCGAACACAAACAGGAGGGCTGCTAGTTCCCCGTCTCTGAAATGTGTGACTCTCCCTCTGTAGTCTGGATGGAACAGGCCAGGATGGTACAAGCCAGGAACAGTTAGGCCGATCCATTGCTTGTACAGGTAGAGCTGAGTGAGCAGTTGAGTTCTGTGATCTTTCTAGTCGCTGTAACTGCTACACTGCATTGGCAAAATCCCATTTTTAATAGGATCATAGAATTGTAGAGTTGGAAGGAAACCTGAGGGTCATCTTGTCCAACCCCCTGTCATTCGGGAATCTCAGCTAAATTATGTATAGATACATGACAGATGGTTATCCAGCCTCGACTTAAAAACCTCCAAGGGATTGTTTTATTGTGTTTTAATTAGAGTGTATTTTTAATTATTGTATAATTATATTACTGTTGTGCGAATGGTTTTTAAAAATATTTTGTAGACAGCTCAGAAGCTTGTTTTGGCATTAAGCAGTATATATATTTTTTAAAATAATATTTATTGAAGTTTAAAAATACAACAAAACAGAAAAAGAAAAAGAAAAACAACAAACAAACATATCAAGAAAAACAAAAACAATCAAACAGCAAAAAAGAAAAAAAAGAATACAGAAAAATAAATTAAACCTTATTAACTTAAGTTCATTGGCTTGTTTCTTTGACCTCCTCCCGCCTCCCTTTTTTGTATTCTGCTTCGGTTAATTATTTCAGCAAGTTCTTTCCATCTTTCCCAAACTGTTAACCAATAATTTATCTTGACATAATATAATTTTACTTTCCCTCATTCCTTCGACAGTCTATTTATCTTAAGTCCTTTATAGTATTTCTACAAAAGTCACATAGCTTCTTTCCAGACTCCCTCTAAACTTCCTCAATTTTACTATATTTTTGTAAATAAGCCTTGAATTTCTTCCAATCTTCTTCCACCAACTCTTCTTCCTGGTCCCGGATTCTGCCCGTCATTTCGGCCATTTCCATAAAGTCCATCACCTTCATCTGCCACTCTTCCCGGGTGGGTAGATCTTGTGTCTTCCAATATTTTGCAATCAGTATTCTTGCTGCTGTTGTAGCATACATAAAAAAGTTCTATCCTTCTTTGACACCAATTGGCCGACCATGCCCAAGAGGAAGGCCTCTGGTTTCTTCAGAAAGGTATATTTAAATACCTTTTTTATTTCATTATAGAAGCATTAAGCAGTATAATGACGACGAAAATAATTTATATTGGTGAAAAATCCCCACGCTGTTGTTAATATAATAAGGGAGCAGTAAGTGGCAAAAACTATTGTAGATGCCCGTTTGAAATTCCAAATTAAGGTAGACCAATAAAGGCTTCAGTATCAGGCAGAGGCAAGTATTTGGCTTTAAGGCAAAATCAGTGCAGCGTCCAACAAGCTCCAAGCTTCTGAGCACAAGAGGTCAATTCCTTTCTCAACTCTCCAGAAAAATTTCAGCCAGAACCAAACAAACTATCTTGCTGTGGCTTCCATTAGGACAGACAGACCCAAGCAGGGTAAGAATCCCATTTCTCTGCTAAGGGCTGTTTAAACAGTTTGAATCACCCTGTCCTGAATTAAAGAGGCACTGCAAAGTTGTTGTTGTTGCCAGTTTAAGGAGTCGGTAATGTTAGGGGTTGGGGTTAGGTAGTGAAATAATTGCCAGTCCTGTATCCTAACTTTCAGAGTTGAAATGACTGACCCGCTTCTTCTAAATGGAGCAAAACAACATTTTGCTGACCTTGCTGCTATTTCCATGCAAAAGTTAAGAAGTTGCCCTTTGCTAGAGTTTTCTTTTTTCCACCCATAAGCCCCAAAGCGCTTTATTATCGCTAATGAAATAAGCCTCTCCAACCCACAGCGAGGAAGGCAAGCCTGATCTGTATTTTAGAGACCCATAACCTGGCAAGCGGATTGTTATTGTGGCTTCTCCAAGGTCATGAAACAAAAACAAGTCAAAGTTTTGGGACCTGTTTGCCCCCAAATTTCTCCCATCGTAACAGCTGCAGAAAAACACCAGCCTCTGATGATAGTTCTGGTCCACTTTGGCCCCTTCTGGGCTGCAAATGCGAATAAGTGATGGATAAAGAATAATACATAATGCTGGATTCAGATTTTGTGGAACGGCTAAAGTTGGAACTAGGCTGAAATCAGTGGCATGAATATATTGTTATAGGATTTTTGTTGGGTGTGTGTGTGTGTGTGTGTGTGTGTTTGTGTGTGTGTCAGTTTGGATGATATATTTACATAACCTCCAAAGCTGTGGTTTTGTATTTGCAAGATGAGAACCTATTGTAGAGGTCTAAACAGTCTCTTTGTTCTGTTTATGGTCCTGGCTGAGCCTATTTAGGATCCTTTTTACTTGTCTAAAGAGTTGATCAAACAGAGATGTGTTGCCAGTGGAAGAGTTAGGCCTTTCCCCACTCACCTGGCTGGACACTCCTTCATGCTAGGTGTGGGAGAATAGATCACGGGGAATCTGGGCTAGTCTCATATGGAGCTGTGAAGACACAGAGACTTGGCTTGCTCTCTGTGCTGCAACCAAAACTATGGTTTGGGGAGGGCTCCCTAGAAACGGAATGGTCAAGGCCAGGTTCAGAAACACTCCCAAAATACATGTCTGTGATTTCCAGAGCAATATACTACTCCATACAGAACAACTTGAATCTCAGTTCCCAGATTGACTGTTCTACTGACCCAGGCACCTCTGTCTTGCCAGAATCCAGTCCACTGCCACCTCCACTCTGCACTCAGAAGCAGGTTTCTGGAGAAGGGCCTCCCGTACTAAGTGGTTATGAGGTACACATGCACAGGTTGATAGGAGAGCCCCATGTTTCTTATGTTTATTCACATGGTGCTTCGCTCATGCTTTGCTCTGATGTTCCTGTGATTCACTGACTTTGGACCACGCTTTTGAAGCTCGGGCCTCTTCTGCTCGCCAGACTGGCACAAGTGTACTCGGTCAACACAATGAGGATAATTTAGGCGGTAGAGATAGAGGAGATCCTAGCTCATGACACTATGCAGCAATACTCTTAAGATCTCCACCTGATCCACATGATACAGCCTTCTCCAATTTGGTGCCCTCCAGATGTTGTTGGATGTCATCTTAAGTCGTCCTAGATGTTGGGGGCATGTTTTGCTACTGCCAGACAGCACTGGCTCTCAGTTTTCTTTCTGGGCCCAATTCATGGTGCTGGTTATGAAGTTTAAAGCCAGTGTGGTGTTGTGGTTAAGAGCAGTAGACTCATAAGCTGGGAAACTTGGTTCGCGTCTCTGCTCCTCCACAAGCAGCTGTTGGGTGACCTTGGGCTAGTCACACTTCTCTGAAATCTCTCAGCCCCACTCATCTCACAGAGTGTTTGTTGTGGGGGAGGAAGGGAAAGGAGAATGTTAGCTGCTTTGAGACTCCTTCGAGTAGTGATAAAGCGGGATATCAAATCCAAACTCTTCTTCTTCTGCTGCTGCTGTAAAGTTTGGAATCAGGATACGTGATGGTCCACCTGCTCCCATATGAACTTGCCCTAGTACTAAGATCATCAACAATTCCCTGCCCAACTGGGTCTACCTCACCCCATCCTTGGTTGTCTTCTGCTGCAGTGTGAAGATCATACTATTTTTTTTTAGGAAGGCCTTCAATTTTCTGTTCTCTTTGATTGGTTTTACTCTTGCTGCTTTGTTTCATCTTAACTAATGACGATTTTACTGTTTCTATTGCATTTCACATTTAAAATATTTCTAATTGTGTTCATGTTTCTTTTTCTGGCAGTCCTCTCGAACTTCCAGACTCTTGGGTTGGAGTATTGCTTAGAGAATTTTGTTGCTGCTGTCAATATTATTTTGTGTATCTTTGGTTGTGTACTTTTTGATGTGTTTTATTTATTATTTAGGACTACTTTTGTTAAGTTTGTAATTGTGTAAACCTTTTTATGTTGTAAGCCGCTTTGAGCATAGTTATGGAAAGAAGGCATACCAATAAAATGATGATGATGATATAAATGTTTTAAATGAATTTCAGCACTGTCCTTTGCCCGTTTACTCAGAGGTCAGTCCCACAGCAATCAGTGGGGCCTGCTTCTAGTAAACGTGTGTTCCTGCCTGAATGATTGATTGAATGAATCCTGAATCACTGCATAGGCTGGTTGTAGATTTCATGACTAAATTAGGGATTCAGTAAATTTTACTGGACGCGGGTGGTGCTGTGGGTTATACCACAGAGCCTAGGACTTGCCGATCAGAAGGTCGGCAGTTCGAATCCCCGTGATGGGGCGAGCTCCCATTGCTCTGTCCCAGCTCCTGCCAACCTAGCAGTTGGAAAGCATGCCAGTGCAAGTAGATAAATAGGTACCACTCTGGCGGGAAGGTAAACGGCGTTTCCGTGCGCTGCTCTGGTTCGCCAGAAGCGGCTTAGTCATGCTGGCCACATGACCTGGAAGCTCCCTCGGCCTATAGAGCGAGATGCGTGCCGCAACCCCAGAGTCGGCCACGACTGGACCTAATGGTCAGGGGTCCCTTTACCTTTAAATTTTATTGCCCTTTCAATAGTATTAGATGGTTTTGCCAAAAAACCCATCAGATTTCATACGAAGGTGTGTTCAGCAAGGATGTGAAGGAAGATTGTTGAAATCAGTTTGTCTCCTCTTTAAGGCAAACCATTGTATTGGTGAATGAACCAAATGCTACAATCTCAGAGGAAAGAACAAGGCAATTTTTCAAAGTGGTTTAACAACCGATCCCTCTTCCCAGAGAACTCAGGAAATTGTAGCTCTGTGAAGGGAATAGGGGACTCCTAGCAACTCTCAGCACCCTTAACAAACTCTTTAAAGTGGCATGATACTGCTTTAATTGTGCAATGCAGATGGGATCTTAGTTAAGTTGCTAAAATTTAGAGCATTTACATTAGAACACAAGCTCAGAACACTGACTTTCAAGCTGTGTTACAGTGAACTCTTGAGTTTCTCAGAAGTTTAACAGGGCTCCCCACTGATCTTTGAACTTGCCCTTCTAACCACTGTCTCATATGGCTTTCTGATTTGAAGATCAGTAATGGCTGACAAAGTCTACTTCCTCAGCATTTGAATTATACTCTGGTTTTTTTTTTTTTTTAAATATGAATTTTAGTTATACACATTTCAATAGTTTTAGAAGCATTCTAACATTTCAGAACTCGACTTCCTTCCTCCTCTTTCTGTGGTTCCTTACTTTTCCTCTTTTTTTTTACATTTCCTGTGTATTCTAAATAAACTTATTCTTTTATTCATCTACTTTAAATATATGCTCTTATGAAACTGCAGGTTATTACAATAATCCTGCCAATGTCCTTATCTGTTTACAGTTTGTTTGTAAATATTCAATAAACCATTTCCATTCTTTTATTAAATTTTTGTTATCTTTATTTTTTATTTTTCTGGTAAGATTCGCCATTTCTGCATATTCCACAAGTTTTTATATCCGTTCTTTTGGATACAGTTGGGACCTTCTTCTTCCTTCCATTTTTAGGCAAATAACATTTTTGCCGCTGTAGTCACAAACATGTATAAATTTCTATACCGCTTAGGTAGTTCTATCCCTATAATTCCCCAAAGGAAAGCTGCTGGTTTTTTAATTTATTTTAACAAATGTTATTTTAAACATCTTTTTCAATTCATTATATATCATTTCCCAGTAAGCTTTAATCTTACTACAAGACCACCACATATGATAAAAAATACTTTTTCTCTTTGCATTTTCAACACTTATTTGATTTTGATTTATACATTTTTGCCAATTTACTCGGTGTTAGATACCATCTATATAACATTTTCATGTAGTTTTCTTTTAAACCACATCATGCTGTAAATTTTATATCTATTCGTTCCCATGCTTCCATAGCTATATTATAACCAATAGCTATTGTCCAATGTATTATTGAAGATTTTGCTTGCTCATCCTTTGTTTCCCATTCCAATAATATCTTATACATTCTAGACAACACTTTAACATTACATTCCAACAGATCTCTCTCCAATTCTGATATTTGTTCACCAAACCCTCGTATCCTATCTTTCTTAAATACTTCATTCAAGTGATGATATTGTGTCCCTGTTGTTAGCTTTCCTGATAAATCCTTAAATTCTTTTAATTTATACTCTCCTCCCTCTTGTTTTAATAAAGTTCTATAAGTTGTCCAACCTTCTATCATGTTCTTTTTTCTTTACCGCTATTGCTTCCAACGGTGAGAGCCAAAGTGATGTTTTCATCTCCAATAATTTTTTGCATTTATCCCATACTCTATACAATTTTTTCCTAATTATATGATTTGTAAATCCTTTATGTACTTTCACCTTTTCATACTACAAATAAGCGTGCCAAAAAAAAATATTATCATGACCTTCTAGATCTAAGATATGTGGATTCTCCAATGTCATCCATTCCTTCAACCAACAAAGACAAGATGCTTCATAATATAATCTCATATCCGGCAGGGAGAAACCTCCTCTCTCTTTTGCATCTATCAGTATTTTATATTTTATTCTTGGTGTTTTTTCCCTTGCCAGATATATTTAGAAATATCTTTTTGTCATACATTGAAACAACCTGTCTTGTTGATCACCGGAATTGTTTGAAACAAAAATAACATTTTTGGTAATACATTCATTTTCATAGTTGACACGGTATTATATTTTAAGACAACCAACAGGGATGAATGGGTGGAGGAACATCCATCCATTGGTTAAAAGGTGCAGAAAGGAATCATTTTAGTTATCTTCTTCTGTAGACATTGTAAGAACCAATCCCAACTCTCCAACCCCATAGGCTTTCCCCTTTCCCTGCAATTTGTCATGGGCACCATGCCTCCTTTCCTCTACTCTTGTACTGTTTTGCCATTGGGCCAAAATACTTAATCCAATCTGCACAGCTCTGTTCAGATAAACCAGCACTGCTTGTGCCAATGCCAAAACAGTTCCCATCTAATGCATTAGATGGAACTGATTTGGAAAGATCATACTAATCGTACTTGACATGTCGGCCCAATGTGTGTCTTTCCAAAGCTGTTCAAAACCAGTTTGTAGAACATGATTTCCTAAGTTGTATGGTGTTTGGGGTGTTTTTTGACCGTAAGTGAAACAGCGCCCCACCCTAAAAGCATTTCGAGGTCAAAACAATTCCTCATTTTCTCTTTCCCCTTCGCTCAACCAGAGTTTTGTCGTGAACCCAGCCACTGACAGCATCAGGGCAGAAGTACAGAGCTATAATACAAGGCCTCAGTCAGCAGAATGTTCAGGAAGGACCAAAATTTTGCTGTAAATGAAGCAAGACACGTGCTATCTAAAGAGAGGCCACAGCAAGACCGCCAAGTCCAGAGTCTAAAATTGCACAGCCAGACCCTCCAAGTGCCCCTATTTTCCAGGGACAGTTGCGGATTTACAGACACTCTCCCAGTTTCTGATTTGAGCCCGGAATGTCCTGCTTTCCCTATTTTCACCGGAGAAATGTTGGAGGGTAGGAGTTATGCAACCCCCCTGAGCCAAGGAGATAAGTGACTAGACAACCTTTAGAAGACGTCCAAAGACAGCCCTGTATAGGGAAGTCTTCAGAATGTTTTATGATGTTTTTATATATATTGGAAGCTGCCCAGAGTGGCTGGGGCAACCCAGTCAGATGGGTGAGTTATAAATAATAAAATTGTTGTTGCTGCTGAATAGGACACCCCTATTTTCATTGGAGAAATGTTGGAGGGTATGCAGTTGGACCTATTGACAGAAGAACTTCTTATGCTGCCTAGTGTAGAGCGTTTTTAGCCTGACCCTGGGAGTGACATCCACACAATAAATTTAAAGCACTCGTGTACTGCATTAGCAGTCATGGCTTCGCTCAGAGAATTCTGGAAGCTGTAGTTGGCTGAGGACATTGGGAATTGTCACCCTGTGAGCAGGGTCTCCTAAGAACTTTCAGCACCCTTAATAAGCGACAGTTCCCAGAATCCTTTGCAGGAAGCCATGACTGCTGAAGTACTGCTTTAAATGTATGGTGTAGATTTGCCCCCAAAAGAAGTGCCTGAAGGAAAGCATTCCAGTATACACACACACACACACACAAATATATATATATTTGTTGTTGTCGTTTAGTCGTGTTCGACTCTTCATCAGGACCTTGTTGGGTACTTAAAGGTCTCAGGGCACAATCCCACCACAGGAATGTGCATAAACATATAAAATGCCTCTGAGAATATTAAGATGGGAGGACGGCTAGGATCGCACCAGCCCTGCATTTTGCAGCATGGTGGGGATGAGGGCAAGGGCTGAATTTCCAATCCCAGGCTCGTTTTATACTTCCATGAATTTACAAGGGCTTGTGGAAACATTTCTGTCAATCGGCTCTCTGCCTCACTCAGCCACCCCTAATCCCAAAGCATAGCTATGGCTAGAGAAGTGAAGGCCTGGAAAAACTTCAGAAATTTCGGAAGGAGAAACGCAGGTCCCTGGCCAATTTTTTATTTTTTGGGGGGGTAACAAATAAGACATGGGGGAAACAGGAAAAAACCTCCAATTCCCCCCCCCCCCATAAGGCCTTCATATGCCTAGCTATGGCAAGGATGTGGAACACGAGATTTCATAGGCTTGCCTGTCGCCACATTGATGTCTTTTCTACATGACAAAGATTTGTGTGGTTTTTTGCTTAGTTTCAAAATAACTTTTAAAAAGCTACCCTTTCTAGGTATCACCTACCATCATTTTTGAGTCTTGCCCCTGACATTTTAGCAGCTGCTTGTTTTCTAACTTTTCAAACAGTTTACGAAGCTTCTCTGATGTATGAATTGATGGTTGAGTTTGCCGTCGTTTATTATTTTGTGTTGCCTTGGTTTCTGGTGTGTCTTGTTATCACTGTTAAATATTTTACAGGGTTTTCTTTTTCTTTTTCTTTTTAAGAAATCAAGCTGTTATTTATTATCTATATTACAGGGCAAGAAGTACATCAATCAATCAACCTTTTTATTCGACCGTCAGTCAGAAAAAGTACATTTGTCAATACACAGTTAAAACATCCAGGAAGATTTTAGAACTTAGCCAACACTAAAATGGGCTAAACAGATAGCCCCATAAGAAGTACATAAATAAATAAAATGCAAATAACTCGTTTTCAACCCCATCTACAGCACTGATGTACATTACTGAATGCAATGCATATTGTTGTATGTTCTGTGCCATGTTGGGAAGGCTTTTTCCTTTACAAAAAAAAAAGTCAGATGGGCAGCATATAAATAATAAAATCATCATCATCATCATCATCATCGGGGCATTGTGGCTTTTAATAGGCACTCCTCCCATCAAGGTGTGTGTGCATGTGCGTCTGTGGGCATGCATACCAGTGGCGCTAATCTTTCTGTCACACCACTTCCATTTCTCTTTAAAACCATCAAGCCATTGTCTTTCTCCACATCCAAAATCAGACCGTAGGAACCTGTATCTGCATGCAGGTTGCAGCAGGTAGATTTGACGTATAAAACTGCTACCCCAAATACCCTTAATGCAAACTCCTTCAAACTCCTCCCCCCCCCCCCAGTAAAATGTGCATAGGTCAGTGCTTTTTCCTTTAAAAAAAATGTTTAGGGGTACTCTCGTTTTGACTCAAGAAGATCACTATTTTATAGTACAAATCAGGAAAAATAAATACAGTAAATGGACAAAGATTCACAAAATGGTTAGGGGTATGTGTCTCCCCCTGCGTTCCCCCAGGAAAAAAAGCACTAGGTAAGGTGACCTACAGCAATTTTGTTTTCCCATCACAAGAGAATCCTGGTCTGTTCAAGGAGAGAACACCTACCTCTTTTGATGTGTTCCCCCCTCCAAAGCTCCACTGTGTTTTAGAGATACATTTGCCCGCGCTGGTGAGATGATGTCCTCTGCTGTGTCCACTTGTCGGCTCGAAGACGTCTTCGGTATTAGGTGGTGACTTGCTTTGGAACTGATTGTCTCCTGTCCTTAATCTGATAATAGACTCAGCAAGTTAAAACTGGTCAGGTGTTTTGACTTAACCTCAAACTCAGGGTAAGGGGGAAGAGGGGGGTGGAAGGAGACAACAGATGGCACATTTTTTGGGGGGGTGGGAAGCAGATCAATAGATCTATCTGCAGACAAACATTAAAATATTGCAAAATCAGACCTTGGGAATCCCTAACTCTGAATCCCCATGGTCTCTATAGCCATTCATGGACCACTGTGTTTTGGCTGCCACCCATTTACTGTAGAGCAGAGTTTCCCAAACCTGGATTCCAGCTGTTTTTTGGACTACAATTCCCATCATCCCTGAACACTGGTCCTGCCAGCTAGGGATGATGGGAGCTGTAGTCAAAAAGCAGCTGGAGACCCAAGTTTGGGAAACTCTGCTCTAGAGAGTCAGAGGTGCAACAACATTGTTGACTCAATCCCCAAACCTGTTTCCATTGCCAGGACCGACTCCACCTGGAAGAGACTAAGCCAGCCTTTACCAACCTTGTGTCTTCCAGATGTTTTGAACATGAACACTCATCAGCCCCAGCCAGCACAACTGTGCTGGCTAGATGGGAGGAGAGTTGTCCAAAACATCTGAAGGGCCAAGCCTGCATTACATAATGATGTAGGACAGGTGGCCTTGGAGCAAAACGAGACTGCATGCCCATCACCAGGCATAGGCAAACTTGGTCCTCCAGATGTTTTAGGACTACAGTTCCCATCATCCCTGACCACTGGGCCTGTTAGCTAGGGATGATGGGAGTTGTAGTCCCAAAACATCTGGAGGGCCGAGTTTGCCCATGCCTGCCCATCACCAATAAATAACTACGGCACATCGCAATGCAGCTGGGATCAGGAGGTAATAATAATAATAATAATAATAATAATAATAATAATAATAATAATTTATTATTTATACCCCGCCCATCTGGCTGGGTTTCCCAACCACTCTGGCCGGCTTCCAACAAAATATTAAAAACACAATAAAACATCAGACATTAAAAGTTTCCATAAATCTAAACCACAGAGCCTCCTGGGTTTGCTGATCAGAAGGCTGGTGGTTCGAATCCCCGCGGTGGGGTGAGCTCCCGTTGCTCGGTCACTGCTCCTGCCAACCTAGCAGTTCAAAAGCACGTCAAAGTGCAAGTAGGTAAATAGGTACTGCTCTGGTGGGAAGGTAAACAGCATTTCTGTGTGCTGCTCTGGTTCGCCAGAAGCAGCTTAGTCATGCTGGCCACATGACCCGGAAGCTGTGTGCAGACAAACGCCAGCTCCCTCAGCCAGTAAAGTGAGATGAGCGCCACAACCTCATAGTCGTCCACAACTGGACCTAACGTTCAGGGGTCCCTTTACCTTTACCTAAATAGGGCTGCCTTCCGATATCTTCTAAAAGTCAGATAGTTGTTTATTTCCTTGACATCTGGTGGGAGGGTGGCACCACTACTGAGAAGGCCCTCTGTCTGGTTCCCTGTAACCTCACTTCTCACAAGGAGGGAACCACCAGAAGGTCCTCGGAGCTGGACCTCAGTGTCTGGGCTGAACGATGGGGGTGGAGACTCTCCTTCAGGTATACTGGGCCGAGGCCACTTAGGGCTTGAAAGGTCAGCACCAACACTGGGAACCAATGTAGGTCTTCCAGGACCGGTGTTATGTGGTCTCAGCAGCCACTCCCAGTCACCAGTCTATCTGCTACATTCTGGATTAGTTGTAGTTTCCGGGTCACCTTCAAAGGTAGCCCCACGTAGAGCGAATTGCAGTAGTCCAAGCGGGAGATAACCAGAGCATGCACCACTCTGGCAAGACAGTCCGCGGGCAGGTAGGGTCTCAGCCTGCGTACCAGATGGAGCTGGTAGACAGCTGCCCTGGACACAGAGGACATGGACAGCTATGTGTCCAAAATGACTCCCAGGCTGCACACCTTGTCCTTCAGGGGCATAGTTATCCCATTCAGGACCAGGGAGTCCCCCACACTTGCCCGTCCCCTGTCCCCTCAAAACGGTACTTCTGTCTGTAGCGCCTGCAGGTGCAGAGGAATAGCTTTCAGGTAGGGATCAGCCCCAGACCTCTCTCTTTCTATTTTGGGTGGGGAGAAATTAACTTCAGAGACTGGCTCATGAACACCCAAGGTCAAATTCAAGTTGTTTTTGTGGGCACAGCATCCCTGTATGAGTTATCCTCCAGAGTTACTTAGAGGCTTAACGCAAGCAGAGTTGGATAGATGCAGTGGAGTAGCGTGGGTTGTCAGCACCCGGGGCAAGGCAAGTAATTTGCGCCCCCTAACCCGTGGATTTGCGCCCCCTAACCCGTGGATTTGCCCTAACCCCAGACGTTGCGCCCGGTGCGGCCGGCCCCCCTTGCACCCCCCACGCTACGCCACTGGATAGATGTCAAGGGGGCAGTGCTCTCTCTCTCTCTCTCTCTCTCTCTCTCTCTCTCTCTCTCTCTCCATGCCCTGGCCCAGCTGCAGCAATCTTCTGTTTCATTTGGTCTACTGATTAGGGATTTAACATCCGGAATATCTCAGCTCCCCTCCCCCTCGGAACATACTTGAGCACTGATTTCTTCTTCAGTGGAAACTAAGTGTACAAATCTCTGGGCACTAGGTTCTGTCTGGACCTCAGGGTCCAGCTACCTGTTGCTTTCATTGTGTGGTCAGCAAACAGACAGGATGATGATGATGATGATGATTATTATTATTAATTACTAGGGGCCAGCTCTGCTTATTTTCATCCAGACCGCAGTGTCTGGAGGCACCAAGACAGCAGCAAGGGGATGCACCAAGACAGCCATCCCACAACCTGGGGCTCTCCAAATGCTTTGGACTCCAACTCCCATCAGCCCCAGCCAGCATGGTCAATGGTCAGGAATGATGGGACTTTGAGTCCAGAAACATCTGAAGGGTACCATGCCAGGGAAGGCTGCACTAGGGGTTGCTTAGAAGTTCTCAGTGAAAATCAAACAAGAACCTAGCAGATCTACCCTGGGTGGACGTTTCATAATTTTGGCACCACTACAGAAAAGGCCCTGGTGGTTGTTGAAAGAGAAGTGGACCTCAGATGTGGATCTGATTCATTGTAGTACTGAATCAAATGTGTGAATACAGCGGTCTTCTCAACCAAGAGTCCTGAAGGACCAATCATTTACCCCACTCCCTCTTTCTTTCACCAATCCCTCTGACTCCCTTTACTAGCACTGGGCTTGATATATGTTCCTAAGGATTAGAAACATGTGCTCTTAAGTGACTTGGGAAGAGGCAATATCTCAGGTGCTATGAAAACCGTTAGGTACTGAAGTTCTCACCCTGGGCCAGCAGGGGGATACTGTAGACAGTTTTCACTCAGGTCCACATATGCAAATAAGGGATTGAAAGTGACGTTCAGTGATTGGATAGTTACAGAAAGTGGTTACAGTTGCATTATAATGGAGCTCTATATAAGCAGGCTGGCTAAACCCTTCAGTTCAGTTCTGTTCTGGCCTGTGAATAAACAAGAGCTGTCTGAAGAATCACTGTGTAGTCTGATATGTTCACCCACAACTTAACAAAAACAGAAGCTCAGTCCCTGCCAAAGCTAATCTAGAGATTATTATTATTATTAGTGCTATTTTTCTAGAAAGAGAGATGCCTGAACCCATCATGAACACCTCCTTCGTTCTCTTAGAATGGCAATGGCACCCACCTGAGAGGTGCCAAAACTGCTCCAGCGAGTTCTAGCTGGAAAAAAGCCTTACTACTACTACTACTACTACAGTGGTACCTTGGTTCTCAAATGCCTTGGTACTCAAATGCCTTGGTTCTCAAACGCCGAAAACCCGGAAGTAAGTATTCCAGTATTCGAACATTTTTCAGAAGCTGAACACCCGATGCGACTGTCAGCGATTGTTTCCGGGGTGCCTGCACCGATCAAAAGTTGCGCCTTGGTTTTCGAACATTTCTGAAGTCAAACAGACTTCTGGAATGGATTAACTTGGGCGCTTTTCTTTTTGCTATTTATTTTGTGTTTTTGTTTTTGAGGCTTTTTCGGTTAATATGTTTTTGTGACTGTGTGGAACCCAGTTCAGTTACTGATTGATTGATTGATTGATTGATTGATTGTGTGACTGCGGAAATGGATAAAAGCCTCCCATCCAAACAATGACTATCATCAGTGCAGGTAAGAATTTTTTACATTTTTTAAAATCATCTACAATACTGTCTTATTTATTTTATAGTATTGCCGTAGCGGACAGGACCCGAACCCGTGGAGCAGACTCCCTCCGCAGCTCGGAGGCAAGTCCGCCATTCGCTGCTGGCGCTAACCGGAAGCTGCTGAAAATACGAATAGAAATTGGAATACAGTAAGGGAAGGTATGAGGAGGTCGGGAAAGTAAGGTTAAGAAAAGAAGGGAAATGAAATTATACTTGTTCTGTTTTTTGTTTGTTTGTTTGTTTGTTTTTTTTCTCTTTGAGTGTTTTATTCTTTCTTTGTTTGTCTTTATGACTGAAAATCTAATAAAAATTCTTTAAAAAAAATATTTTATAGTATTGCTTTCATTTTATGGATCAATGGTCTCGTTAGATAGTAAAATTCATGTTAAATTGCTGTTTTAGGGGTTGCTTTTAAAAGCGTGGAACCGATTAATCCGTTTTGCATTACTTTCTATGGGAAAGCGCACCTTGGTTTTGGAACGCTTTGGTTTTGGAACGGACTTCCGGGACGGATTAAGTTTGAGAACCAAGGTACCACTGTTGTTGTTGTTATTATTATCATTATTAAAAAATTCCACCCTCAGTAGATTTCAGGGCATTTCACCACAGCTTGATTAGTAATAAAAGCCAACACTCTGCTCCCAAGATCTCTGCAATCAGCCAAGCAAAATGGTTCTAAAAATAATGGTTTCCTCTCTTCACAGGTCCTCCGCCTCTGCTACTCCCCAGATTTCCTCTGTTAATTCTCATGACCCTTGTTCTGGGCATGCGAGCGGTTTTTCAAGACTCCTGTGCAGAATGGAGGTGTCTGCGCTTACAGAGGCGGAGGCCAGAGAGGGTGTCGTACAGGAATCCGCACGCACGCTTTCTGGGCGAGGGCAGCAATAAATTTCAGGGTGTCAGCAAGACGACATCTGGGACAGAAGGCTGAGGGGGAGGGATCAACCCTGCCCAGAGGAGGCAACTCAAGTACAAAAAGAGTTCCCAGCACAGCTGCGAGGTTCAAAACCTGTCTGCTGCTGAGACCGTGCGCTCAGAGAAGGAAGTGGGGAGCCGCGATATGTCTGAGTTGCAGCAGCTGATGCAGAACGCCATCCCCAGCGCCAGGGGAACCCTGAAGGACAACTACAGCAACCTTCTCAAAGTGGCAGATTACTGCGAGAGCAACTATGAGGAGGTGAGTGGCAAGAGGGCATTGCCTCAGGGGCCGGCCCTGCCAGTGGGCAGACTTGGCACTGGCTCCCGGTGGAGTATAGGGTCAGGTTCAAGGTGCTGGTCTTGACCTTAAAAGCCCTTTGTGGCTTAGGGAACTCGTATCTACGGGACCGCCTCTCCTGGTATGCCCCGCAGAGGACCTTAAGGTTCATGAACAACCATAGTTTAGAGGTCCCGGGCCCTAAGGAAGTCAGACTATCCTCCACCAGGGCCAGGGCCTTTTCAGTGATGGCTCCGACCTGGTGGAATGCTCCGTCCCATGAGACTAGGGCTGTTCAGGATTTAATTTCCTTCCATCAGGCCTATAAGACTATTCCACCTGGCCTTTCATTTGAATTCAGCCTGATCTTTTATTTCCCTTCCCTTCCCTCCCCCTCCCCTTTTATGAAGATCACCCGCTCTGAGACCCCACAGCTAATTCTCCCCTGCCTCCTCGCCGGCCCAAGTAGGACCAATTCAGCCAGCTAGCCCTGGGGATTATCTAATTCTTATTTCCCCTAAATTGATTTTTGAATTTGATTGTTGTTCATGTTTTTATACTGTATTTTATGCTGCTTTTATAATTAAGTGTTTTAAATTTGTTGTTAGCCGCCCTGAGCCCGGTTTTTGAACCGGGAAGGGCGGGGTATAAATAAAATTATTATTATTATTATTATTATTATTATTATTATTATTATTATTATTATCAAGCTGCCCAGGGCAGCAAAGTTTCAGGAGTTGCCTGGCATGCTGGCACTGCAGTGTTAAGAGCCATGTACAGTGTGGTCACTGGAGTTCCTGGCAATGTTGCAGAGGATGGATGTTGAGGAGCATTCTTTGGGTGGGGGGCTGGCTGCTGGAAGAATTGGGGTTCTCTCACACTGCCCTGCCCTCTCAGAAGTCTCTGTGAAGATCCTGCGAGGTTGTTGTTGTTGTTTAGTCGTTTAGTCGTGTCCGCCTCTTCGTGACCCCCTGGACCAGAGCACGCCAGGCACTCCTGTCTTCCACTGCCTCCCGCAGTTTGGTCAGACTCATGTTCGTAGCTTCGAGAACACTATCCAACCATCTCGTCCTCTGTCGTCCCCTTCTCCTTGTGCCCTCCATCTTTCCCAACATCAGGGTCTTTTCCAGGGAGTCTTCTCTTCTCATGAGGTGGCCAAAGTATTGGAGCCTCAGCTTCACGATCTGTCCTTCCAGTGAGCACCCAGGGCTGATTTCCTTCAGAATGGATAGGTTTGATCTTCTTGCAGTCCATGGGACTCTCAAGAGTCTCCTCCAGCACCATAATTCAAAAGCATCCATTCTTCGGCGATCAGCCTTCTTTATGGTCCAGCTCTCACTTCCATACATCACTACTGGGAAAACCATAGCTTTTACTATACGGACCTTTGTTGGCAAGGTGATGTCTCTACTTTTTAAGAGACATCTTAAATGCTGCCTTATCCCTGAGAGAGACCATTCAGCTCGGAGAACTCTTGAGTTTACGCAGAGATGCCACCACCCTGCTCTGCCTTTCGAGGCAATGAATGTTGACCTAGCCTCCCTGGAAATAGCCGGAAGCAGTGCTGGATTTACGTATAAGCTACACAAGCTATAGCTTAGGGCCCACTCTCTTGGGCCCCCCCAAAAAAATTTAAAGGAAAAAACAAACCTGGATGTACATTTCCAAAATATAAGATAAAAAACAAATAAAATACAGCAACAATTTTTGTGTGTTGTGTAGGCTCCTGTGATGCTAGCCTGCTCCCTAAAATATCACTGGTTTGCTGATTTCTATATACAGTGGTACTTTGGTTCTCAAACTTAATCCGTTCCGGAAGTCCGTTCCAAAACCAAAGCGTTCCAAAACCAAGGCACACTTTCCTATTGAAAGTAATACAAAACGGATTCATCCGTTCCAGACTTTTAAAAACAATCCCTAAAACATTGTATTTCACTACTAATATACATCTTCTTAATTGTATTTCAGTTCAACAATCACTTTGATAAAATACATATTTTGTCATGTGCCAATGGCTTTAGATACCTATTAGGTCTGTAAATTACCACATAGCATATGTTCAACACAAAAAACAGTGACAATTGTTGTTGACAAGGGACAGCTGGACATATAAAGGGCCCCATTACCTTCAGTAGCTTAGGGGCCTCATCAAACCTAAATTATTATATCCAGACAGCTTCTTAAACATCAAGGCCTACTCACTTGGAGTCGTTCTCCCATGACATTCAGACCACTGTCCGTACAGAAAGCAGTAATGTGATGGCATTGAAAATAGGTTCATATTATTCTTATTACTGGGGTGGGGGTGGGAGTTCCTTGCAGCTCATTTTCACTTTCAGTTCACTTTTGATTTGCATATCACCTTTCTATATTGCTATACACAAGGGGTTGCCATGTGTCCTCTTTTTCCAGGACACACCCTCCTTTTTTGGGGGGGGGTGAAATTGGGGACAAATTGCATTTACCGTATTGGCCTGAATACAAAGCTTCACTCCCCCCCCCCACCAATTCTGACCGTGAAAAGTTAAAGTGTGGCTTAAATTCGCGACCTTACAAAAATGGGCTTTTGTGATATCGCTGCTGAAACAGACATACGACAAAATGGAACGGGTGTGAGTGCCTGCGGAATTTTAAGGGAGCATCTTATATTCATGTATTGTCTCCCCTTCCCCCATGAATTTTTAAAGTGCGGCTTATATACGGGTGCGGCTTATATTCGGGCCAATACGGTATTTGCTTTGAATGGCCATCAAAGCATCCTCTTTTTTGCTTTTCAGAATACGGCAACCTTGCACAAGGCAGTTTGCAAGCTGAAGAAGCAACAAAACAGACAGTAAAGACGACATGCGTAATAATTTGATCCAATACAAAAACGTCACAATAACTTTAAAATAAACAACTTATATCAAATAAAGCACTACTCAATAATCCCTTAGAATATAAATAGTAAACAGTAAAATTAAATATCAGCAAATAATAATTTAAACAGTTTACACTTATCAATTGCAATAAAGAATTACTAAACCAGGGGTCAGCAAACCTTTTCAGCAGGGGGCCGGTCCACTGTCCCTCAGACCTTGTGGAGGGCCGGACTATATTTTTTTTGGGGGGGGATGAACGAATTCCTATGCCCCACAAATAACCCAGAGGTGCATTTTAAATAAAAGCACACATTCTACTCATGTAGAAACATGCTGATTCCTGAACCGCCCGCGGGCCGGATTTAGGAGTTGATTGGGCAGGATCCAGCCCCCGGGCCTTAGTTTGCCTACCCATGTACTAAACTATAATAATAATAATAAATAACAGCAAGTCACAATGCATAAAATGTCACAAAACGTACAAAGCCACGTAAAAGGATCAAAGTGAGAAGCAAAGACACACAACTTATAAACATCCCTGAAATCCTATTCTTTCTTCCCAGCTTCAATTCCTGGCATCTGGCAGGGGTGGGAAAGAACCTTGGCTGAAACCCTGGAGAAGCTGCTGTCAGTTCAGTATATGAAGTCCATATTATAGTAATAGAATCATAGACTTAGAAGGTACCCTGAGGATCATCTAGTCCAGCCCCCTGCAATGCAGGAATATGCCGCTATCCCATACGGGCATCGAACCTGCAACTTTGGCGTCATCAGCACCATGCTCTAACCAACTCAGCTATGAGCTCGATGGACCAGGAGTCTCTCTCTTGGCAGCTTCCTGTGTTCGTAGATATACAACAGCACTTCCACGCTGCTGGGAACCGCAGTTTACTCCTCCCAGAGCTACAGTTCCCAGCGCCCTTAACAAACGATCGTTCTCAGGATTCTTTGGAAGAGCTTTTGTTGTTTTGTTGTTTAGTCGTGTCCAATTCTTTGTGACCCCATGGACCAGAGCACGCCAGGCACTTCTGTCTTCCACTGCCTCCCCCAGTTTGGTCAAACTCATGTTAGTAGCTTCGAGAACACTGCCCAACCATCTCGTCCTCTGTCGTCCCCTTCTCCTTGTGCCCTCCATCTTTCCCAACATCAGGGTCTTTTCCAGGGAGTCTTCTCTTCTCATGAGGTGGCCAAAGTATTGGAACCTCAGCTTCAGGATCTGTCCTTCCAGTGAGCACTCAGGGCTGATTTCCTTCAGAATGGATAGGTTTGATCTTCTTGCAGTCCATGGGACTCTCAAGAGTCTCCTCCAGCACCATAATTCAAAAGCATGAATTCTTCGGCAATCAGCCTTCTTTATGGTCCAGCTCTCACTTCTATACATCACTACTGGGAAAACCATAGCTTTTACTATACAGACTTTTGTTGACAAGGTGATGTCTCTGCATTTTAAGATGCTGTCTAGGTTTGTCATTGCTTTTCTCCCAAGAAGCAGGCGTCTTTTAATTTCGTGGTTGCTGTCACCATCTGACTGATGAAGAGCTTTAAACGCACTTTATGCACATGGGTAGTGTGGCTGTGACTGTGCAGGATGCGATACTGGGTGTAGCAGGTAGAGCTATCGTAGCCACTTATACCATGATTCAGTTGAATGTTGAATGAACGAAACTTTATTTGCGTCAGCCAATGGCCATAGCAACAAAAGAACATTGCAGTATACACAGAACAAAAAATATTTTAAAAACCCGATTCCGTTGTTCTGATTTATGGCAGAGTTCTCACTTCTTTCCCCTCCGTTTTCGTAAACCCCTTAGGCAAAGGACAAACGGAAAGCCCTCGAGGAAACCATGGCTTTTGCAACCCAATCATTAGCCAGCGTGGCTTACCAAATCAGCAACCTGGCGAGCGACATTCTCAAAACGATGGACTTGCAGCTGGCTGAAGTCCGGCAGGTGGAAGCCAAAGTCTGCTCCATTGCGCAGGTGAGAAGACAACATGAAGAGGTGCACTGGGAGGGCTTTATTTGCCCTGGAACTTGTTTTTCTAGTTGGTAGCCCTCTGTGATAAGAATCGGGACCCTGGCTGTTTTGTCTTGTCTTTGTTTTGGCGGCTTAAACTGCTTCCTTGGGGATGAGATGCATTTTTTGTTTAAATCAGTTTTATTTGGGGGACCATACACACGCTGCTCCACTAAAGCACATTCGAAACAAATTCTTTCCACCACAGAATTGAAGAACTGGAAGGGACCACAAGGGTCATCCAGTCCAACCCCCTGCAATGTGGGAATCTTTTGTAACCCGTCTTCACAGGGCAGTTGCTCTGGCCCCTTGACCATGCAGAGTTGCTCTGTGCTTCCCAGCCTTTTGGGTGTGTTCCTTTGCAGTGTCACTGTTTAAAAGCCCCAAAGCAGACAGACCCGCCTTGTCCCCTGAGCCCTAACTACAAAACAGCCGAAAGAGATTCCCCCTCCCTGTGCCTTCCCTTCATACTGGAATATAGGGAGGCATACACAATGTTCTTGGACATCGGATTCCTCTTCCTGTTGCTTGACGGCTTTCCTGTTTCCCAGGGAATAAAAACATAATGGATCAGGAAACATCCGTGGAATGGATTAATCACCTCTGTCGTGTCACCGGTTTGGTATCTCCAAATACTTTTATGAAGTCCACTTTTAGCTCAGCACAAGAGGGAGGTGTGGAGGGGAATGGTAAGGAATAACTGTTTGCCTTCCGCGCTTCCTGCTGCTGGATCCTAGAACACACTTTGCCAAAATCGTGCATTTGCCACCTCTGGTTTTCTTCTGCGCCTGCAGGTCCAGAGTAGGAGCTTCTTCTGAGCATATGCACCATTATGTGCTGATGAACAAGAGGTGCATAGGCTCCCCAAATACACTGTAACAATGCAAGGAAAGGGAGGGTGAGCTTTTTGAGAGGCAGAGTGCGCTGGAATAGCACAGAGAATAAGAGAGTGAGCTGTGAGCTGGTTAACCCTGGTTCAAATCTCATCGTTGACAGAGGAACATAAGGAGATGACTTAGATCAGTGGTGGACCTACATTTTTGGGTTCTTGAAGCTTGAACCATTATAGGGTGCGGGGTCCTTTGCTACCAGCAACTAGGTCTGGGTAACCATGGTTATCTTCTTCAGTGGAATTGTTCCCTGTGGATCCTGTCACCTGAGGCACTTGCCTCACCTTGCCTTGTGAGTGGGCCGGTCCTGATAGCAAATATAATGAGGGAAGGGCTGTAGCTCAGTGGTAGATCATCTGCTTGGTATGAGGAAGGTATTGGGTTCAATCCCTGGCAGGGCTAGGAGAAAACCCTGTCTGGGACTGATGAGTCAGTGAGTCAATTGATGGCAGCTTCCAGTGTCCAAGGTGCCTTGGAACTGTGTGATGCTAGGAGACTTTTCTTAGCACTCGAACTCAACTGGGCTCACAAGCCTTTCACACAAAAGTCTGCCGCTGGATAGCTTTCTTCATTTCAGTTGCCTAATTAAGGTGGGGAAAGTAACCTTCTTGTTGAATAACTGGGAGTCAGAAACCCTTGCTGATCTACCCAAGATAATCCAGAGATCTACCAGTAGATTCCAATCTGCATTCTGCCCCTCACCTGCCTTAAAGGCCTCTGGGTGCTTCCAGGCTGTTGCTGTTTTCAGACGGGATTCAATCACATCCCAACAAATTGCATGTTGTGCAATTGACCACAACAAACCTGCTTCCCCCAAATATCTGACTTCCGGCAATAAGGAAAGGTAAAGGGACCCCTGATCATTAGGTCCAGTCGTGACCGACTCTGGGGTTGTGGCGCTCATCTCGCTTTATTGGCCGAGGGAGCCGACGTACAGCTTCCGGGTCATGTGGCCAGCATGACTAAGCTGCTTCTGGCAAACCAGAGCAGCGCACGGAAACACCGTTTACCTTCCCGCCAGAGCGGTACCTGTTTATCTACTTGCACTTTGACATGCTTTCAAACTGCTAGGTTGGCAGGAGCAGGGACCGAGCAACGGGAGCTCACTCCGTCATGGGGATTCGAACCACCGACCTTCTGATCGGCAAGTCCTAGGCTCTGTGGTTTAACCCACAGCTCCACCTGTGTCCTGGCAATAAGGATAGGGATGGTGAAATGCAGTGGAAAGTTTGGCACAACCCTCGCTTTGACTTCATGATCATCCAAACTTCCCGCAAACAAATAGGAATGAAGGCTCATCAAATAGCCAATGCCGTCAGATTTCCCTGCAAATAAGGACAGGTGCTCGATAAACAGGTCTTCTGCAAGAGCCCTGTCTGTCTGCTGTTGTCTTCTGCAACAGACTCATGACCAGCTCTCTGGATGTTGTTGTAAGAGGTTACTGAGTCTTTCCTCATCGCTTTATGCCAAGAAGAGATTAACGGGCAACAGCCACCCTTGCTTTAGATCGGATGTCCTGCTTCACTAGGGCGAAAGGTTAATCTGAACCAAGGCTCAGCCCCTGAACTAGTTTGAAGCCTCACCTTAAGTCCCCTGAAATGTCGCTGGAAATCAAGCATGGAGACACAGTCGTTCTGCAAAAGGGGCTTTTAGGAAGGAAGGCAATGCTGTGCCCACTTATAACTGCTGTGTAGTTTCATTGCGGCTTCCCCTCGCGCAGTATATTTTGATGCAGACACCTTGGGAATTGTTAAACGACATCTCCATCTGCTTGCCTTGCCTGGTGCATTTCTTCACAGCAAGGCACGCTGTCCATCTTCTCGTTGCCAAGTGCCATACGCTGTTTGGGGAAGAGCGGAGGCCAAGACAGCAAGAGAGTTTATGAGTTTATGACCGGTTTGAAGTAGAAGCATCCTAGTTTACAGCTCACACCCGTAGTCGCAAGCTAACAACTCTAATCAAACTGTAGAGTTTGAAGGGTCATATAACCCGACCCCATTCAATGCAGGAATCTCAGCTAAAGCAGCCAACCTCGGCTTATAAACCTCCAAGGAAGGCTGATGTTTAGTCGGAATCTGTGAACCGCCCTGAGACCTTCGGGTATATGGCGGTATTCAAACTAAATTAACAAATAATAATTACTGAACAATAATTCCATGCAAACTTGAATCCATTGGTTCGAATACCGCAGTATTTACAAAGCTCTGGCCAGGACAAGTCCCTCCTTCAGTGTTCCCCTCATTATGGCTTTGGCTTCCTCTTCTGAAACTTTCCCCATATCTTCTTGGGGCCATCATGCACAGAATTCAGTGCCGTACTTCCAGTGCGGCCTTACCAGCAAACAGTCTCCAAATGTCCTTTTTCTTAGGCATCCGTGAAGATTTGTGCTCCTGAAGCCATTGGGGTGGTCATACGCGATCCTGCTTTCAAGATGGCCTGCACCTGCAAAGGTTTTGGGGGGTGGATATATTGCTTTGTATCCATTTGGTGCATGCCCTCTGGCTTCCTGCAGTATTCCTGCAATTATTTTGTATCGCAAATATTCAGGGTTGTGGTTGTTTTTTTGTTGCATCGTAGCCCAAGAGTGTCCCTCCAGACGGCCATAATGCAATAACGTTGGCGAACCTTCGTAGAACAGCCAATGAAGCGGAATGAAGCGTGGATGGTCATTATAAATGGCTTAGAATCAGTTTGATTCCCTCCCCCTCTTTCTTTTTCCTTTTTCCTCCTGTGAAGAGGCTGCATCTTAATGTTTTAATGTTGTATTTTAATCTTGTTTTTTAAATTGTATGTTAATCAACTTGTTTTTATTATTGGTTGTTAGCCACCCTGAGCCCGGTCTTGGCTGGGGAGGGCGGGGTATAAATAAAATTTATTATTATTTATTATTATTATTTATTATTATTATTATTAGGGACGCGGGTGGCACTGTGGGCAAAAGCCTCAGCGCCTAGGACTTGCCGATCGAAAGGTCGGCGGTTCGAATCCCCGCGGCGGGGTGCGCTCCCGTCGTTCGGTCCCAGCGCCTGCCAACCTAGCAGTTCAAAAGCACCCCCGGGTGCAGGTAGATAAATAGGGACCGCTTACCAGCGGGAAGGTAAACGGCGTTCTGTGTGCTGCGCTGGCTCGCCAGATGCAGCTTGTCACGCTGGCCACGTGACCCGGAAGTGTCTGCGGACAGCGCTGGCTCCCGGCCTCTAGAGTGAGATGAGCGCAGAACCCTAGAGTCTGTCAAGACTGGCCCATACGGGCAGGGGTACCTTTACCTTTTTATTATTTTATTATATTTATTTATTTATTTATTTATTTATTATTAATCCACCACAATGCATTACTTCTGCCTCAGTGACATGTTGGGGAATATACCTGCAAACCCCACACACCAAGCCCATATTTTGGTGCTTGAGGGTAGAAAACCCATGTGACTGAAGCCGGCTGTACTATTAGACAGAGTGAGGCGGCTGCCTCAGGCGACAGATATTGAAGAGCAGGGATCAGATGGATCTGTGTACACCACGAATATTCAGGATACCGTGAGCAGCAGAGAGGGCCAATGAGGAGTCAGTTGTGGGAGAGGAGGAGCCAAAAATGGCTTCCCTGGGGAGTGGGCTTTGCCACCTGTCCCCCGCAAAATGGTAGGGTGCTGCCAGTTTGTGTGTTGACTAGAAATACAATTAAACCAGCTCCTGCAAATGGTTCCTGACCCAGCTATGCCCTCCTTCCCTCACCGTGTCTTTCTGCCTCAGGTGGTGGAGATGCACATGGAGAAAGTGTCCCGCCGAGAGATTGGGGCCCTTTCTGTTTGTAAGAGATTTCCGCACCAACAGAAAATCATCCCCCCAAGCCACGTGGAGCCCCTGGAGGCGTATTACAGGAAACCGCTGAACTTCAACAGTTTGGACGATATTGGGCACGGGATAAAGGTAAGAGCTGAGCATGGCCTCCTTTGCTCCCCTAGCTGTAGTCATCTTCCATGCTGACAAGCCATAAGGTAAAGGGACCCCTGACCATTAGGTCCAGTTGTGACCGACTCTGGGGTTGCGGCGCTCATCTCGCTTTATTGGCCGAGGGAGCAAGCGTACAGCTTCCGGGTCATGTGGCCAGCATGACTAAGCTGCTGCTGGCGAACCAGAGCAGCACACGGAAACGCCATTTACCTTCCCGCCGGAGCGGTACCTATTTATCTACTTGCACTTTGATGTGCTTTCAAACTGCTAGGTGGGCAAGGAGCAGGGACCAAGCAACAGGAGCTCCCCCTGTTGCGGGGATTCAAACCGCCGACCTTCTGATCAGTAAGCCCTAGGCTCTGTGGTTTAACCCACAGCGCCACCCAAAGGGTCCTTATCCAGAGAAGAAAAGGAGCACATGCTGTTGAATCTTCTGGGGAAATGGTGTTGGATTTTGTACTGCTATGATGAAATCTTGAGGAGGGGGGGGGAGAGCCACACCTATTTAATTTCTGCCTGTTAGCATAGGAGCACTGGCAGGCTAGATCCTACCTTGACAGAAAGAATATAAATGGCTCCTTTGAGAGGAAGGGCAGGATATAAATTCAAATCCTTTTGCATACTTCAGATCATACATCTGATAAAGACAGTTGTTGCTGTATTGTTATTACACTTCTATCCTGCCTTTATTCCAGGGAGCTCAAGGTGGTGTATGTGGTTCCACCCGGTCATTATTTTATTCTCACAACAACCCTGTGAGGTGGGCTAGCCTGAGAGGCAGTGACTGGCTCTCCCAGTCGGTGGGGATTGGACCCTGGGTTTCCCAGGTCCCAGACCAGCACACAAGCTACCATACCACACTGGCTTTAACACCGTATGTGTGTGCATTTAGAATAACTAAACACCAGAGTATATAAATACCTTGAGAATTAAAATAGCAAACTACCCAAATCTAGCACTGGTTCTAAATTGTGGATAGAAACTATCCCAAGCCAATGTCTTGCTGCCTGCTATAAAGGTAAAGGTAAAGGTAAAGGACCCCTGGACGGTTAAGTCCAGTCAAAGGTGACTATGGGGTTGTGGTGCTCATCTCGCTTTCAGGCCGAGGGAGCCGGCGCTTGTCCACAGACAAGGGTCATGTGGCCAGCATGACTAAGCCGCTTCTGGCACAACAAAACACTGTGACGGAAACCAGAGCGCACGGAAATGCCGTCTACCTTCCCGCCGTAGCGGTACCTATTTATCTACTTGCACTGGTGTGCTTTCGAACTGCTAGGTTGGCAGGAGCTGGGACAGAGCAACGGGAGCTCACTCCATTGTGGGGATTCGAACCGCCAGCCTTCTGATCGGCAAGTTCAAGAGAGGCTCAGTGGTTTAGACCACAGTGCCACTCGCGTCTGCATACCAGCCATATAAGTCAGCTGGTATATCCTGAGGCAAAATGTGGAGAAAATATATGTGCCATCACTCCTGTTAACATAATGCAAAAAACCCTAAAATTAAAGGGGGGGGGGGGAAATGCTGTCGCTCTCTGGACTTATCACAGAGCCAAGGAATTCCTGAGCAACTGCTGACACTCAGAGATGGGCATCCTGGGAGATCACATCGCCACTAGAATTACTGAGCAGCATCAATGGCAGAAGGAAGCAAACAAGCAAATTAATATATCATTAGTTTTATTCATAAGTCTGGCTGTGGTAATACTTGATGCACAGTGTGTGGTTTGCTTCGGACTCAAAACGAGAAGGTGATGTGGCCTAACCCGAAGATTTGATGACTTATCTAGAGACCGAAACTCAGCAACAGACAGTGAGTCTCCAAGCACTTCCTCTGTGGAAAATGTACGTCTTTTGATGAACCACCGAGCAATTGCTTTCTTCCTTTAAAAAAAAAAAAAAAGATTAGAAAGAGAGCACTCAGACAGCAATATCTTTAGTAGTCAAAAACCAAAACAAAACAAAGCAACGTCCCAAATCCAAAGAAGTTTAATCACAAAAGGTTATATCGAAATTAATGGCAGATAGAATAGTCGCAAGTAACTAGTATCACTTTCAGTGAGACTTAATTAATGTAACTGTACTCGCGGCTCATGTGAGATCTGCATGACGTCGACTTCCTGAACACAAGTTTCTAACCCTCACGATGGCTGAGAAAATATTGAAAAACGTGGTAGAATTGGATATAACTGCTGAGTGACAAAGTGTGACTTTTAAGCTCAAAATAATTTTTTTGAATTTTTTAAAAGAAAAAATATATATGCAGATGGCAACTTCTGAAGGAGGAGAAACTGAGTCTTAGAATGGAGTTTCCACCTGCACTTACCATCTGCTATTTATTTTAAGGAAGGGATCCCTTTTTAAAAAAAGGATTACAGGTCACATCCACAGCACACATTCAAAGTACTCTTATCCTACTTGAAGAGCTATGGCTTCTCAATAATAATAATAATAATAATAATAATAATAATAATAATATTTATACCCTGCCTATCTGGCTGGGTTTCCCCACCCACTCTGGGCGGCTTCCAACAAAATATTAAAATATAATAGTGCGTCAAACGTTAAAAGTTTCCCTAAACAGAATGCTGGGAATTGTGGCGGGTCTCCTAAAAACCCCCAGCACCCTTAATGAACTGTCTTTCCCAGAATCCTTTGGGGGAAGCCATGATGGTTTCAAGTAGTACGCTACAGCTTTAACCGTATGCTGTGGGGGTTATGACCCAGACGCCGTATTGCCAAATAAAGGACCTTTCTTTAATTTAAGAAAGGGGATGACACTTTCACGTGTCTCATACACTTCTCTCCACACCACCCTGGAGCAATAATACCATTCTGAATTCAGCCTGCAGCAAACGGAGAAGTAGCAGCCACATAAGGACGCCTGCGAGTTAAATTTAAGCGCTTCTCTCTTCCTTCCCCGCTGGGCGCTCTCCCGTGAAGAGAAAAAGGAGAATTGTGCTGTCAGCTGCGGCCAGCCATCGAGACCGATCTCAACCACAAGGGCCTGAAACTGATGAGGCAAAGATTTGCCGGGCTCTCGGTTCCCACACTGGGGTCTGCTTCCCCAGCGGCGTTCTCTCCGCAGCTGGGGCTGCTGCCACAGCAGGGGCCTTGCGCCACTTTGGCTGCTGCCCTTTGTTGGCACGCAGATTTGGCTCAGGGACTGAGGGGCCCCCCAAGACGCATGACCCAGTTTCACGAAAAGGTGCGCTCCTGTGAAAGGGAGGCTTTCAGGCTTGGACTTTTGATGCTAAGTCCGGAAGACTGGAAAGGAAAAGCCCTCCCTCTCTCTCAAAACAGGTGCAGAAGCCCAGCAGAAACATGTGTCATAAACAAAATCTGCCCTTATTCCCTTATGGGGGACACAAGAGCCCTTATAGAGTCCATTGTAGGTCCTCCATCGGTAGGAGAAAATAACAGAGGCCAACCAGAGAATATTGAGAAGCAAAGCAGCCACTAAGCTTGATCTTTATTGAAATGTTGCAACAGGATGCTCCCCTCACATGCAGAAAAGGCGGAGGACCCAGAACCCAGGTGTGCCTGCCCTTATATAGACATTTTAAATTCCCTGCACTGGAGCTCAAGACCACCCCTCCATACATCATACATACATCACAGAAAAGGTGGTCTACAACAGAAATTTGAATGCTGTTGTTTTTCCTGTTCGCCAGGTTATCTGATAATGCCTTATCTGATTGCCTTTCCTAGTAGTCTGGCCATTTCTTTGAGATGGTGATTACCCAATTCCTGAGACAATGGGAAGGTTCCCTCAATCCCTCCCTCCTTGCAGAGAAAACATTTGGTCAGTTTGGGAGTCAAAATGGTTTCAGGGCGGTCTTCCTGTGCTGCTCCAGACATGTGGTCCACATATCTATGTACGTGCTTGGTTGGTACATTTTATGAACATTTATTAAAATATAAGACCTTAACATTTTTATTTCACATGTCAGATGACAGCGAGAGGCCAAAGTAGGCCTGGAGCGTGAGCTTCGGTTGCAGGATGGGGCAAGCGAGGGCTGTAGCTCAGGGGGAGAGCCTCTGCTTCCCAGGCAGAAGGTCTTGGGTTCAATCCCCAGCATCCCCAGTTATGGGTGGGAGCATCCCTGTCCTATAACCTGGAGAGCGACTGCTGGCAGTCGGTGCACAATACTGAGGAGAAGGTGCTGTGGTCTACGCCACTGAGCCTCTTGGGCTGGCCGATCAGAAGGTCGGCGGTTCGAATCCCCATGATGGGGTAAGCTCCCGTTGCTCAGTCCCAGCTCCTGCCAACCTAGCAGTTCGAAAGCATGCCAGTGCAAGTAGATAAATAGGTACCACTGCGGCGGGAAAGTAAATGGTGTTTCCGTGCACTCTGGTTTCCGTCAGTGTCCCGTTGCGCCAGAAGCAGTTTAGTCCTGCTGGCCACATGATCCGGAAAACTGTCTGTAGACAAACGCCGGTTCCCTCAGCCTGAAAGCGGGATGAACACTGCAACCCCATAGTCGCCTTTGACTGGACTTAACTGTCCATGTGTTGTTTTCCTTTACCTTTATGGCGGGCAGCAAGATGTGAAGCAAGACAACAGCTTGGGATAGTTTCTAGCCATGATTTATAACCAGCGCTAGATTTATAACCAGCGCAAGTAGATAAATAGGTACCGCTGTGGCGGGAAGGTAAACAGTGTTTCCGTGCACTCTGGTTTCCATCACGGTGTCCCGTTGCACCAGAAGCGGTTTAGCCATGCTGGCCACGTGACCCAGAAAGCTGTCTGTGGACAAACGCCGGCTCCCTCAGCCTGAAAGCGAGATGAGCGCCGCAACCCTAGTTGCCTTTGACTGGACTTAACTGTCCAGGGTTCCTTTACTGAGCTAGGCTGATCAACAGTCTAAGTATAATTCATCTTCCTATGTATATCAACAGAGCAAATTCACACACAGGCAGCAAATTGAGGCTGCTTCCACACCTGAGGAACTTTTGCTACAGCGAGAGCACTTTTCGAATTCAGTGGAGAGACTCTTTTAGAACGGACGTAAATCTTTAGCTCTGTTGATTAGAACGTTGCAGCAGCACTTGAGCATCAGCTGCCAAATTGATATGCCTTTGCATGCGTTGGTAACCTAAAGCGGCCTTGACTACAGTACTGTTAACATGCCTTATGTGGAACTGTCCTTGTAAGTGGTTCAGAAGCTGCAGCTACCAGTGGCCAGTCAGTGGCCAAGGAGAAGGTGACTGACAACAGGTTAATCCTCTGCTGAAAAAGCAGCACTGCCTTGAAGAATACTAGTATAGGTTTTCTCTCTTTCACATACCGCTTTCCCTTTTGGTCTCTCTCTCTCTTAGGATCATGGCACACAGTTGGCCAAAACAGGGACTCTCTGCCGGCGAGGAAACGCGACATCATCAGGACAGTCATCTGGGAGCCTTAGGTGAGACTGCATCAAGTAGAGGCATGAAGTCCTAGTTTGCCTTCTAGCGCAGCCAAGATTTCTTCTCAAACATTGCCCTTCTGAAATATACTCAAGAGTCCTGTAGTGATTTCATGCTCTTTATTGCAGCTTGTAAAACAGTGATTGAATTGCCCCCCAAACCTCAGGCTTTTATATAGTTATTTACACAATGAGTCCCGTCTGATTGGCTGATTCTGCTTCCCTCCTAGAGCCTGATTGGTCTTGTCCTGCAGGCCAATCAGTTGTTGCGTTCTACGATCCTACCAGCTAATAGGCTGATTAACTTCCTCCTGGAGCCTGATTGGTCTTTTCCTGCAGGCCAATCAGTTGTTGCATTCTAGGATCCTACTTGCCTATTGTTCTAGGATCCAAGCTTAGTACATAACACCTTCGCTATCGCCTTCCTCCCCTTCCCAACACAACTGGAACCGAAACTCTTTCCATTAGGCGTTTTGCAGTCCAGCTGTTTTGCACTACAACTCCCATCAGCCCCAATCAGCCGGCTGGGGCTGATGGGACTTGTAGTCCAAAACATCTAAAGCAGGTTTCCTCGACCTCAGCCCTCTAGATGTTTTTGGCCTACAACTCCCATGATGCCTAGCTAGCAGGACCAGTGGTCAAGGATAATGGGAACTGTAGTCTCAAAACATCTGGAGGGCCGAGGTTGAGGAAGCCTGATCTAAAGTGTGCCAGGCTAGGAAAGGCTGGTTTTGTCTGCAATCCTAACCTGTCTGCTGGCAGAGAAGGAGGTCCACTGATTGGACAACATGCTTCATAAGCAAAAGCAAAGTAGTTAAGAGAGGAAGATCAAGATAAACATTCAACTCAAACTTTTTTTGGGTTTTTTTAGGAGAAGTCAACGGATTCCAGAGCCAATACGGCCACCAGTTGTCCCAGAGGGCAAACCCTCCTCATCTGCTTCAACTTTGTCATCACTGAGGTACCGTTTGTGGGATTATATTTCAGCACAAAAGGAGACACGGTGTGGGAGGCAAAGCCAAACTCAGGGAGAAAAGTGGTGGCTACTTTTCTATGGAAAATGAAGATAAGGTTCTGTTCCAAGGGGTCTTCGGCGAGATCCGTTGCCTTTCTATTTTAAACGAACTGTTTCTCTAAAGGTAAAGGTAAAGGGACCCCTGACCATTAGGTCCAGTCGTGGCCGACTCTGGGGTTGCGGCGCTCATCTCGCTTTATTGGCCGAGGGAGCCGGCATACAGCTTCCGGGTCATGTGGCCAGCATGACTAAGCTGCTTCTGGTGAACCAGAGCAGCGCACGAAAACGCTGTTTACCTTCCCGCCAGAGTGGTACCTATTTAACTACTTGCACTTTGATGTGCTTTCAAACTGCTAGGTCGACAGGAGCAGGGACCGAGCAACGGGAGCTCACCCTGTCGCGGGGATTCGAACTGCCGACCTTCTGATCAGCAAGTCCTAGGCTCCGTGGTTTAACCCACAGCGCCACCCGTGTCCCTAAAAGCATATAAATTAGCAAATGTTATGCTCTCTCTTTTTTTGGGTGATGCCCAAGTGAGCACCCTAACCCTGGTCAGTGTGTGGCTGTGAACCAGAAGGTTGGTGGTTTGAGCCCACACAGGGATGGGTGTGGGCAGGATTCCTGCATTGCAGGGGGTTGGACTAGATGACCCTGGGTGCCTCTTCCATCTCTACAGGTTCTATGAAGTTCAGAGCTGGGAACTTGGAACCTAGCTCCTATTCCAACCTGCTCCTTTCGTCTCAGGGGAGGGCAGCTGCAGATTTGGGCTTCTTACCAGCTCATTTCCTTCCAAGGCAAGCAAGCTGTCTTATACCTAGCTGCACCACTGGTCCACCAAGCTTAGTATTTGTCTACACTGGCTGGTTGCAGCTTTCTAGGTTTTTAAACTGGGAGTCCTGCCTGGGGATTGAACCAGGGACCTTTGGTGTGCAAAGCACGATGCTCAGCCACGGCTCCAGACAACAGATGGTGAAATGACTTGCATCTCAGACCTTCTTAGCTTTGTTTGGGCGCCACAAAATGATGCTCTTAATCCTGCTCCACAACATAAGGCAATGGAAGCCTGCAGCTGAACCACCTGAGACTGCTGGGATGGGGGTGCCATTTTAAAACATTCCCCTTTGCAACATCTACAGTGCAGCAACAAAAGTAAAAAATCCACCTGAGCCCAGCTAGAAAGCATCTAGATTAGTCTCCCCGCTCTAGCATCAAGAAATGGTCTTTCCTTCTTGTATCATCAGCTCAGGCTTCTTCTGTGCCGACCCTCCACTAGGAAAGGATCTGGGGCTTCCAGATGTTGTTGGACTACAACTCCCATCAGCCCCAACCAGCATGGGCAATAATCAATGATGATGGGAACTGTAGTCCGACAACATCCACAAGGCCAACAGATTCCCCATCCCTGCCCAGGGGCAGCGTACCTTGCATTCACCTAAATCTTCCTCCTTTGAATGTCACTGCAGCCCCACAGAAGCTATGGAGAAGACTGGTATGATCGCATCTACTGAACCACCTCCACTGCCTCCGCTCTCGCCTTTTCCTCCACCGGCAGAGGCAAGTGATGTTCTTCCTCCTCCTCTTCCAGAAGATCTATTGCCACCACCACCACCTTTTGCAGTCAGCGATGTCACCCCAGGTAAGGCTACCTCCCCCTTCTTTTTCAAAGCCAGAACAAAACTGAACTCAGAATTAGCTGGGGTAATTGCATGCCTGGCTTTATATACCCCACAAGTGCAGGACTGTGGAATTGGCATCAGAACCCACATAGCTGAGTACACTTTCCAGGACACCCTGAGTTCAGGCAGAGGCAGTAGTTGCCGGGGGGAAATGAATAGGGGAGTCCGATTGAGTGATCTGTGTTTGCCTGAGCTTGAGCCTGGACTAAGGATTCTGAGCTCCTGATTCGATACCTGATGTCCAATCAAAGAACATTTCAGGATTTGGGCCTCTGCCATTGGCCCTTGAACTCTTGAGACGTGATTCGCAGCTTGGAAGTTTAGATAGCCAATCGTGTTGGGAGTGGGAGTGGCCCAGGCTTTCAGGAATGTATATAAGCAGTTGCTTTGCCCCTGTTTCCCAGTTATGTAGTTCAATAAAAGGTTCTTGCTGTTATCACTATGTCTTGCCTCATAGGAACCCACCTACACTTCACTTCACTAGGCATATTCCTCTGAGTGAGCGTGATGCTGTTTCAATGCACTTCTCTCCTCATTATGGCAAGCAGGCATGGAAGGCCAAGCGCACAGGAACGCATTTTTTATTTTCTTTGTTTGTGAAAGAGTCAGTAGCATGTGTGTGTGTTTGCTTGCAGACCTTGATTTTCCAATGACCCCTCCACCGCCGGACGCCTCTAATTTGGAGCAGCTGGTGCCTCCGCTCCTTCCCCCTCCGCCACCCCCAGAGAAATTGCCGTGGGCCCCCGACACCTATCTGGAAAAAGGTACCTTGCTAAAGACAAGAAAACTCCTGGAGTCAGCTACCTGGGCATTCGGTTTGCATTCTGACAATGAGCACTGATATGCTTGGGGGTCTAAACCACCTGAAACCATCTGCTGTGCACACACTTACCTGTAATTCCAGGTGTTTGACTGGCCTTTGACCTAGTCAGCAGTAGGGCTGGGCAATATCTGGTTTTCCACATTATCACCAGCTAAACATTGATATATCACAATGTCTGAAATAAGAATGGAACTGTGTAGAGGCATTGACTGGCTTCACGGTTTTCCCCACATTGTGATTTTTTTGCATAGCACAGACATCATGATTCGTACTATATTGCAAAGTCTAAAACTATGAAACTGATATCATAATATGGACTTCAAACCGGTTTGGGACCATGTATTGATATATCGCCCAGCCCTGTTCCGCAATGAGGACTATGCAGTTCTGCAGGATTCTTTATTTGCCTGCATTTTCTCTGCTCTGCACAAATGTTGTGCTTCTTTGCTTACCACCGCAGTGGATTTCTCCTCTGTTCCTTTTCAATCTGCATTTCTGTTTAGAAAGCCCTATATTGGGGCTTTCTAAATAGGGGACGCGGGTGGCGCTGTGGTCTAAGCCACTGAGCCTAGGGCTTGCTGATCGGAAGGTCGGTGGTTCGAATCCCTGTGACGGAGTGAGCTCCCATTGCTCGGTCCCTGCTCCTGCCAACATAGCAGTTCAAAAGCACGTCAAAGTGCAAGTAGATAAATAGGTACCACTCCAGCGGGAAGGTAAATGGACAATAAAGCGAGATGAGTGCTGCAACCCCAGAGTCGTTTGCGACTGGACTTAACTGTCAGGGGTCCTTTACCTTTACCTTTATATTGGGGCTGTACAAAGACATTTGAGTCTCCAAGGTTTAAAATCCAAGTTGTATATACACTCGTACCTGAACACCTTGGGAGTCTAACATTCTGGCTCCTGAATGATGGTAAAAGCGGAAGTCAGTGCTCCAGTTTTCGAATGTTCTTTTGGAAGCCGAACGTCTGACAGGGCTTCTGCAGCTTCCAATTGGCTGCAGGAGCTTCCTGCAACCAATCAGAAGCCGTGCTTTGGTTTTCGAATGTTTCAAAAGTTGGACAGACTTCCGGAATGGATTCCGTTTGACTTCCGAGGTACGACTGTACTAACCGGTCTGCTGGGAAGCTCTTATGCATGAGCCCCATTGAGAAATACCTATCCATCTATCAGATGAGTTTTCTCGTAGAGCTCCTGTTAATTTGCACAAGGCCATGGCAGAACTTCCCAGTGGACTGGCCTTCTGCTTTCCACCCGCCATCCTCAACATCACCAAGCCTCTCCTGTTTATGCCATTCAGTGAATGCCATGGGTGACATGTACAGTGGTGCCCCGCAAGACGAACGCCTCGCAAGACGGAAAACCCGCTAGACGAAAGGGTTTTCCGTTTTGGAGGCGCTTCGCAAAACGAATTTCCCTATGGGCTTCCTTCGCAAGACGAAAGCCCATAGGGAAATCTCCGGGACAGCGGGGAAGCGCAGCGCGTCTTCCCCACTGTTCTCGGACCTCCTCCGAAGCCTGGCGGCGGGGTGCCGCCAGGCTTCGG